>OX411306.1:156966173-157471407 GCA_948150685.1 Rhaphigaster nebulosa
GCCTGTGTTATGTGCTATTGTGTTAAACGTGCTACATGTGCTATAATGTTTGCTAGTGACGTAGCATTTCTGTGCTTAATATGGCCGCTAGCACATTCGACGCTGTCTGGTGTCCTGTAAACTTGTGTTATATGTAACGCACAGAGAAGGCTATTGTCAGGTTTTGATCTCTGTTGTTTGCATCCTTTGTTGTGCTTAATAATATCATTTTGTTTACTTCTTAAAAAGTAAAATGGAATCTAAAAAAGGAATGAGAATGGAATCGGTAAATCGTTGGACAAAAGAGGAGAAAAACCTACTGTTATCTATAATTGTGAAAAATCTGCTGAAGTTCGAGGTGAATAATTTTATTTATTTTTGTTTTTCAATTGCTTATAGATTTAGGGTTTCCACACTTGGGTAATAACTAGTGCTCAAAAACAAGAAAAGTTGCCTATTACAAAATTAAAATCAACAAGAGAAATCCAAATTATAAATACAGTAGAGGGGACCAGGAATAGTGTGAAGAGGATTTTTAAAAATTTTTGGAGTTGGAGGACCTTAAACCAAACCATATTTTTGGGCTGCAATACGATTTTCAAGAATTAAATTTGTTTTTCTAACTGAAAAGCCATTTAAAGGGTATTGCCCTATCTTCAAAATTCTGATGTCTCAAATTTTGTATTGTAAAAATACCACATCTTTACTTTCATTTAATATAAATTGAAATTGGTCTCTGCCAAACCTCACCATCTGCCTGAAAGTGGCATCATCCCATTGACTGAATAGCTAGTATTTCATCAAGTTTTTTCTCTTCTTCATCTTCGCATATGCTTCTATTAAGACATTTTTAATCACATAATCAAGCAACTCTGCCTTTTTACTTTGCTTTGACATTTTAGAAAAGAAAAAAAATAAATATTATAAGATCACGCACAAGAACTCATGAAACTTGTTTATAGACCATGCATAACCTTACTTTAGCAAATAACAGTAAGCAGGTTGGCACAGAGGAGTCGTTCACTCAAGATTTATGTTAACTGTTTAGCATCATAGCACATTCAGCATTTAACAAAAGTTATGTGAATACCCCTCCCTTTTATCTAGTGTTAACAGATTTAACATATTTCTAATATATATATTAACGTGAACAGTTTTAATATATATATTTATATACATAAAAAATAAGTTTATACACATATTTAAGTTTTATCTGATTGACTAACAATTTTTCTACACATATTTGTCCTCATTTATTTATTTTTCAAAAAATTGATCTCACAATTCATAAAATACATTTTGTCTTGAATTTGTAAGACTATTTTAGAATATTAAATTTTTCAGTAATCCTTGTTTTGGATATCACGCCACTATTGACTTCTTTTACTGGCTCTTTTACTGACGCCACTACTGACTCTTTTAAAATTTCTAATTTTTTTTTTTTTTTTTTTTTTACAATAATGGATGATACTTGTAAAGAATGCTGTTGAAACTAAATGTTAAGGAAGAAAAAGGGGTCAGAGTCATGTATGAGTACATCACGGGAGAGAGGTTACCAAGAATTGTTTACTAAATATTTATGCATTGTTTTTGATAGGACTTGGAAATTAGTCAGTATTACCCAATGTTTCGCATCAACAGAGTTTGTGATAAAAAGGGATTACTGTATACGAAGATTTGTAAACACAAATAATGAAAAATGAAAATGAAATAATGAGAAATGAATAAAGAAATAAAAATATAGAAATTATAGAAACCAAAAGAATATCAGCAAACAATGCAGATATGATAAACTTTCTATACAAGGGAAACAATAAAGATAAAAACATAAGAAAAAAAGGTATGTTAAAAAGAAGAAAAGTAAAGAGTGGTACATACTGATAACTTCAATATGCTGATACAAGTGAAGATGAAGTCATAGACATTAAAGTCCTTTCAAATTATTTTATTGACTTCGCCATCTCTTACCCAAACCTACACGTAGACTCCTAGTATCATCTCTCATCTTCCAAAACTTCTTTATTGCCTGTTCTACCACTTTATGGAATTCCCTCCTAATTGGAACATCTTCCAGCATGCTCCCTCCCTCCTTACCCAAATTTAAAACCCTCCTATTATAGTTCCCGTTCACAGTTCAGTCACACGCTGGCTAATCCTGTGTTATCTGATTATTAAGAATTATTTCAAATCACTTTTCAAACAGCTTTAGTATTGTTTTTCACTTTGTATATAACAAGAATTTATTTATTTTTCATGTTGCTATATTTTTTTTGTCATCTACGATTTCATTCTTACTAAATCAGAAGACACTCCTCATGGTTTTTATTTCCGGATCCATGTTTTTATACATAGATTACTACATTTTTTTATTTTTTATTATACAATTATGTGTATTTATTTAATATTTTTAAATATTTTTTATGGTTGATTTTTTGCTTATTACATTGTTTTTTTTATTTATCTAATGTAATAGGTCTTTCAGCCATAAATAATCTTAATTTTTTTATTTATCTAATGTAATAGGTCATTTGGCCAGAAATAATCTTTATTTTTTGTACATCTTTGTTATTCTTAAGGAACTTGTCTCAGAATAAAGTTTTTTTAAATTTTTATTTCCTACTATATCTATATATAGAAACTATATATCTTCCAAATAACCTCTCTCTTGATTAAATCTAAGTTCAGCGATTATTCCACCATTGTAAATCATCCTGTCTTTGTATACTTATTTAAAGCAACTCAATCTCAATTATGGGAGGAGAAGATTTTATTGTGTTTTATTAAAATTGATTAATTATTAAGATTAATCAAAATCCGTTCCAGGCATGCCAATTTTATAAGTAATTTAAACTATTTAATTTCTAATTAAATTAAGGCAACTTTCAACACTAGATTTTCCAGAAATAGCTAACTCTAAAATGGTTTTCTTATTATATATATTTTTTATGGTACCTGATACTTCAGAGTGATTGTCTATTTAGATAATCAACAAGAAAAAGAGGAAAATTGCATCTCCTAAGCAGACTTACCTTTATTATAGTATCTGGTCCATTGAATACATCCCATGGCAATGGCAAGCCAAATAAATAGAACTTTGCAGTAGTTTTAGAATAAACCTGTGTACACCTTACACGTACTACATAACCACCGGAAGATTGGAGAGCATAGTCTGGTTTCCCTAATAAAATTAATAAATAAATTAGAAAGATATAATTTTAAAATAAACATATAGAGATATTTAATGAGCAATTTAGTAAACCTAGAAAACATACATTGGAAAGCCATTTGAAATAAATGAGGGGACTAGAAGTTAAATTACAAACTTAGAAATTACAGTTGCTAATAAAATTGTAACACAACTTCCTATTTTAATATAATGCAATTATATAAAGGCAAAAAAAAAAAAAAAAGAGTAACAATTTAGTTAAAATTATTTTTAAAAGCAATTTTATCAAAATTATTTTTAAAAGCAATTTAGTGAAAATCATTTTTTAAAACAATCTAAAATTACAATTACACAAATATCTTCTAAAACATACCGGTTCTATCTGCATGATATTTGGCAACAGCTTTTTCAACCAATTTAGCTGGAGTAGCCACAAACCCTCCAACTGCTCTTTCACCAAATTCATCAACAGATTTTCTGATATCTAAAAAAAATAAACAATTTAACTTATTAGAACTGTTCAATGAATGACATATAATTTTTTTTATTTTTTTTTTCTCTCTTCCTCAGAAGAAACATTCAGTTGACTGTACAAAAAAGTAGAGACCGAAACAGTTATTCACCTTTCGCAATAAATTTAATTTTAATAGTTTCACCATTTTTTTTTTAATTGCACAATGACAATTTTCTAAAAACTTTTAAGTAAAAGTTATTTTTTTAAGTTATAGCTTGACTTTAATTTTACTGGGAAGTATTAAAAAAGTTTTAAAGAAAAGAAAGTTAATGTTCTATCCGTGATAGAAATTAACAACTTGCTTAGATTGAGGTAGTGAAGGGTACTAATTTATTATTTTTCATTATTTGAGCGCCTTTCCAGGAGAAACCTACAGTTGACAGAAAAAAAAGCAGAGACGGAAACAGTTAAGGTCGGGCCACACATGACCGTACCATGCCGGAGCCGCACGCCGGTGGAGTGTAGACCGTATTTCGGCTCTTTCTCAGTAAATTCACACTTGGCCGCAGCACGTCCATTTGTTGGTCTAACCTAATCTTAGCACTGAACCTTTTAATTTGAAATTAAAAAAAGAAGTTACGCTCTAATTAATTTATTTGCCTTGCTAAATATTACCTCAAAGGTTCAAGCCCATCCATCCTTAAAGTTAAATATATGTGAAAAAAATTTGATTACAAAACTGACTTCAGATTCCGTGTTCAACTGGCCAGAAACAATGTAATACTAGAGTCGTTTTAAAAAATATTGATTTTAAGATAATGCACTCACATATCAATTAATTTTAACTTTTCGGATTTCATCAATAATGAAGTGTATTCTTATGTTAACGAAGGTGTTATTTTTGAAAATATTATCGATTTTAAAATTGTGCGTGCTCACATATTGGTTTATTTAAACTTTTTGTTCACCCTTAGTATTGAGTCCCATTATTGGTTTATAGGAGGCGATTTTTATGAGAAATTATGGATTCGAAGATCATGCGCTCACACTAGATTTCTTTGATATTAAGTTCCATAAATAATAATTAATGTAATATTAAGTTCCATAAATAATAATTAATATATCATAAGTTAATTTCTACCATTTAATTACTATGTATATTTGCATTAAGTGGTATTAACTGCAAATGTAAATGCGATTAAAAATCCTATTATACATTTAGAAATCAATAGTTAAAATAATTCAATACATGAGCAGGAGGTCCTAAAATCAATAGCATTTTCAAAAATCATGCCTTTGATAACAATTATGTTATTATTAAATACAACTTAATTTAGTAGAAATCCAAAAAGTTAAAATAAATCCATTAGCTATCTTAAAAGCAATAGCATTTTCAAAAACCAGGGTGTGATAACGTAATAATGGACCTCTATATCGAAGAAATCTGAAATGTTTACATAAATCGATATTTTTTTTTTAATATGCCTGCGATAACATAATATTGGGCCTCTATATTGAAGAAATCCAAAATGCTGACTTATTGCGAAGAGGGAGTGAGTAAAACCTTAAAAAACCAGGCAGTCCTGAGCCGAAAGTGACAGCCCCATCATAGGATGGGGGTACGTGGAGAGGGTCAGTGGCCCCACTACCCGAAATGATCAATCACTATGAAACATCATAAATTAGCCTTAGATTCAAATAGTCTTAACAGGAAATAACACAGCAATCGTCTAAAGTTTAATTTTGGATTCTGGAACGTTTTAACACTCTATCGACTAGAAACACTATATGTGCTCTTAAAACAGACTGACAAATACAAACTGGAAATGACTGCTGTTCAGGAAATTAGATGGACTGGGAAAGGGATCAAGAAGAAGCAGCACACAGTGTATTACAGCTTCAATGAAAGGAAACACACATTTCGTACTGGATTCATTGTAAGAATAGCCTTCTATCAATTGGTAATAGGTTTTAAACCAATTAGCCATCGAATCTGCATTTTGGGTGTTAAAGGGAAATTTCACAACTCAGCATACATGTGCCTAACGAAACATCAGAAGAGGATGAGTTCTTTGAATCGCTGGAGAGGGCTCTCAACTCCTGTCCTAATTATGATATGAGGATCATAGTGGGTGACCTGAATGCCAAGATGGGGCGAGGTAGACAATATATATCCCGACAATAGATAGACACAGCCTCCATGAAAATAGTAACGAGAATGGCTTCAGACTTATCAATTTTGCTACCTCTAAAGATCTTATCATCGGAAGCTTGTTTTCCTCCTACAAACACATTCATATAGGCACATGGTCCTCACCCAACGGAATCGCTGTGAACCAAATAGACCACATTGTGATTGACATTAGTTATCCGTGTCAACCGAGGGACGAATGTGGACTCCAATCACTATCTCAAAACCAAGAACTGAAACAAGGAAGAAATACACCAGGGTTAAGCTCATTGACCCTGGGGAAAGGACGAGATACATTACCCCACTGGATCAAAAACTTGCATCATAGAGGATGATCAATGGAGAAAGATCCACTCAGAGGTGGCCAAAGTTGCAGAGAATATCCTAGTAGTTGGTTAAAAAATCATCCCGGTTTGAAGAGGAGTGCTCACAGGCCACTGATGCCAAAAATATAGCCTATAGAGCTCTGATAGCGAGACGTACTAGATGGACAGTTGAAGAGTATAGAGGAAAGAGAAGTATGTAAAAGCGACTCTCTGGAAAAGAAAAGAGCAAGAGACAGCCGAAATGTTTAAAGTAGAAGGTGAACTTTTTACTCAGAGTACTTTTTCCCCATCTTAAGACTGAGGATGAATCACAGCTTGTTGGGTTGGAGACATTTGTTAATGTGCGATGTTTCAAGTTAATTAAAATTATTTCAGATCCTTGATAACACTACTGATAAACAATCTGATTTTTTTTAAATTAAAACTTCCACTTTTTTCCATACAGTTTGAAAATAAAAGTTATGATAAAACTTTTAGTTTAAAGTTTGAAAAATAAAAGTTTTAAAGAAACTTTTTTTTAATAAAACAATTTTATTTTATAATGAAACTTATTTTGACAATCTAAAAATAAAAGTTATATTTATATATTTTTATAATAAAAGTTAAGTTTGTATCGGTCCCAGCTAAAAAGTAATACTGAATCATATATATTCACTATTATCAAACAAAATACCTGCCAATTCCAGTTTTATTTCCTCTTCCAATTTAGTGAAACGGCTTTTCCAATCAGCCTAAAACAAATAAGAACAAGGATGTATTTAAAAACTCAAATAAAAATTAATAACAACAGCATGTATACTAAAATATCAAAATATTAAGAACATATAATTAAAAATTTGTTAAATAAAATTATGACACAGAAAATCATTCTTCCACACTTTGAGAAAAGAAACATAAATTTCAACCAGATATTAAAGGAAAAATATTCATAGCTGATTTTATCAGCCCTAAACTATTTTAAGAATTGTCATGTACAATCTTACCTCAAATGACCCACTCATTTTTTTAATATCATCTGTTAGCTGTTCCATCTAAAAAAAAAAAAATATATATATATAACTATCGAAATAATTTTGAAGCAAGAAATGTAATTTTATATTTATTCAGTTTAAATTAATATTGTGATTTAGTTTTAATTCATTTTTATAAGAAATTTAATTATTGAAAAATAATTACTTCAATTACAAATAAACACAAACATTTACATTTATAAACAAATTAAATTAATACTTAGCAGAAACCACCTCAGTAACTCAAAATATATGAATGCGTTCACAAATCAACCATGTTCTTATTATAAAATTGGCAATTATGAAACACTAAGGGAAAGGAAGAAAACCTTAAAGAGGGAACAATTGAATAATAGCTTATACTTGTTTTTTCCAGGCATTATTGACAATAAATATAGATACAATAATGAAGTGGGAATAGCAAATGTTAAAGTAGCATTTGTTAGTTTGGCAAAGGTGAGGCAATCAATCAGTGGTTTCTATCTAACACAAAGAAACTTCTCTCACACCACTCACTTTAAAGAATGCAGTTTTATATTATTTTAAATGAACAAATACCTGTTTCTGTAATTTGTCTATTCTTGAAGACATATGATTTTCTTGACTAGCTAACTCCTTTTTTATTCTTTCTATTATCCCAGACTGTAATGTTAATAGTTCTTCCTTTGTTAATTCTCGGGAAAAATTTGTAGCAATAGGAACAAGAGGAGTAGATAACTTCTCAATAGCTTTAATATTGACAGCTTCGTTCTGAAAAAAAATTATTTGTAATTTCCTGGATAATTAATAACTTATGAATGGCAATAATATTTTGAACTTACCAGGACTAAAGTTTCTGTAGTATTATACATTGTTAAAAAAAAGGCTGCCAGTTGTTGGCAAATCGTAGGAATAAATAGGAATGAATCTTTGACTAGATATAAAAAAGAAGTAAAACTACCAATAATCAAGGAAATCAACTTCATTGGAATGCTTTCTTCACTTAAACTTTGAGTTGTTTTGTGCTCATTATCTAGAAGAAAACAATTTAAAAAAATTGTCAGTAATAGAAATTTATGCATTAATGTTACCACAACTGATCAGTCAGGCACTGGTTGGGAATGTTATTAATAAATTTTTATATTAACTAAATACATATGATACCAAGACAGATAAGATTTTACATCATATAAACTATACTAATAATCATTTATTATGAAAATTTCTTGAAACAATCCAATTATTAAAATAAACAAAGTCATAACTGTAAGAAACTAATAAAAACAGTTGACTCTCACAATGACTTGAATTGTTTCATAATATAAATTGTATGTAAATCCTGATTCAAGAAAACCTCATTTAGTAAAAAATATAAATAAGAGATAACTATTGATCAAAAGATAAATATGATAACAAAGAAGGCTAGGGTAGCAATAATTTTTTTTTTTTTTTCCTGTGGCGCTACATCGTGTGGTGGGTCCTAGTAAGCTCAATGAACCGCTGCCATTCTGCTTTATCTTGTGCTACCACTTTCCAATTCCTGATCCCTAGTAGGCTCCTGGAGTCAGCCGCCACTCCATACATCCACTTCAGTCGAGACCGATCCGCTCTTCTGATTCTATGGAGAACTTTTTCCGATGTTTTCCTTGGTATATCTCTCTCGTCCATCCTGGTTAGGTGGCCCGCCCAGCTAAGTCTTCCTAGTTTAAGAGCTTTCACTATTTCAAATTCGGCATAGAGATCATAAAATTCTTTGTTTTTACAAGTTCTTCATATGTACCTTCCTTCACTGGTGCAAAAATTCTTCAGAGAATCTTCCATTCGAAGTTAAGGAGTTTCTTTTCATTGGCTTATGATAGAGTCCACGGTTGCGATGAATAAGTAGGGCGGATGAGGGTCTTATACAACTGGAACTTGGTTTTCCTGCTAATGAGTTCACATATATTTCAACAGCCCAAAATAGCATCTGTTTGCTATGAAGCTTCACTTCCTTGGTGGTGCCATTCGTCAGGCTCACTTGTGATCCCAGGTAGGTAAATTCCTTAACCCTCTCAAAGATACAGGATCCAATAGTTATTGTTTCATCTTCAGTCTCTTTTCCTCTGGTGAACATGTACTTCATTTTGGCATCGTTCACAATCAGGCCCATAGGATGTGCAGAACTTCTTAAATCCTCAAATGATTTTTCCAGCGCAGTAAAGGGACATGATATGATGTCGAGATTATCAGAAAATCCCAATAATTGGACCATTCTTGAAAATACCGTTCCTGTTGAATGAATGTATCTCTCTAACAACTATTTCAGGAGCCAAATTAAAAAGAACACATGTTAAGGCATTACCCTGTCTTATTCCCTTGTCGGAGTAGAACTCAGAGGAGCAGTCTGATGGGATTTGAACTCTGAACCGAAACCACCTGCCTGGTCATTCTGATAAATCAAATCAACTTCGATGGGATTCCCATTTCCGCCATTGCCTCATAAAGCTTGGGGCGTTTTATACTATCATATACTTGTACACTTTTAAAATCAATAAACAGATGGTGTCTTGGAAATTTATATTCGTGGCCTTTTTCCAGAATCATGCATAGTGTAAATATTTGGTGAATGGTCAATCTTCCCTTTCGAAAACCCACTTGGTACTTTCCGATTTCACGTTCAGCAAAAGATGAGAGGTGGTTGAACAATATATTAGACAATATTTTGTAAGCGCAGGATAGTAGGGAGATACCACAATAGTGTAGAGGACATATCACAGCACTGCACAATTGTTAAGGTGTTCTTTCTTCCACCCAGATCATTAGGATTAGATTGTAAAGAGCCTTATGGAGACTTGTGCTACCATATTTGAAAAGCTCAGCAGGCAGCCCATCCGCTCCAGGAGCCTTATTATTTTTCATCTTATCGATCGCATCTTCAATCTCTTCGAGATCAGGGGGATTCAATATCATCATCATCATCTATTCTGCCTCTTATTTCAGAACAGATATCTTGCATTGATTCCACTGCGGATACCTCATTAAGGAGTTGACATCCACATTAGGGATCAATCTAATTAGGGATTGATAAATTATTTTCCACTTCTATAATTTTGTTTTTATAGAAAACTAGTTTCGATTATTATACACTCATCTTTAGTTCTAAAAACACACAAAAATTCAAAATACAGTTTGGTATTATTATACATATTAAATTAAATGTAATATAAATTAGTATTATAAAACATTTACGAATTATGAATTTAATTAAGACAAGAAATCAAATACATGTTGGTACTCACCAAGGTTTAAATAGATTATATCAAACAGAAAAATTTGTACTGGTTTGTTCTCGCACTGAACTAACAATGAAAGAAAGATGAGGTATTTAAAGGGAAACAGTTTAAGGTTCGGGGTTTTTCCAGTAATGCCGGTGAGTAATTGTTTTTTCTGTTATAGATGGGAATAAATTTAAGATTGGACTATTGGAGATATTTATTCGGTCATTTAAGCATAAATCTGGATTGGATTTGAAGGATTTTATTATTTCAAGTGCTTCATATTTATTTAATTTGAGGCTGTTTGCAACGTGATGTATTAATTTAACTCCTGAGTCTTTGATGTTTTTTTTCATTTAAATGAATTACAAAGTCGGAATTCTCTGTCTTATGTTATATGCACATATATATGCTCCTTTAATCTCTGATTTACTGATCTTCCAGTATGGCTGCACAATCATTAAAATTTAGTTTGTACAATCCGCTTTTTTGGAAAGGGTCTATTTTGTCTTTAGGAGAAGGGAAATTCATTTCTTTTTTAAATGCAGGATTTAATCCTAGTTTTTTCAATTAATTTCCGACTTTGATGGATTTAGGGCCGTAATATGGAATCTAGACATAATGTTTTGGGATGGGCCTATCTTCGGTGATTGTAAAATAGACATCATTAATTACCTTTTTTTCTATTTGTGTGTAAAAAACTAACCTATTGGTAAAAAACTATAGCGTTTAACAAAATTAAGAACATAGTAATTCCGGATAACGCAAAATTAATATCATTCTATGTCACAAGTCTTTTCACAAGTATCCCACCACCAGAAACAACAGAAATTTTAGAACAGTTAATCTTCCGATCGAATCTATCACCGCTAGAAAAACTGGATCTTTACAATTTGATGTCTATTTGCATAAACCATAATTATTTTCAATTTGATGGAAAATTCTTCAAACAGGACGAAGGCTCACCAATAGGCCGCTTTATAGATGTTTTTTAGGGGTTACCGATAAGTGTTTTATTTTATTTTTTAAAATGTGATTAATAGTGGTTTTATTGTAACCATTATTTTTTGCTATGGAATATATTATTTCAATTTCTTTATTATAGTTCTTTTCATTTAATGGTACGTTCAAAAGACGGTAAATCATACTATTAAAGGCTACGAGTTTATGTCCTATCGGTCTCCTAGCTTCATTGTTTATAATGAAATCTGTATGGGTGGGTTTCCGGTATATTCCAAATTTATGATGTTTGTTCTTTACTGAGATTTCTAAATCTAAAAAGTTGATGGTTCTGTTTTGTTTTTTTCAGTTCCACTTTGAATTTAGTCGAGGGGTGAATTTCGTTCAATTCCTTTAAGAAATTATTTATTTGTCTTGCTGTACAAGACCATAGGCATATAATGTCATCTACATACCAATACCAGTAAATGATATGTTGAGCTAATTGACAATTGTTTGGGTCAAGAATTTTTTTTCTAATTTGTCCATAAATAAATCTGCCAGAAGGGTTGAGAGAGGGGAGCATATTGGTAAGCCTTCGTCCTGTTTGAAGAATTTTCCATCAAATTGAAAATAATTATGGTTTATGCAAATAGACATCAAATTGTAAAGATCCAGTTTTTCCAGCGGTGATAGATTCGATCGGAAGATTAAATGTTCTAAAATTTCTGTTGTTTCTGGTGGTGGGATACTTGTGAAAAGACTTGTGACATAGAATGATATTAATTTTGCGTTATCCGGAATTACTATGTTCTTAATTTTGTTGACTAACGCTATAGTTTTCTACCAATAGGTTAGTTTTTTACCACACTAATGTTGTTATTTACAATGAGACCGATAGAAAATAAAAAATATGGAACAATTTGAAAATTGGATTGATTGAGTTTCTTTTGATGAGAGATATTTGCTAATGTGCAATGATTCAAGAGTAAAAAATTATTCTTATCACTACCACTGTTGCTGACAGTAATTTAATATTTATACATATTATTTTCTCAAGAAATAATACATTAGTATAGCTACAACAGAAGGAGAAGAAGGTAACGAGAAAGCTAACCACACTATAGAGGTATCTGTGTTACAGCAAAGGCAGAAAAGTATGAATTATTTGAGGGTAGAAACAATTAAAAATATTAAAAGATATTTTGATAATAATAATAAAAAAAAAAAAAGAGGCTATACGACAACAATTACAATATTATTTTCATAAGTAAAACTAACTCTCTTGTACTACTAGTCAACGTGATCCCTGGCCTTCTGAGTTATCCTTTTCCATTTCTCTCTGCCTCTATCTTTCAATTGCGGATTCCCACTTTTCTTACATCACTCTCCTCTTTATCCTTCCACCTTCTCCTTTTCTCATTGAAGTGCGCCTCCAAAATTTTCCTCTGTACTCTTTTACTCTCCATTCTGACCACTAATCTGCCCATCTTAGCCTATTTGCTTTGATACAGTTAATGAAATTCTTATACTGTAATAAACTCCCAATCTCGGCATTGCTATTAATTTTCCAATCGCCATTATTTCCATATGTAAAACATATTAAATAATAAATTTGTGATCATAACTCTGCTGATCCACATTAATGATATGGGAATATATATAAACTATAATTAGCTTTAAGCCCTTCTTTTTTTTGCCTCCATGATTCGATTGAACCTACTTGCAGCAATTCCATGAGCTCAAGAAACAAATGTCTTCCATATAAAACAATAAGATGTGGTAGGTACAAAATCCTCTACATTGTCATCCATCCATGTCAACTGATTCCTTCAGTATTCTCTCTAGCAAAACCATTTTCCATTCATTATAGTTGATTTCTTAATTGAATCACAAGTTAGATCAATTGTAAATGTTTCTTATACAAGAAATTTCAACAGAGGTAACTTCTGTGAACATTGTGTAGGAGGCTGTAAGGTGTAATAAGGTGGAAGTTCTTATTTCGATTACTTTCATATCTTGTTTCTCCTGGTCCTGATGAATGACTACAACTTAGGCCAAACCAAAACATCAGCACACATTCAACAGTATATTTCACTATTGTGTGTTTTATTTTTTGGATGGTATTCCCACCCATTATCTCCTTGATTTCATCAATGGCCAACAATATTTCTATTATAAATAAAAAATGTTTTAATAAAAAGAAAATTTAAGGATATAACACATATTTTATAAAAAGATTTTCTAAAAAATCTACAAAAAATTTATTGCAACTAAAAATATTTTTTTAAAAGCCAAATAAAAAAAAGCTTATGACAAAAATTTAAAACTTTAGTGCATCTGCACTAAAAATAAATAAATATAAATATATATATATATATATATATATATATATATATATATATATATATATATATATATATATATATATATATATATATATATATGTATATAAACTCTGTTTCAAAATTAATCAATATTGTGCCAATGTACCAATAGTAAATCTTAATGATCACAAAACTAATTTAGTATAAGATTTTTTTAAATAATGTTTATAGACATATTCTATAGAATTTGGATCAATGTTGTTGCTACTAAATGTAGTCAGTTCAGATGAATCATTTTTGAGTTCCAAATGTAAACTCAAACTTGGTTAAAATTGGAAAGGGTAATGTTTTTGTTGCAAAAAGATTGTTAATAGAAATAGGCAATCAATTATTGATAAAAGATACTGGACTATTGGTAAAAATTAACAAATAAACAGGACAAGTAATTAGTTGGTCAACAATGGTTTAAAGATAAGTGAACTTACATCAACGACTGCTGGTACATAGAAAATAAAATATTAAGGTAATTTTTTGTTCATTATCTACCGATTAATCTAACTAAGTTCTAAATTGATTGTTAATTGTTAATGAATAAAAAAGTATAAACTTTCATTCCTAATGGGCAAGTCATTATAAACAAAGAAAAGCCAGACACAAAAATTAAACTCGGATAACCATTACAACAGCTTTTCTAGCATCCAAAATAACAATTCAGAAAAAGTTTTCTGAATAATGCCACAACAAAATTAGAACTGACATTCATATATTTTTCTAGGAATCAGACATATGTAATTTATATCATATGAATAGTATTGAAACAAAATAACTAAACTAAGTGATTCTAAAGTTATTACCATATCCAAGAATTGAGAAGAATAAAAATGGTAAAAGAAAAATAAGGAGCAATAGGGGTATCCTTAAATTGCTCATTTGTGATGAAGCAGTAACAGCTTTAGTCACTGCAGAAAATGCCATAATAATGGTCCTGTTGACTAAGGTCAGAAAGGTCCGAGTAAAACTTCTTATAGTTGTCCAACTACTTCTTTCTTTCTGTTCATTGCTCACTAAAATAAAAATTAAATTAAATATATTTCAACAAATAAGCTAACATTGTAATTTATACACTATCGTGTGTGTGTGTGTATATACGTAAATATACTATTTTGAATGACATACAAATATTATTAATGATGTTCTGCCGTGCTTCCACATTCTCGTAGCCTTCTTTAGAGAGGAAACTTTGAGAAATATCGTTAATTTTAGTGGAGGAAATAAATGATGCATCTGAGAGACTAAGATCTGCAGTTGAGTCATAATTGTTATTAGTCCTTGACTTAACACCTGGGAACAAAATATTATGTAATAAATAATATAATAATCTAAAGTAATAATCTAAAATGAAATATAATAAATAATGTGCAATACTATATAAAAACATACTGATCTTATTTAAACTGAATATTTATTTCAGGATTATTATTATATTGAGAGATGGGAAACACTTCTTTACTAAAACCCAAAATAATATAATTATAAATAAAATAATAATTATCCTTTATTGAAATATTTGAGGTTTACAGTGAGTAATAGGGATCTCTACATTTAAAAGAACAACAAAGTATATTACAATACATAAAAAAAAGAAAAGAAAAAAAGAACAGAAAGCCAACAAACCTCCAATAAATTGGAAAGCAATATGGGTGTTGATAGCAGGTAAAACAGAAAAAAATACTCTACTTCGGTGCTATCAGTCCAGATCCTTCGAATTAAAAGGATAAAAAGTTAGGGACATTAGCGGAGTAATAAAAATAATTAAAGAATTGGTAAAAATACTTCTTCTTCTTTTCTTGGCACTACAACCCGCTAGCGAGTCATGGCCTCTGTAAAAATACTATTTTGTAAAATGTAAATCAACTATTTAATTTTACATATCTAATAATAGCTTGTTTTTTATTTGTATCAAGACATTTGATTCTCTAGATGATTCCAAATCACTATAGTGATATTTTGGGCAATGAACTGAGAGCAGCATGGCTAATTATTCATAATTTAACTGATTATGTATATCTACAGTATTTTTCTTCCATGGCAGATGTTAGAAAACGTCTCTCAGTAAGACAATCCACTTACTGGTTTACACCTTCTTCAGTAAATGTTTAGCCATTCTAGCTCAAATTTAGTTGTAAATAAAGAATAAGTATTGAGTGATACCCATGATGGGAAGTCGACAAGCTTGTGGCGTGGACCGACTCTTATTGGATGACATACGCGTGATGGCATAGAATCAATCCTTAATTAGACTCTTATTGGATTTATTTACTGGTGGATAGTTTGAAAATTTTTGTTGAATGTCCAAAGATTTAGAATGAATCTTGAAATGACTAGCACAAGCCTCACCCCTCTTCTATACCAACAATCATAAGTGCTCAATAAACGGTTTTCTTAACACAAATGAATAATTTTTGTTCATTTTCAGAAATACTTCCTGCCCAGATTCATGACCAATTAATTTCCAAAGTATTACCTCAGCTAGTATTTCGTCATAGTGTGGTCAAAAATAATAAAACTTAAAATTTGAAGAAAAAAAAAATTAAAATAATAAAGAAACTCGAATTTATTTTGGAATTTCAGAAAGAATTTAATTAAAAAAACGTTAAACTTATTTTCTATTAATATTATTTTAAAGCTCATCTAGACAAGATATTACCAAATAACAATTTTCACTTTTTTCAAAGGGATTTGAAATGTGTTACCATCTACGTTTTTGAAAATTTACTCTTTTTCTACAATTTTTAAAGTTTTGTTGCTAAAATCATCTCATAACATAATATCCCTCTGGAATAAAGAGAATTAATATTTTTAGTAAAAAAAAACAACAACTTCAGAATGATACTAATTTTGAAAAATTTCTTGGTCAAAATTCAATAATAATTTTGTAAATTTAAACATAGCTGTTAAAAAAAGAAGATGGATAAAAAACAAATTAAAATCAATAATCGTTGGAGCTAAAAGTAGAAGAGGAAGAATGTATATGACATGGACCAGCATTAGGTTAAATCCAATTATACAAAATACTTGTTTGGATCAACAACTGGTTCTAGTTACTTAAGTGTAAATACATGAATTATTTTAGACTAAATTAGTTTTAAGAAGAAATTGGTTGAGGGTGCGGTCAAGAAAACACCAAATTATTAAAAAAACAGGCTTAGTATAATAATACTTTACAAGCTACTGCCAATGTGTTATTTACATTAGTTTTTACTTTGCAAAGACAAAAGTAATTTATGAAAAGGTTTTAGCTTAAATGCACAGCAAAATTAATTTTATTTATCAATACTATGGCTAAAAATGTGTTTGAGGAGGAAATAGAAAATCCTCAATTTGATAATCAATAAAGGAAGAAAAATAAAATATATAACAATTATAAACAACAGAAATAAGTAATGTAACATACCAACACTGCGGTTTATAAAAGATGAAAGAGGATGACGTGAAAGATTGGGCACCTTAGGGATTCCAGGGCTGATTTCTTTATTGTAATCAGGCGATCCTGGAAGGTAACAGTAATCCGTCTTTGGAAAAACACTAATAAAAAAATAATAATAATTAAAAATAGCATACATATCTTTATATATATAAGTTAGCTATCTACAATTGTAAAACATTTTAAAGAAAAGATTAACATTCTCAATAATGTTAAGATATTACTGAAATATTCTGAAACAAAGCCTAAAGTCCCTCAAATACCAATAAATAAATAAATAGTCAATGTTTTCCTAGGAATTTTCCAATATCCTAACAGCAATATTTGTCTTCTGTTTTTTTTTTATTTTTGTTCAAAAAATGTTTAGTAAAATAAACTTTATTTGCCCATATTCTACAAAATTTGAACAGGAGAAGGATCCGATATAATTAAATGGAACCTTCAGACCGCTCTTACATTTATTTAGCCAAAAATCAATTAATTTATTCTATTTATATTTTTTCTTTAATATACTCTAAAAAGCAAATGTTTAGCTGGAAAAAACATGCCGATATCATTTTTCAAACTCGAGATATAAAATAAAGAATTTTCAGCATGTTTTATTTTTTTCTCAGCTCCTAGAGCCCATTGGATAAAAAAGTAGGATATGGGTCAACTTTTTTTTATTTAGAATCACCCAAAAAGGTTTGATCAAAATCGGCGATGGACACACCGTGCACTCTCCTTGTGAGTTTTCTATCAACAGGACTGTTCAGGAAAAAAAAAAAAAAAAATTGTTCATCCTAACACAATAACAAAACCTGACAAACTTATTGGTTCTCAATTCTCTCAATGTAAGCAGCTATTAATTATGGTTTGAAAATTCATAGACAGTAGATGAGAACTAATTTGTGACAAAAAAAATAACATCTAAATAAACCCCTAAATCATTGCTGTTTTAGCTAATAAACCAAATATTTTGAGACCTAATTCAGGCTGATGTAATTTTAATAACAAAACAAAAACTGGATGTCCACAGATATATGTTTACAATCATATTCATCTGTTAATTACAACATTTTAAACAAAAATGATGATGATAATGACATCAGGATTCAGACAAAATCAGTTTAATTTAAAGTTATTGGCATCTTAGATATTAAAAAAAAAGAAAAGATGTATTAAAATAATAAAGTATATAGAGCGCTTATTAAATGTAAAATAATTTTCCTGACAACTTATAAGCATTTTGATTTCAAAATTTTAATTTTACTAAACAGCTTATAAATGTCACTTATTTATGATTCCAATACTTTTGATTAAAAATTCCTAACAATACATTTAAAATAGTTGATTAATTAAAGTTCAAAGCATGACACTAAAATAAATAAGCTACCCTACGTAAACAATACATTAATACAATCAACACACATTCTACAAGATAGCTATTAACTAGCAGTCTATTAAGCTTACCAAATTCTATTTCCATACATTACATGTAAAACAGTAGAATAATCTAGCTTTTAGATTAATGCTAACGCAATATTGAATACAATAGAGATAAAAATAAGCATACGTTATAACCGAGTAATGTTAGAATAGAATGCTCTGATTCAATGACATGCAGTTATGAAACTGGCTAATATTTAAACTAAGTCTTAAATATAACTAATTAAAAATTATTTATTGTGAAATTAACGATGATTAAAAAAAATAATAATGATAAATGATAAACTTTATTTTGTTAAAATAAAAATAATTCACTACATAAAAATTGCTATAGATAAAAGATAAACTACATTTAGAATAAAGAATCAATTTGATAACAATCTTGTTAACGGCAAAGGTCACACACTATGAATCACAAAACGTTGGCCTCAATAGAGAAGGCAACATCCAACCAATAACCTTGAAACTGCAACCATTCTAGAAATAAAACCATCACACAGTTTGCTAAAAATAAGACCGGCATTAATATTTACTAAGTTTTTCAAAATGTATAAATAGAACAGCAATAGCACTAAGGTGTATAAAGGCATAAAGAACTATTAACTTTTGGAGGAGTTTCCACAAAGTCAGTTTCAAATGGCTTGATTATAAAAGAATACTAAAATATAACAATAAAGCACCATTATTTAAAAAAAGAACTTACTAATGGCAAGGCCAGGGTCCAGGTGGCATCTTAAAAGATCTAAATATAACTGTGATCTCATTTTTATATTTAGCACAATAATGGAGCTTAATGTATATACATATATATATATATTTTTTTTTCTTTTTTTGGGAGATGGGAAGGGTAACATTTAAAGAAATACTAAATGAAAAAAAAAAAAATTAACTTACTTCCAATAAATGCCAAACTTTTTGTAGAACCTGAATATGAATCCAGGAGAACTGCCTTCTTGCTGTAGAAAAATAACAAGTGATATTAGGGTGGGGTCTTAGGTATATTTATATAAATAGAGAATGGCTACTCTAGGAATTCAACTGCAGTTGATAACTCTGCAGCTTACAATAATGTTATACTAATGAAGCATAGTTTAATGAAAGTAATAATTAAAAGATTTTAAATGCATGCTATTTTATACAACATAAGACATGACCTAATACAAAAAAAATAAAATATTTTAATGAAATTTTTAACAGAAAAAAGGCACCCTTGAAAAGACACTTTTTAAAGTAATAATAATAATAACTATCTAACATGTGACATGATAGATGGCAGCATTGTAGGGAAGTACTTTGTGGTATCACATAAAATGTCAATTTTTCTGAATAACAACAATCAAACATGAATGGATGTAATCTAGTTTTATTAATTGATCCAAATATGCTCCTTGGCTTCTATAGAATTCTTTTAATGAACAGGTTTTTTTTTAATCACTTTTTCCAAATAGCTGGACTTATAAAAGGAAATGAATTCTTAGAAAACATTTTGTGTTACATTTTGAGTTTCCAACTCTTATCTTTCTATAAAATAAGACTAAGATCTTATGTAATCAATTGCCGGTTTGTAGATTGAGCACTGATGAATTATAATTTCGAATCTTGAACGTAAGCATAATTTCTTGAGTGAACATTAGTGGAAAAAAAATATAAAGCTTTCTGGAAACATATACAGCAGTAGGCTAACAACTTAAGGGAGAACCTTTTAGTGCCCATCCGTCTAAACGCAACCTTTAGTTATTGAAATAAAAATAAACTTATGAATTAGTGCATGTGATTGAAAGAATGCAGAACAAAATTTTAAAAACCAATGGATGATGGTATATTTGACTAGGTAGCTGAAGTTATATAGAAGGAGAAGATTTTTCATACCTCTCAGTGTAGGCTACACCCACAAGATTCTTCCTTAAGTTGCTGAACTATAACTTGATTTAATTTTTTTTTTAAAAGAAGGAATAAGTATATGAATTTATAGCAAATTAATTCAGAAGATTGAAAAAAAAAATATTTTTTACAATATTTTTTTAGAAATAGGTAATTAATTAGATTTGTTTTGATAGGAGTAATCAAATTCATACAGATAAAAAACAACTAAGAACCTATAAACATATAAAAATGTAAATTTATTATAGCTACCAGTATCTAATATCAATAAAACAAACCTTTTCCAAGGTAGAACTTAATTTTGTAGCTCCAATATTTCCTGAAGGAATAGAGTGTCTTCTGTTGCTAGATTAAAACATGAATACACATTAATAAAAATTAGAAAATAATATATCACCATTCAATAAATAGTAGACCACCATGCATATGCAATACAGTAAACGTCAAGTCTCATTGCTGCTATAATAAATCTTTACTTTATAAAAAATATAGCAAAAGGTTCGAAAGAGCTATGCACAGTTTTGTAAACTAAAATCAGAAAATATTAAATAACAGAAACATAGCCACAATAAAGATCGAAGCTTTAGAAAACTAAAGTTAATAAAACTAATTCATCTAAACACGATAAATGAATATTTACAAATATGCAGACCACAAGCCTTTATATAGAACTATTCAGTCTTAAAACCAATCACCACCAACAAACAGTTAAGATATAGAATGTTGTACATACACAAGGTCAAAGCAATGGCCAAATTATAAATGAAGAACAACATTGAACTGAAGTCCAAATAATTTGTTTAAAAAAAATGATGAAATATTGAACTATTTAAGCCATGATTTACCAACTTGAGCTGAGAAAATAAACTGAGAATTATATTAATCAGTCTTTATGTTCAACTTCAGAAAATACAATAATGTTGAATCATTTGGCCATTGTAAAGAAAGAAAATATTAAAGCAGTGCAACAGAAAGGGGAAAAACACAGAAGCAAGGCATCCATCAAAAACAAACATTTTTTTAAATAACGGTGACCCTTTAGAATATTTGACTCACTGGATTTCAGCGATGAGGTCCCAAGCAAAGTCATATAAAGAGTTTCCAAATAAAGAATGACTCAACGACTTCTCTTCATTGGACCTGTTAAGTTAAAGATCACAACAACATAATTTCTCTAGTTAAGCATTATTAATTTTAGGTAAAAAGTCATTCAACCCACTATCTATGAAAACAAGATAATCTTTCAACTCTACATACACTAAATACTATATTATTTAACCATAATAGATTAATTTTATTATTCATGTAATAAAAGTTATATTGAGTTTTAAAATCAAACTAATGAATAACTAATATTTGTAACATAAAAACATTTTAATGCTGTTTCATTTATAGTTAGTACAAGATTTCATGGCATACATACATATTTTAATAATAATAAAAAGATTGAAAATTTTTGATTTAGAGAAATATATCTTGGATATCAGAAAAAAAAAAACCCATTTAAATTGAAACAAAAAACTTAGAAATAAAATGTTTTTAAGGGTAGAACTTTGATAAAAAAAAAAATCTTTATTACTGAAGCCAACAGAAAAAATGCCTAAAATTTGCAAAAAGTAACTGCAGTTCCATCCTTATAAAATTAATTTACATGAAGAACATTTCTAATTTTTTGTGCACTTGCATATGCCTTTTAATTTATTTAATTAATTAAACTTCAGTTATTTGTTTTGGCAAATTTTAGGGATTTTTCTTGTTTGCTTCAGTGGTAAAGTTTTTTTTTCCATCAAACTTCTATCCTTACTAAATTTTATATCATAAAGATTTCCCATTTTTGCACACTTACACACGTCCCCGTTGACATAGTGATATTGGTCGTGATGAATTTACCAATTATAAAAGGATTTTTTTTTTTATCTTGTCCGAGATACAACTGTCTTCTCCACAGGTTAACTACTTTGGCTGTCCATTATGCATTTTATTTTCAAATGAATCCGTCTCCTCATGTTTTTTTACTATATATAATACAATCATGTATGCATATAAAAAATGGTAGATAAACTAATTTTCAACATTCCCATTCAATTTTTCCGGAAATCTACAATTTCAATTTCTAAAGTTTTGGCACTTTTCACTATTGTTTCTTGTTCAATTGTTAATGTAACTATAAAAATACTGATTGAATTTGAATAGATATTAGTTCGAGAGGGAGTAATAAAAGACTAAAGGAGCATTATTTTGTTATATTTGTGAACAAAATGTAGTTTATCAAACTGTTCAAATACTTTTTTGAAATTGAAAAAGTCAAATACCTATATTTCTTTAATGTTATAGACTTATTTTTTAAAAATTGCTGCTAACAAACAATTTTTAATAAATAAGCAAATATTTAATTACAATATTTTTAAATAGATGATGATGGCAATCAATTTAAGTGTGAAAACCGTGAAATGTGTCCAAAAACTAGTGAACTTTCTTTAGAAGTAAAAATTAAAATTGTAGATTATCGTGAAAAAAACTATAGTTTTAGAGAAATTTTCCTAATGTTGAAAATTAGTTTATCTATGGAGCCGGCCCCACACCAGTGGCACATCGTTTGTCAAACAACTTGTCAAATGTTTTTGAAGTTTCAAATGGAACGAACAAGCAAATGGAGCATCCACACACATGGCAAGCCGTTTGACCAATCATTTGCCAAATGTTTGTAAAAATATGTGGTCTAAAAAACATCAAAAAAAAATTATGACAGTATTTTGTGCACTTCAAAGATCAGGGATTGAATTACGAAAATAAGCTGATTTTGAAGAATTAGTTGAAAATTATTAAATTAATAATGCAAACTAAAGTACGAATTAACAACTAAAAGTTATCAAGTTATGAATCATTGATAATTTCAATATCAACTTTGAAGTAACAACAATTTTATAATCCGATATTAAGGTAAAATTGAAGAACCTGTTGAGCAGATAGTTTGTCACTGGTGTTGATGACATGCAAATGTTCAGCAATGGCAAATCCTTTTGATGTGTGAATGATAACTGTTCGGGAAAGGCCAATGCAAGCACCAGCACAAACATTGGCCAGGACTTCCAGCAATGCACAAATGTTCATAAATACTCTAATCGATTTGCTGATTCCATCAATTTCAAACGATTTGCCACTAGTGTGGAGTTGGCGTCATGCATTATACAGTAAAAATACATGAGAAGACGGATTCATTTAAAAATAAAAAAAGCCAAAGTAGCTTACACTTGAGAAGAGCAGTGTATACATCTAAAATTTTGCCATAAAGCAATTGAAGCTTAATTAGTTAATTAAATTAAAGGTCATATGTAAGTGCAAAAACAATTAGAGATGATCTTAAAATAAATTAATTTTATAAATTTATAACTGCGTTTACTTTTAGCAAATTTTAGATATTTTTTCTCTTAGCTTTAGTGGTAAAGGTTTTGTTTTTTCCAAGTTCTATCCTTATAAAATTCTATATCATGAAGATTTCTCACTGTTGTGCACTTACAAACATCCCTGTTGATATAGGATATCGGTCGCAATGGATTGAGAGATTATAAAAGGATTTTTTCAGATCTAATCAAAGATACACTGCTCTTCTCCAGTGTACACTATTTTGAACGTCCCGTACACATTTTATTTTTAAATGAATCTGTTCCCTCATGTTTTTTTACTATAAATTACATGATAGATAAACTAATTTTCAACATTAGGCCATTTTCCCAGAAATTTACAATTTTTATTTTTATTTCTATACAAATGTTCAGAGTTGCTGGTCACTTCTCACTTTTTTCCTTGCTCACAGGTTTAACTATTATAATACTGATTAGATTTGAATAGATGCTGAGTCAACAGAAGAAAGGGAGAGAGTCACATTTTTTTCAAAATGGAGTCAAACACATCAATATGTTCATATTGTTCAGTAGAATAAGATAGTAAAAAGAAAGAGTGGAAGGTCAGTTTGTTAAAATCTTTTGAAAAATGCCAATCGAGCTCCAAACTTTATAACTTGATTTAACCTGAAATTTATTACAGATTACTCTCCCCCTTTCTTCCTTGGATTCTTCAAATATTAGTTGGGGAAGTGATAATAAAGAATTAAAGGAGCATTACTATGTCAAACTTGAAAACTAAATATAGTTTATCAGTGTTCAAATACTTTTTAAACATAGAAAAAATCAAATATCTATCATTTCTTTAATAAAATAAATCTATTTAAAAAAATGATACTTAACTGAAAACTAACTAAAAACTGATACTAACTTTATTTTTTTTAAAACTTTCTAATTAGATTTGTAATAATTTAATCACAATTTTTTTCAATTATTGAATCTATTTATGTGAAAAAATTAAGGTGTTCAATACTTTTTTTACCCACTATATTTTTCTAGTTGAGAATATGAATATATAAGTGATCTATTGGTTATTTAATAATCTACCAAAACAGTTGTCTTAAATTATATACATTACATTTATATTATTGATGAGAAGCAGATCTAGCCTGAGTTCATTAACAGAAATGATTGCTTGCTATGGCAACCATATAACTATTGTGTCATTTGCAAACTAACTGAAGATTGGCAATCAGTTCAAGTCAAAGAAATAAGACTGATATGAAAATTAAAAATTATGCATCAAAATAAAAGTAACCTAAGGTCAGTGTGAAAAAAGCACTGGAAAAGGAATTGCGGCAGCATTACCAACATACTAGTTTATTATAAAAGTCCTTATACATCAGAGCATTATTGACTTAGGAATCCATGCTAATCATTTGACTTATGATATCGTTAATATCATTACTTACACTGCCTAATCCTTTATGCAATTATGTACCTCTACCATCTTTACATTTAATTTGCTCTAATAGATCAAATGTATTAAACACAGAGTACAATATTTTATGTAATAGTTTCAGCTAGAACTACAGCTAATTATGTAACCACTTCAAACATTTGTTTAAAAAAAATAATTATTCAATTTTAATAGATAATTTGCAAATGGACGAATGGTATAAAATATGTACCAGCAAAATGATTAATTACAAAAAAATATGAATATATACAATGACATTACACTCGTATCCAGACATATATTAAACATTATTCTTGTAATGTAAATTTTTTAACTGAAGCAACTAACACGGAGATAGTATGAAAAGGATAGTATAAGTATAAGATAGTATGAGTATTTATAAGTAATGCAATGAACTTGATTCTTTTGAAAATTAAAATTCTTCAATACATAAGATATTATGAACTATTTATAAATTAAATAAAAAAGGCAAATTCATAAGATTCATTAATCATCCACATTCCTTAACAATTTATGCATTATCTCTAGAAGAATGAGTATTCTAGTCTTCTGATAATTATAAGGAAGTTTAGAACGGTTAATTTAATTATTAACTGATATTCGCTCATGACAGAATATACTCATATAGCAAATAATGACTAATCACAAAGGATTAGATGAAAAAAAAAATCTAAACTCTCTACTATATTTAGATAGAACTGAAAAAGAAAACAATGATGATTCAGACTGGGGACTATAAAGAGGGAAAAATATAATGTTTTGAAACAATTCAACTATCACAGAAATGACTATATTGAATTAATCATTAAAATAACATGATACAGCTGTAACAACATTCCATTTGTCGATTAAAATTAGAATTAACTTTACAATAAATAAATAAATAAATATATATATATATATATATATATATATATATATATATATATATATACACACACACACATTTATATATAAAGAAAAACTAGGGTCACTTATCTACTGATAAAAGATAAGCAATGATAGGTAAAAGTATAATCACAATTTAGCAACTAACCATCCAGAGATGAATACAAATTTATACTTTGACAGTGAAAACTAAATAAACTAAGGTTTATTCAGAACATACCTTAAGTCCACATATTCACTATAACTCATCACATTCCATGATTTATTTGTTTCTTCTATTTTATGAGCAATTTTCCCATTCGGTAACTTCTGACCATTAACTATAGGAGAAATATCACCATTAAAAGTACTTTTATTTTTCTTAAGTTTGATTGATTTAATCCTGTGACTTTTAGAATCAATCATCATCAATCATTATTAAAAAAAAAGTTAAAATGACATGTCAATATTAAAATTAAGACTCTAAAGATATACAATGGTTCCAATATATATCAAGATATTTCACTAAGTAACACACATTTCACTTGATACCACGAACTGTTACATTCACAAACAAACAAGACACGCCTTTAAAACGTTTAAGTTGACAACTCTTATAACCCGAAAATTATACAGAATCACAATAGTAATCCATGCTAATTAAGAAACAAGCTCAACAACAAACATAGTTTTCAGCTAATTTCAGAATGACCCACTGAATGAGCAACAAACCTAAACATAGAACACAGATTGTGTCAACATTTCAGTCAAAACTAGACCACCAGAGCGGTGAAAAATCGATGTTACTATCGATGTTTAAGCTTCTGGATGAAAACGGACCGTTGCAGTTTTTAAAATACTTAGGCTGTAAATATGATTATGAAATTGTAAACAGAAGCTTAATTAGAAATCTTAAAAATAATAAAATATTTTTAATAATTGAGTTCATTAAAGTATATACATCTTAAAGTATAATTTGTTTTTATTGGGAAGATTTACCATTTGCATTAATGCATTAAAACCAATTAATAAATTAAAAAATATATATATCAGAACTAATATGGAAGCCCTAGAATAAGTAGATATGAATAAATATTTTATTTATATTTATCTGCAGGTTATTTCTATATTACATATAAATGTTTATATATATATATATATATATATATATATATATATATATATATATATATATATATATATATATATATATATATATATATATATATATATATACACATATATATGTGTGTGTGTGTTAAAAGTGTAGCTACATTTTATCTTATTTTATTTTATCTTATTATTAACATATTATATGTATGTAAATAGGTACAGATATCACTAAATTGGTTCTGATTGTTCACCAACCTACCAGTAAAATAAAATTCAATTGTACTAGTATACTGAGAAAAATAATTAGAGTAAAGTATCAATAATTACCAGATAGCTGCTGGAACTTTGGGAGCATCTGAACTCATTATTCGAAAACAAACCAACTGAATAGGTGCTACTATTGATGACCAAAGGTCATGCCTTAAAATTTAGATTATTTAATAATGGATGAATAGTCATATACATAATATAATGTTAATTATTTAATTAATGTTAGTTTTTCAAAATTTGTTTTATTAAAAAAAAATGTAGTATTTTTTAACACAATATGGATTTTAACTAAATCTATTAATTAATTATCTGAAACCTTTTATTTCAATAACATTGTAATTGTATGATTAGCATATTTTATTATAAAGAGTTACTCCAAGCTGAACATTTGTTTATTGACCATTGATATTAAGATATCTTGTATTTGATTAATATTATTAACTCGATTTTATTTTATATCATTAACTCAGGATTGTTTTATCTTGTGATTTAATAACCAGAAGATATAGTGTGTGTTATAGAATTTACATTTTTTTTTTAATCTGCTGCTTTACTAATTCAATAACTTTTTAAATCAAGAAATTCTACATTCTTACCTTCTTATTAGTGAATGGACAGTACTACTTCTTCAAGAGTAGGTAGGCACCTTCTCCTTGAACCCAATACAGGATTCTTTCAAAGATATTAGACCATCTCTCCAATATATCTTTTTTCTTAATAAGAAGTGTGTCATAAATGCATTTAATCACTGTTTGACTTATGATTTTTTTTCCTTTTAAGATAGACTCTTATTTGATATAAGAGTTTCTGACATGATTTTCTGTGGAGAGCAGTCGCTCTCAAGTAATTAATAATCAAGTTTTATTGAGATTTTCAGTAAATACCTGAGGTCTACGCATTATGAAAATGATATTAATGAGGAAACACAGCAATAAAACCTAAAACTGGTAAAGAAATATAATTATTTCTTCAATCCAATGGACAAAATATCAACTATTTCTTTAGAATCTGCTATTCAAAATTATTAAATATTATTATAATTATTTCTCCACATCAGTAGCAATTATTTTTCATATTTCTTAGCATAAAGTATAAAATGAAAGGAATAAGGTATGAAAGGTATAAAATAAGATATGAAAGGTATAAAATGAAACAAAGAATAAGTTACAATAGATATATTTCAATATTAAGGCTTTGGTCTTTCCGTAGATGTTACAAATGAAATTAACAAAATTAAACATTTTTTAATTATAATCTTTTAGTTTTCTTGTTTTGAAAAGATGATAAATTACTACATTTGTCAAGATAATATTTTTATACAACATAGGCCAGCTTAATAAATGTAAACACGCATTTACCTTCCATGGCAAAAGTCTTAATAATGTCATAACTACAAAAATGATAAAACTGTGCAAGATTACATACATTGATTGCACCAATTAGTATTAGAAATGTTTGACAATAAAGCTTTAAATGGTATAAATTTAAGAGCACTAAATATATAACAGTAGAAATACAAACCATCTCAAATTTTATAAACTTCAATAAGTTAAATGAGGACAATAGTAATGAAAATCAGATATATTTAACTGTAGTCATCTTATAAGAATACAAGCAATTGTTGCAATCAATGCATCACTTATCTTTATGTACATGCATGTCTGACTTTAAGGGAGTTCAACTTTGTATGATACAATTACAAACTACAACAGGATTGAACAACACACTCCAAAAAATGTAAACATGATTAAAAATAAAAATTAAATAAATAACATCAAAAATTAAACTGCCCTTAATTAAAAATTGTTTTTCAATTTCAACAAATTATTATAAAATATATTTTAATGAAAATAAGTACAAAAACTTAAGGTTATATTAATCAAAGAAAATATCTACTTGGCTTTTATTTTACAAAACGATCATAAGACATTAATTATTTTCAATTATAATACAATAAATAATGTACAATAATTTATACAGAACATCAGTGACTGGTGAACTCTAAAGAATCAAAATATAATTAAGAATGATAATAAACCTGCAAAGTTGAAATATATATTAATTATTTACAGTTAAATAACTATATAAAGAATTTAATAGAATAATGCAACATTTAAGAAAGAGTAACATTGAACTGAATACATTAAAAATTAATTTAATATATTAAAATTAAAAATTAATCACAAAGTTTATTCTAAGATAATAAAACAAAATATTGATTTAAAAAGCAAATTTTAACAAAGTCATTTTATGCCTTCCAAAGCTACCATTACAATATCAACCCTGTATAGGCATATTTGTTTTGAACAATTGCTTGTTAAAAATAATACATTTATCTTGGATGTGTCATTAATTAAAAAAATTAATAAAATATAAAGACATTTTACACACAAACTTAGATTCGATGGATTATTGCAATGAAGAATGAGCTTAAAAAATCAGATTGTTTTTTAATCAACATTAAAAACCATTTATGGAAACATGAATTTTTCAATGCTTTAACATCAGTAACTTTTTCCTGTTTGCTATTCTCTAAAGTAATGGAAAATCAATAGTTATGATAGTTTTAAAAGGAAAATAAATAATGAATGACCTGTAAAAATTGAACCTGAAAATTGCATTTGAGCTAGATTTATTTGAAATAACATTTAAAATCTTCCTAAGATAGCAAAATGTAAGAGAAGTTGACTTAATGACATTTTGTTTTAGTTAAATGTGAATATATTTTAAAAAGATATATTCTTGAGATTTGATTAAATATAACATATAACTAAAATTAAAAAATGTTTTTTGAATAAGAAAATAAAATAACTATTTGAGTTTAATTTGTACCAAACTGTGATATTTTAAAATTTCCAAGTTACTTAGAAAATTGCAACATATTTCATTTGAAAATATAAAATAAGAAGTTACAGCAATGAAAATCTCCATTTATTGTTTACATTCATTCATAATTTTCTGCTAATAATTTAAAACTTGAACTGCACAATCTAATAGGTTTTAAAAGTGATTACAACCATCTTAAAAATTATGAACACAAATTTCGCAAGTATGAAAATACTGTCCTTGTTTATAAAAACTGAATTAAAATTGCTCAAACTCCAGCAACACATTACCAAGATACCTTGTACACCGATTAATAAGAAAGTGTCCCAAACCTTTCATTGATGAAAACACTATAGAACGATTTTTATATATATAATTTTTGTATGTATATATTTATACCGTATATATTTATATTTATATTGATGAATGAGGTCAAAGAGGGAATGGGAAGAAAAACTTCATCATTATACATAGCACATAAACACTCTCTTGCTCTCTTGCATGACCTAAATATGTACAAAATACTTTGCAGTAAAAATTTCTACTTCCTTGAAAACTAAATTAGAAAAAAATATGCAAGGAAATAGAAATTTAAAACTTAGGATCTAAAAGATTTTTAAACATGATTTTGTATATGTGTATATACAAGTCTCAACTGCCAGTCTTATAAGAAAAGATAAAAACTGGTTTCTTTATCCCTTGTGAACAATTTCTTTTAATCAAAGTGAAATTTATTACATAAGGGATTGTGGAGTGAAACATCATTTGAAAATTTAATTTTTTTTTTTTTAATTTTTAAACTGCAAAGCAGCTTTTGAAAGACCTATTAACTTTTTATATCCCCCATTTTGAATTTCAAAATGTTATACCCTCAATTCAATTTACAAAGATAACCATTCACACATGATTATATATTATTATACAATGCATCCAGATTCATCAATTTGGTTCCCCATAAAATTATTTTAATCCTAAAATTACATAAATTTATAATACATGTTTTACATTTAAAAAAACATCGAATCAAAATTTCATACAGTTTGTGACTATATATATTACTTATAACGATTATTATATATAATAAGTCCAAACTGTTACTCCATGAAATATCTGAAGCACACATATTGCACACATATCTATTTGCATTAACTTGCCAATTCTCCACCAGAACCAATAAAAAATGTTAGAAAATATATTCTTTAAATCATTTATTCTTTCATCTATCATGTTTAATCACAGTAAGAATGAAGTGCTTGAGTCTCTGTCTCTCTTAATTTCTCAGTTAACCACAGTTACAATTATAATGCCAACTAAATTGAACATCAAATTAGAAAAATAACAGAAAAGCCAATTTATTTAGAAAGGCATTTTATGCTTATATCTTTTTGGTCATGTAACTGAAGCTAAAGTGAGCATATTTTAGAGGTTGACTCAAAGCGGGGTTGTGAGGAGGTACCGGGGTTCAAACCTTGAAAGAATACTTGTCGGTATTCTGTTCAAGGGGGAAGCCCTCCGCCTCGCACCCTTGTGTCATACTGGAGAATCTGTTCTCTTAAAATTGATATTCTGGGCTGAACAGAAATCCCTTGTCAAAGGAAGGCAATTGAAATAGCCACAGAATTCACAGTCATAGACAGGAATTACATAGAAAAAAAGAACTAGAAGAAGGAAAAGAAACACAGTTGTTATAAGGCAGACCCATATCATAAAGATTTTTTTCTGCCGGTCATATTCTCCCAAAGAAACAAACGGAAGAATAGCATATGAAAGAAGAAATCCAAAGAGAAAACCAAAAAATGATGAAAAATTGTCAAACCATGGCAGAAGACCAACTACAAATAGCATTCCAGCAATTGCTAGGTGCTTAAAAAGTGCTCGATATGGGTGTCGTAACATTGGCCAGATGTTTAATATTTCCACTATTAAGCAGGCTAGTAGTCCACTCTGTGATCCAGCAGGACCAACCTGTTGACAAGAATAAACAATAAATAAATTATAAATAGTGATAATTCTATACAATCAGCTATTTTTCTTCTTATAATAAATAGAATTAATTAATAATTAACTAGAATTTCAGAAAATGTTATTCACAGACATTAAAAAGTTCATAAATCATTATTTCTGTCTTGTCAGCCAGTTATATTTTGTTATTTTCTTTCTTTTTCTCAAGTTCTTATTAATGAGCTTTTTGACCACTTAACTTGTTATATTTTTTTATGGCGCAAAGCACTAAAACACTAAAGAATAGGTGAAGACAATTTTTATTGGCAAAGATTAAAATTAATAGAGTTAATTAAAAAAGGAATACAAATAAGAAGCAAATGTGTACAAAGAAATAATTTCAAGAAATCCAGAAAGTGCATATATCTGTGATGATTAGGTAGACATCAAGGAGAGTTCAGTTATATTGACTTTATTTTTTATACATGTGGATATCAGTTAAAAACAGTATTAAATAAATATATATATTTTTAGAAGATTTCGAATTTTTTTTGGAAGAAAATATAATTTTAAATTAGACAAGCACAAAATGGCCTCCACATATGAATGAAGTTTTTTATTTCTCACTCTTCAAATGTTTCGGTAAAATTTTAATTTAATCTAATTAATGAGCTAAAATAATAATTAAATATCCAATTATTTTAAATGTTAATTTCCAATTATTTTAAATGTTAATTTTCTTTCTTGATAATAAATATGATATTTAAAGCAAAAAAATGTGATTTGCACAAGTTGTAAAAAGCGATTTCCCTATTACAATATTTTACTTTTGATTGCTTTAATTTTTTTGATTACTAATTATTAATTTCAAATTTAAATAACTTACATCAGCTCTATAAGGTATGAAAATAGCAGATGCGAGGTTACCAGCAACTCCAGATCCAATGTATATGATCATCAAACGAGCTGTTCCTGTCAATTTTTCTAAGTCTCTCATGAGAAACCATTGGATCAGTAATGAAATAGCAAGTTGTATGATGCTAAAAGCAACATAAATAAATAAATATTTACATAGACTAATTTTTGGTTAAAATAAATACATATTAAATAAAACATACCCAGCATGCAGAAATATTGATGTAAGAAGTCTGTAAAATTGATCTGGTACTTCAGAATTCAAAAATGGGAGCATTCCACACACATCATCCAAACATGATACCTGAAAAATTATAGTTTTTCTTGATTACTTGTGAAATACTATGGGAATAAATATGGTTAAAATCAAGCAATAAATAAATGTGTTACAATATATAGGAGTAATGTGATCTAAATGATAGTACTAACATTAGACCATAATTGATTACATAAAAAATGCCGAGTAAACAAAGCATAGTAAAATACTTATACTAATTTAACAGGTCTAAGTAGTTAATGAGTGCCTTAATAAAAATTATTAGGGAGCAATTTTTAGTGGATGGGATTAATTTTTTAAAGTGTGAAATGTCTTTACATATTGTATGCTAAAGCTATTTAAGCTTAGCTTAGGCACAGTTTCAGACTAAGCTTTTCCTAACCATTCGTAAGTCTCAGAATAAACTGATCTCGGTATAAGATAGGCTTTGGAATGAAATAACCCCAGACATTGTTTACTTCAAGGCTAGATGGTAATGTGTTTTTATAGTCTTAGAACAATTAGGTCCTGGAGAAAGTAAAGCTCGGTTAAATCTAAGACAACACTAAATCTTGTCATCTAAGACTAAGCAACTGTCCCATTATTTTGGAAATTAGTATATTCATTCATTATGATTTTTGATCAAATATACTAATAGAGGTATGAGCTTATTAACAATCAGAAGTCTGTTGGAAGTTAACGCATAGATAGTGACGCAGTGATAGTGAGCATTAACATTTGGTGTAGTTTGAAGAATAAACTGAACTAAAAAAGAAGGATAATAAATCTTTAAAGTACTTGATTTGAGATGGGAAATTTTCCACAAAAATATAGTAAGACTAAACAAAAATTGTTGGATACTCTGTAACCATGGCTGAAAAAAAAACAACTAAGTCATGTAATGTGGTAAAGCAAGTTGATATATAATGTTAAAGATAAAGTCAGATGTTATATATAAATTTTAATTAAAATTTTGATTTTAATTATTAATTTATTTTTTGTATGTTCATATCTTTTCGGTAATTTCAACTGGAGACTGGGTGGCTTAATTAATAATCTCAACTTCACTACAAAAGTTTTTTTAAAACACCACTAGTCAAAAGTTTTTTTATTTATATTTTATTTTTATAATTATTTTTTTAATTATTCTCTTCATGAATGAAATTATACTTAATTTACTTGTTCAAATATAATTGCGACTAATTTAGTTTTTATGAGATGTGAAACCTCTACAACAAATCTTAAATTCCTTCTTCTTCAATCGGCGCAACAATCCATTATTGGATCCTGGCCTCCTCAAGCAGCTTCTGCCAGTTCAACCGGTCAAGTGCAGCTGCTCTCTAATTCTGTACTCCGAGCAGGGTCCTTGCATCTTCTTCAACACCATCCAACCATCGCAGCCTCTCGGCCGTGCTCCGTGCAGGCGCTCATTAAGCAGTTTATTTGGGATCTCATCAGTCCCCATCTTTGCTACATGGCCTGCCCAGCTCAGCCTGCCAATTCTCACAATTTTTTCGACATCAGGCTCACCAATCAATGAGTATACTTCCCTGTTTGTGCGTTTTCTCCAAGCTAAACCATCCTTAACCGGGCCGTAGATGTGTCTCAGTATCTTTCTCTCAAATGTTTGGAGATCCCTTTTATCAGACTTCGTAAGTGCCCAAGTTTCTGAGGCGTAGGTTAGCACTGGTCGAATTAGCATCTTATATAATCTTGTTTTTGTAGATCTTGATAACGAGCTATTTCCTAAGTGCCAATGCAGTCCAAAATAGCACCTATTTGCCGATGCTATTAGCCTCTTTATTTCTGCCGAGACGTCATTGATGGAATTGACCTGAGATCCGAGGTATACAAACTCATCAACTTGTTCGAAAGAGTAATGGCCAATTTGGAGAAAACCTTCGTTAATACCTCTTTGTTTACCAGCAGTCATATATTTGGTTTTGTTAGTATTAACAACAAGTCCCAGCTTCCTAGCAGCATCATCAATGACAAGAAAGGCTTCTTCCACAATAGCTTTTGATCTCCCAATAATGTCGATATCATCAGTATATCCCAGGATCTGCACCATATGGTTAAAGATGGTTCCACTGGTCTGAACCTTAAGATTCCCTGATAGCTTTTTCCACACCAATATTGAAGAGCAAGAAAAGCCAGGGAATCTCCCTCTTGAACGCTATTATGAGAGGCTCAAGGATGGTTTGTAGGGCGAAAATCAGGTCTGTTGTAGATTTACATTTACGAAAGCCGTACTGATATTTCCTCAGAACTCTCTCAACATGCGATAGTAATCGTTGATAAAGTATGTTTGAGAAAATCTTGTAGGGGCATGGCAGTAGAGATATGCCTCGATAATTATTACATTCAAGAAGATCTCCTTTCTTGTGAATAGGACATAAAACTGTCTTATTCCATGCTTTCGGAATGATTTCTTCTGTCCAAATCGCTACAAGAAGATTTTGTAAAGCTTGGAAAAGCTGATCTCCCCCTTTCTTGAATAGCAAATATAACAATATTACATATTAATAATAATATCACATTCCAACCATTCAAAATAACCAATATTTTCTAGCAGGTCCCAATTTTACTGACAATGTTGCATAACACTTTACTCGTCACAACAGGTAGATTTTTCCATTACTAAATTTCCTTTATGTGATCACTATTACTTTTATAGTACTGTAACAAAATTGTTAGGACACTGGCCAATGAGAAGTATCAACTTAACCAGCGAGATACACTAATGCTAACTTGTAAGAGCATGTAAACCTCACTGGTCTCGGCATAGATGAAACTCTCCAAATTTCAACAGGAAAACTCATTGGAACCTCCCTCCACCATTGGTACATCACTTTCCACTTTAAAATTCTAAAACTTATATCCTACACTTAAGTACAAATAAAATTCACCTTTATGTTCTAAATTTCTTAAAAACAAAAATTTCATTAATTTTCACTGAAAGGAATATTGTCATATTTTCAGACTCCCATCTAAACACACCTGACAGTTTACAATTGTATACATATTTTCAAAAAGGATCCACAGTATTTCATAGTAAAATTGGTTTCAATGAAATGCTATGTCAAGTGCTTTATGCTATGAGAGCTAGTTTTCGTCATTCCGAGCAAAAGTCTCATGGGGACAAAAAAAATTCTTTGACAGGATTTTGAATAATTTGCAAATTAAGATCTCATTTTATCTATGTATAAGGAACAGTAAGACATTGGATACTGTAACGTATTCAATGATGCATTAAATTCTCAAATCTATCATACTAACCTAGTGAAACTAGCTCCCTGCCAAGTTGCAGAGCATTTGATTGAAACCACTTTTTCTATGAAATGCTGAGGTGTCCTTTTGTATTTATATTTGAATTATGAATTTTGAAAAGGCTCATCTCTAAAAATCAAAAGTTTTAGGAGACAAAAAAAAAACTGAATTCCACCACTATGACAATCAGATATTAGCCGTTCTTGCACAAAAAATATCAATCTATATGAGTGCATGAAAAAAAAAAAATCCGAAATGAGCCCTTTTCAAAATTTACAATTCATTTAAAATAATAATAATTCGAATTAACCAGAAATTAAAAACATAAATAAATCAATCTCTTTTGTTGATCATTTTTATCTTTATAAAGTAAAACCAGAGATCATTTTTACCAACAGATATGTTATAAAAATGCCAACTTCCCCACACACCTTGATTTTTCACGGAAAATATTGTTAATCCAGACTGCTGTGTAAGGTTTTAATTTTGTAATTATTGCTTTTTCTTCCTTCTAACTGAGTTCTGATATAAACCACTCAGTGCTCCAGTATGTGGAAGAACGAGAATTACTCTTATTTACCATAATCAAATTACTATTGAAGTTTTTTTCAACTTTCTTGAATTTGGTTTAAGGATAAGTCATGACATTGTTATTTCCTCAAAATGCAGGCACTGCAGATTAAAAACATCGATGGAATGACCAAGTAATAAACTTGTACATTTTTCTTGGGCTATTTTATTTCTCTGATCTTGTTTTGTAGGTACTCTATCTCTTTTTTTTTTAAATTAATTTAATTGAATTTTTTATTATTAATTTAATATTTTTTCTCATATCTTTCCTTAAAGGGAACATTTCAAAAAATTTAATGCAATGAACTTCTTGAAGAAATTCTCTGAATGATAGAGAAAACCGCATCAGAATCGACTGACTATTTTTTGAGTTTTGCGATCACAAACAAACACAGGCCGAATTTTTATAGATATAGATTCCTGATTCCTGCATATTATTTGTCTATATTATAGCTTTCTTCTCGTGCTTGATCTTCAAATTTATTCTTGATCTCTAAAGCAAACATTATTTTTGAAAAAGCTTTTTTATTAAATTTAGTTCTAACTATAATTTAAAAAATCATTAATAATTGAAATTACATTAGAGTGAATCCTCACATAACGAGTATAGTTCATTCCAGAATCTTACTCCTTATGCGAAACACTCGTTAAGCGAAACAATTTATCCCATATACAGAAATTAATGTAAAATATGATGTAATACAAACGTTACTAGAATACAAGCGTAACGAGAGCTAAACATAAATGGATGTAGAACTGGGGAGGAAAGTTCCAGAACACACACACAAGTGAGTGACATGAATAGGAGATTTCTCCTTTTTATGCCAATGATTATACGAGATGCCACTTGTTAAGGGAGCCATTTTTTAATGATTTATTTTGCTCATAATGTAAAATATTCGTTATGAGAGGTACTTGTTAAGTGAGGCTCTACTGTATACTGAAAAAATATTTTAATCAATTAATTTTCTTACCTGAGAACAAAGAGAGGCTTCATCATGGAAAGTACCATGAACAAAGTCACAATATTCTTTAGTGGTAATTTTGCAAGTTGCATGAATACCTATACAGCATGGATGTCCAATAACCTGAAAAAAAAAATAGTTATTGGAAATAAAATATAAAGAATAAAATAAAATCATATTATCATTGTTGCTAATAATAAGATAAAATGAGGTGGTTTCATGGCTTCTAATTGGTGGATCTTTTTCTGCAAAGCAAAAGAGCATGTGATTGTCTTTCATGAAATAAATCTGGCTATTATATGAATCTTTCATTTGGGATCTCTGCTGAAACTACCTGAATCCCTTCCGATAATATAATAACTCATAGTTCAATTTCAAAATTCAAAGTTTGAAGATAGCCATGAGAATTTGCACATCAATCCATATTTCTATTGAATATTAAAATTCCTTAAGCCAAAGTCTTGACCAAATGCTTTTCATTATCTTTATGGCTAATACCATTATAAACCCTGATAATGAATTTTTTAAATGTTTATTAGTCAATAAAACAATTTCTTTCTTAGTTTCTCCAACTCTTCAACCTATTGTCACTAATATTAACACTCCAATTCATTCAACTGAAACCAAATCAACAGCAAGAACCAGCCTCACATTATTTCTATCCTATTAGTTTACTTATTTGATTTTCTCACTAAAAGCAGTATGGAGCTTCCTTGGAATAAGAAATTAATCAATATAACGTGACTCACTGTTTTCATTGTTTATACTAGTTAATTTTGTTATTTTAGTACGTAGATAACCTTACAGTTAATCTCTCAGATACATTTTGTATGTTAATGGATTGTTTTCTCTCAAAATAATTTTAAATATCATTTGGCATTGACCTTATCTACCACATTAACAGTCAGTTCTGGACTTACGACCATTCGAATTTAGAAAAAAAAAAAAAAAAAATTTATATTATATAATTTTCATAAATCAGGGAAGATCAATTAATATTATGATTTAAATATTTGTGAAAAACAACTTCCCGAGAGAATTATCTTAATTATTAAAAAAACATTTCTATAATACTGCCATCGACCTTTAAAAATCCTTCTTCGTCTTCAGGATGCTTATTTTCTACAATACAACATAAAACAATTACAGCCAATAAATATTCATAACATTATTGCACCATTTTTCGTTACATATTAAAATTTTTTACTACATTCAAATTACACAGCACTCTACCTATGTTTATTTAATAATGGAGATCATTGTTATGGGAAGTTGTTTTTTCACAAATATTTAAATCATAATAAAACTATTTTTATGTTTTTGTCTAAGTTGTTTTTTCACAAATATTTAAATCATAATAAAACTATTTTTATGTTTTTGTCTAAATTGTTTTTTCACAAATATTTAAATCATAATAAAACTATTTTTATGTTTTTGTCATCAATTGCACGCTCCAGGCATAAAACATCTATTGCCTCAGCTAATGCCCAGTCAGTTACCCATTGTGTGCCTTTGAAGATGGTTGTCATTTAGGTGCATCTTAAATTTTAAGTTATACTTTGTTATTGTGCGTTGTTAATTTGTGATTTTTAACTTTTAAAATCATTAGTAAAAGTGATAAAAATAAGAGAAAGATAATGGACATAGAAACGAATAATAAAAAAGTCAGCAATGGATATTAATTAGTAACAAAGAAGATAAAAATATCTTAAAATAAATCTTATATCCAAATATAATATATTATGCAACTATTTCCCTTTACATTTAGCAAACAAATAAAATATTTATACATAAATACTTTGGTGTTAAATTTTTTACCAGACTTACGACTGAGATGGATGAACGGAATTCTGTCGTAACTCGAGAGCTATCGATAAAAAATTGATTCCAAAATTGAACACAGTATTGATTTATACAGTGGCTAGGAAATTATGGAAATGACTAGAAAATTAATATCAGGAAAAACATCAAGAAGAGTGCTGAATTTATTTGTGTACTTATCGTGTGTAATTGCAACAACTAAAGAAAAAAAGAATGAAAATACAAAATATAAATCGTAAAATATAAACGTTGATTTGTAAAATTTACTTATGTTTAAAACCGACTGAATTTTTTTTAAATTTTGAAGCAGAAACTCGAACAAGATGATATGATTGCACTAAAAATCATTTACAAAGGGACTATTATTCCTAAACTCCTCTATGCCATACCTGTTTTGGAATTAGCTAAAATTAAACCAGGTAATCTGAAAAAGCTACAACGGGTTCAGGTATTGATGGGAATTAAGATTAGTAAGGAATTCTGAACTATATCTCATGGAGCTGCCTGTATTCTTGTACAGATATTACCTTTACACTTAAAACTATCGGCGCGAAATAGCGATGCCAAGAGAGTTAAAAACAACGATTAAACTATACGGACATTGTACAAAACGACATTGACGATTTATCGACCAAACACTGGATACATCCTTCCATCCTTTCATACACGCCAAACTAAGAGTACATAAACACTACAGACACGGACACTCTAAATATCGAAATTTATACAGACGAAGCAAAGACGAACAGAACAGGATACGCACTAACCTTAAATCACAGTAACGTAGGCTACGACGAAATATACAAACTACCACCAAACTGCTCTAATAATCAGGCTGAAAAATTAGCAATAGTCAAGGCCACAGAATACATCCTAAGGCAGATGGAACTTCGAACATACTCATACACCATTTTCACGAACAACAGAACCTTAATTTATACAAATTAGACTGACGTGGATAAAGGCCACGGTGGCATAGAAGGCAATGAGCGAGCAAATTCGTAGACTAAAGAAGCTGTGCATGATCCACAATTACAAATCATTTACAGCAGAGTGTCTCTCATTCGTTAAGATAAGTATAAAAGCGGACTCACTGATTGTATGGGACAAAGACTGGCAAACATCTATTAAAGGACGACATTGTTGCACAAGTACATTTCACACATAATACTTCAAAACCACAATAAAGCAAGAAGTACACATTAAAAGCTTACACAATTGCTGACAAAACATAGACAATCTAAACATTATCTAAAACGCTTACACCTAAAAAATACACTTGTGACTGTGATGGACAGCCTCCGCAAACATTCCAACAAATATTATTCCAATGTAACATACGAGAAAACAACAGAGCACTCTTAATTAAGACTATCCTGATGCAGGGGGGCATTTTGCCTACTCTTGAAAAAATTCTGTTTGCAAAATACCGGAAAGAGTTACTGAAATTTGCCACCTCAATCAATCTGGAATAAAAATTTACATGAGACTCAAACCCTGATTCCCACCATCATTTTGTTTCTGGAGGTTCAGACTTTATTATTTTTTTTTTAAATTTATTTTCTTTTGTTTTATTTTATGGTAATTTATTTTTTGGTTATCTTTAGTTATTGTTTTTACATTTTACTTAATTGTATACTGGTTTACTATTCTTCTAATTATCTCATTGCATATTATATCCCATTGTTTTGTATATTATTATTATATATATATTTTTTTACTTTTCTTTACCCATTATGAAATATATAGTAAGAGGAAGTATTGCAATCTTAATAATTTTCGAAATTGAGTTTTCAACGGAAATACACGTTTTAAGGTCCCCCGAGCCCAAATAACCAAGCCTCGCAAAATGGTCTGTGTTCTGTCTGTGAACAGTCTAACTCAAAAACAAAAAGTTGTACGATGCTGAAATTACGTATTTAACCTAGGCATATGCATGTGATGCTATTGCAACTTATTCGTCAAAATCGGCTAACCGGAAGTGCCACTTTAATCGATTTTTACAATTTTCTCGGTCCAAACGATTTTGATGAAACTTGCCTAATATCTTCTCCTTAAAGCCCTTTAACTTTTCATGTATGTAGTATGCCAACGAGAAAATGCAGGGCAAAAAGTTATGATGAAAAGAATGTTTTATTTGCCCATAACTTAAAAAATATACATTTTATGGTAAATTATGCACATAATTGTATGAAAGGTAATTAAATTATCTAAAAAACAAAAAAAGAATTATCAAAATCGGACCATTAATAGCAAAGATACAGCGCATCGGACGAGCCGAAAGTAGCAATTATATCATGGATTTTACAATTTTTTATTATTTTCTCGTAAATGGCTCTAATGATTTTGATAAAACTTGCCTAATTTCTTCTCCTTAAAACCCTTTAACTTTTCATATATGTAATATATCAATGAGAAAATGCAGGGAAAAAATTATAGCGAAAAGAAAATATTATTTGCGCATAATTCAAAAGTAAGAACTTTATGGTAAGCCATGTATGAAATGAAATCATATGAAAAGTGATTAAACTCTCTAAAATACAAAAAGGAATGATCAAAATCGGACTGGAGTTAGCAAAAATACAGAGTATCTTATGAGGACTACAAGACCCTAGATGGATAATTTAATGGAATCAAAATGTTTCCATAAAAACTAAACCGAAACTTTTAAAATATAGTTTCAACTTGATAAACTTAAAATATATAGGTAGTGTACAGAATTGTACAAAAATTGTTTAAATAGTGTTTTATTGTACTGATGTGGGAGAAGATGTGAAGAAGTGAATGCTGCCAAATTTAACTCAAGTATTGTTTATGTGAACTCTTAAAAATTATATTATCTTGGAATCTCTGGTATGTTCGAAGTTTCCTTTGCAGAGAAGCACGCTCCTGGATATCTTTCTGTGTAATCCCTATTTCTTGGAGGTCTTTTCCAACTTTGGTGAATCAGGGTCCTTTGGTTTTCTTATTTATAAAATCGGAAAAGATTCAGTTGGTGAGTCTCTGCGAGTTCATACGTGCTATGTGACCATAGAAACTAATTCTTCTTTTTCGAAAGCTGTCTGTTATCCTTCCTACACGCAGGTAAAGTTCTTTGTTATGCCGTCTCCTATACTCGCTATTTTCACTGATTGATCCTAGGATTTTTCTTTCTTTGATTTCTAACTTTTCAATTAGACCCTTCCTATTCAATGTAAGGCACTCTGCTGTGTAGAGGGCCTCTGGATGAATGACTGTACAATAATGTCTAACCTTCGCGTTGATGGTTATTATTATATAACGTTGTTAATATATATTATATATTTTTGTAATTTACAAATTATTTGTTTGCCTTATTTAGTATAATTGTAAAATTATTGACCTTTGTATATTACTCATTTGTATTATTTAGTTTAATTGTCAATATTTTCAAGTTTAGTTAAAGATTCAATATTTTTGTTATATATCCTTACAATATATTTTATTTATTTATTTTCTTATTTTTATTTTTATCTTTTTGGTGCCTGTAAAATTTTACAGATCCATGGCTCCACCATAGGGTTACTATGGAAGAGTAAAAGAAAAAAAAATATGATAACTTTAGAAGTTTGGCATATTACAGAACTGTTAAATTTATTTGTTAGTCTTTTTTAATTATTTAATTTTAAAAAAAAATCCAACTTTGTACATTTGTTGAAAGAGAATCTACATTGCATAAAATTTGTTGAATCGTCAATAAATATTTGTATTAACAATTTTGATTTTATTAAAACAGTATAATAGCATCTTGCAGATACTACTTACTTCGCACACCATGTGTTCAGCAGCTAATTTATCTTTGGTCCTTAACCTTTGAACAGGAGATGATGTCTTTCTACAAATAGGCCACTTAGTTATGTCATCTGGCCATTCATATGGGGCTACAGAAGCTGGTGCTTCACAGTACCTATTTTGAAATAATGAAAAACATAAAAATATGGAAATGGTATACAGAATTTCGTTCAGGATTCTTTTTTAGTTATTAAAAAATAAAAGCATAGATGACAATTATTATCGTACTTTGGGTCTAAGCCACAAACAGATCCTGAAATCCGTCCACCTGAAGTAGAATCGGGGGGCTTAGTCCATTTTTTCCATGTTGATATCGTACTCTGAAAAAATAAAAAGAGCATACATTTAAAGACATATTTTAAAAATTCTATTTGTGCACATCTATTGTTTATTTATAGTTATTATTCATTTTAAGGCAAATATAAAAAATTAAATTAAATATTACGGTTAATAAATCAAAAATTTAATACATTTACTATTACTATTACCTACCTAAGGTTAAGAGCTATTTATGCATGAGATTTTGATAAGAAAATATAGTAAAAACAAGACTGAAAATGTCAAATGCTTTCATTTTAATTAAAAATTAATAGCTAATCAAGCAAAACTAGATATCAAAAATTGAGTATAACAATTTAATAGTAATATTATAATTTAATAGTAACATTATAACATTTTTTATTGTAACATCAAAATGTTTAATTTTAGTACATTTATTGATATAAATTGATAAGTAAAATTAATTATTTCACATAATTATGCAAGGATTTATTAGTTATAATTTTATTTCCTAATTTTATGATGAGAAATTGTAAATGATTTATTTTATTATATAATATTTTCAAAATCAAGCCTAATCATACTATGCTTTCAATGCTGTTCACATACTAATCATAATTTATAAGTAAATGGAAGCAGGTTTCCTCTTAAAATAATATTAAATAACAAATATTAAATAATAATAACATAGTTTATCTTACAACTTAAACATTAATCATAATCAATTAATTAAATATATATGTTCACAATCTTGTTAAGAAATTAATATGTACCAATAATATTTTTATTTACTTTCAGTTATAAAATAAATGTAACATAAAAAACCAAAACAACTATTTGTTATGGGATGGCATGATACAGAGTCATTTGGTACAGAGCTGTGGAAGATGCTGCAAAAAAGCTTAGGCTTGTTGTCAACGAGCATAAGACAAAATATATGAGAGTTGAAGGAGGTGGCATTGGAATCGGATCTACTATCACCTCTTTAATGTTTCCAGTGACGTATGGGACACTCTGTATATAATTTAGGCATCAAATGTGATTTTTACCTCATATCAATAACAACTTTTAAGCTATTGACTGTATCGTCATGGGAGTGGTATTGTTCAATTCAGAAACAAATGCGCTACAAGAAATGATACCTCACTCAACTTAATTTGTGCAAAATATTTACACATGGAGTTTGATTGTATTTCTTTAATATATCTGGAAACATTGGTTTTAGCAGAAAAAAGAATAGAATAATTTTGATAGAAAATTCAATGTACTTTAATTTTGTATAGGATAATATTTGCAATAAACCTCTTAGTTTTAAAGATATTCACAACAAAATGAAAATAAATCAGTTTTCTATTCTTCTCCTCTTCCCCGAATGAAAAACCTGATGCGGGAAACTCTGGGATTTTTTACCAGTTATTACAGGAAGGATAATGAACTATTTGTGACCAGTTTTAACTTTTTTTTTTTTAGATGTTAGGGTTCCACATGTTTTTACCTATTTTTACTTATAATGATTGATTCATCCTTTCATATTATATTATAATTTGCTGTAATGCATGATGTTGCATCATAATAATCCTCTGAAATCACTAAAGATCAAATACCTTAATTGGTGTCTATAATTCATTATTTTATTTTTTTAATGAAAAAGGATAATGCTATAATATCTACTAATCAAAGTCTTTCTTATGGCAAGCACTATGCTAACTTTATCCACTATTTAGCTTTATAAAGATCACTATCCTCTCTTCATAAGCTGTTGCTACTGTTAAGTTTTTTAAATACATTTTGGTTATATAGCAGTCAAGTGCCAACTCTCCATTGACTTGACTGAAATCAATATAGGGAAGGTTAATGAAGACAGTCCAGGACTTAGATATATATATAAGAGACAATACAAGAGATGTACATTAGTGATCTTATCAACTGTAAAATGACGCTTTGGTGGAGTAAAGCTTGATAACATGGCCAAAACTTGACATTCTTAGTTCAGCCACTGTATTCTTTGCATCCTATAGCAATAAAGTTACATCAAACAACATGAACTACCTGCCTGAAAAATTAAAAACAGCTTAGAGGTTTTAGCTGCTGGCATTGATAATGTCTAAGTGTGGGTGCCTTGCATTAGTGAGATGATGGAAGTTAATTTTTACAAATAATAAATTATTAAACAATATACCATGCAAACAGAGTATTCACCAGATGTATATGAAGGTCAACTTGATAAGTTTACATATTAATATATTTGATTTTTATTTGTAGTAGCATAACATAGAAAGCCATAGTTAAAAAAATAAATGATTTGTGAAAGTCATGCATTAAATTAGGATGCAAAAAATATATTTAATAACAGAAAAAACATTATAATAACTAGTAATTACTGGTTAAACAAATACAGTAGTGATAAAGAAAAAATATATATCATACATTTATTTGATCTGAGAAGATACATACCCCTGGCGACAAGCCCTTTGCAATATGATTCCGTGAGGAGACCAGCATTAACAAACATTTTTAATGAATACAAAACCAAACAAGACTATTATATAATATTTCAAATGTAATAATTCTGATACACAAATTTCAATGTAAATAACACATGCAGTAATGGATCTATCCATGGCTATATTTTCTTTCCATTCCTATTCTTGTTATTCCTTAAATGTAAATTAACCACATCTTTGATAATTTTATTTCTTTGGGAAGCCAATATAAGATGCTACTATAGTACAGTAGTTCCTAAGCGATAGTCCGTGGACCAAAGGTGTGCCATGGAGAACTGAGAGTAGTCTGTGGGAGGGTTTGACAGCACCCTCCTGTTTTTTTTTTGTGAGGACTTATTGTTAGAACTGTTTTACTGTTCACATTTTCTGAGATTTAAGTATTGGTTGAAAACTTTTAACTGCACAACAGGTAACTGCTCAATAAAAGTGCCTCAAAATGCACTTTTAAGCATCCTTATCGGGAGTGGGAGAGGTCCACACATTGTTCTGTTTCTGGCTTAGTGTTCTGCAGACTTATATGAGTCGGGAACCATTGCTATATTGGTTCATCAATGTAGAACTTCTTACTATATAGATTATAATTTATCAATGTAAATTAACTGTCAGAGTATAATTTGTAAAAGCGATTAAACAGCTTATTTTGTTAAATACTTTTATGTCAAGATTAGTTGCAATAAAAATTAAACCAAAATGATTATGAACAATTACATTTTTTTCTAAAATTTTTTTTATTTTTGCTTATAAAGCAGCTTAATTCTGTGTTTATCAGTACATTGATTTTTAATGAATAGTCTTACACATTAGGAAGTTCTTTTTTGATTGCTGTGAAGATATGTACAGACTTAGAGATAAGAAGTGCCTGTAATCAAGGTTGCTGATATTTATCGGTTATAAAATGTTTATTTATGCCAACTATGGAAGGAATGACAGATTATCCAAGCCAGACTATAAAAGATGAGATTCATTCTTAGGTTCCCACAAAATTACTTTTAATGCTACTGAACAGGAATCAAACCTGTGGCTGATTACAGAAGGGGCTCTATAAGTTCTTTCCTTTGTTGTTCAGATATGTTGCTGATTTACTTCCATTGGTGCATTAGTTTGTTGTGCGGCTTTTCCTTCCAATATTTTTTATATACATTTAAACAAAGCAATACTTACCTGGCATAATTAAGTATTATGACATAAATATTGTTATAAAATATCAATGTCAGTTCTACATTTCAGGAATAATTTATAGCCTTCTCCAATCATTAGAAAAATATGTTCTAGTTTATTTTACAAGTGAAGACCCAAAGAATGTGGGCATACTTATTTTTAATATAAAGTTTAAAAAGTACTTACAGAACAATCGGTTTTTGATAACTGAACACAACCCGAGTCATCATTACGTATACAACAAGCAGTCTCTCGTTCTCTTTCTCGACCTTTTTCTATTTCTTTAATAATTTTTGCATCCCTTCTCATACATGGTGCAAACTTCGCTCCAAGATGAATGAGATCAGCCTAAAAACAATATCAATGTTATCAATTAATTAAATTGTAATCTATTGTTGTGATTCATGGTTAAAATAAAAATAAATTAAAACTGCAGTTTTCAGGAAATAATTCTGAATTTTAATGTAATTTTCTAAGTGGGTTTCTTGAGTTCTTGGTGAGAGCTAATACAAAATAAAAATAATTTTGATATACACAAATTCTTAATCTATAAATTTTAAATTCTAACTTGCTATCATTAATTTATAATACTTTTTCTAAAAAAATCTATTTAAATTCAAATTATTTTAGCTCATTTGTTAGCAGCGATCGATTAAAAATTTAATGTCGCTCACGATCCGGAGGTATGTAGAGGAAACATCTTATCTTTGATGTTAAGGTTGAAGATCTCAGGAAAGTACTCCTCAAGTCTCGTCGATCCTCAAGTTTGGTCGATCCTGGGTCGGGCCAATCCCCACTCGCATCTGGCTACTGCCATTTCAATCGGGCGACCTGACTTCCTTGCATTTTATACATATTTCGATTCCATGATAAAATTTAAAACGAAAAGAATTTGTAAGAATTTTTTGCTTTTTAAAACTTTCTTTACATTATTTTTCATCACTATACCTTTGCAAGTTATCTATTTATTTATCTATCTATATTTTATCCTAATACACTCACAGTGCTTATATCACAAGACAAAAATGTTATTACATATTACTTTATTTATATAATAATCCTTACAAATTTAATCATTGGCAATATCTCACACTTTATAACCAAAAAAATTTTTTTTTTAAAATAATAGTAATACACACATACTTTTACATTTCACAACGAACCCCTTCAAATAGTTTGATATTTCAGAAATAACTCTTTAATATCTTACATCTCATAAATAAATTTTTAAAACAAACAATTAATTTATATATTTTTTTAAAATTTATAAACTGATTCTCTCTTAAATAGTTAACATCGTATATTTTATAAATAATTTAAACAAAATCAATAATTAATTTTAAACTATTATTTTTTTTCTTAATATATAAAGAGATACTCTTACAACTATTCTTATTTTTCATAAATACAATTTTTAACAATTAATAATTCATTTACATAAATTTTTTTTTTTTTTCTAAATTTAAACTTTTGTTGTAATTAATCTATTAAGGCCTTAAATCTCAGGTCCATACAGTTTAAGATTCTTATTTATCAAATACACTTTAAAATTTTATAAATTACACTTTATAAATTTTAAACATATCACAATCAGTTATTTAAAAAATCTGGCAATTGGTTGATCAGGAGGTATGACCAATCCTAAGTTTATACCCCTAAAATTCGCAAACACAACCATCATAACATGATATATTAATATTATAAGTATAAAAAGTTTTATCCCTTATACCGAGATCATTTTCTTATTTACAATCAATAAGGATTTTATATACTTTTTGTTTTATCAATAATTCAATTTATAAATTTTTATTAAATAATTATAAATTGAATTAAAAAACATTTTATTTATTTTATACCACATTGAAATAAATATTTATACCTAAGTTCTAAATTGATTAATTTTATTACTTATTATAAAAATCAAATCAACATCTCTTTAAAAAAAAATCCCCTCTTTTCATATGTAGGCAGTGATCTTATTGGCTAACACTAAATATTGTTTATAGATAGGGTGTATGGTCCTTTCGACGTTCAAGATATCTGCGAACTGTTAATAAAACTGGCTATTTACGAATACCTGTTTATATTTACTTAAAATCTCTTTGAAGTTTAAGTTTTCATCTCGGTAAACTGTATTCTCTAGTTCAAAATTGCTTGTTTCAAATTCATTAACATTAAAATCTAAACTGTGAATAATGGTTTGTTTGTTATCAATATTGAACAAGTCTGATATTCCTTCCGTATTTCTATTTAAGATCAATTTATAAATTTTGTTTCAGAAATGTTGAGTGAAAAATTGACACATGGAAGACTGGTCCATTAGACTGGCGTTACCATTTTGGTGGTGTACTTAAGACAGATTACTTACCAGCAATAAATTTAAAAGATACAAGTATGAAGCGTTCAATATTTTTAATGAATGCCCTTTAAAGTTCTGTCCACAAAACGTTTCTTTAAATTTTTTCAAAAACTTAAACAGACCATGATTTTCAAAATCTGAAAAGTTTAAATAAAATGGTGTATTATCTATACTTTGTTTCATTCCATTATTTTTTGGATATTAAAAAAAAAAAAATACTTAAAATAACACCAGCTTATCTTTTATTTCTTTTAATTGTTCATTTATATCCTCAACTTTTAAGTCTCCAAAACTGGTTTTTGCAATTATGCCATCGTTTTCTTTTTCATTTTTGAGCTGAATGTGACCCATATCAATAGTAAATTCTTGTTCTAAACGAACTATTTTTTCGTCATATTCAATCTTATCCTTACTTTTCTGTTATTTTTATTTTAAAATTTACCTCAACAAAATTTTGCTCCAGCCTTCCCAAAATGTTTTTAATTTCTCTTAATGCATTTTTAATTTCACAATTTGTATTTTTTATTGCTTCCTCAAAATCATTTAGAGTTTCATCATTTGTTTTTTCCTGTCTTACTAAAATATTTTTAATTTCTCCAAACAATTCCATCATTATTTGATCACCTGTTCGCTCTCGAATACTAGTTTATTGATTCATACCCACAAGAACTTTGTCCCAGGAAACAGATGACCTTTCATCACCCTGATCTTTCAGACTATCAATAATTCCTATACTAGGATGGAATTAATTATAATTATTTGAGCTCATTTGTTAGCATTGGCCGATTAAAAATTTAATGTCACTCACAATCTGGAGATATGTAGAGGAAACATCTTGTCTTCGATGTTGTGGTTTGAGATCTCAGGAAAGTACGTCTGACATCTCGTTGATCCTGTGTCATTAGACCAATTCCCACTCTAGCACCTGGCCACTGCCATTTCAATCGGGCGATGTGACTTCCTTGCATTTTGTGAATTTTTTTTTTGACACACACTCGAATTGACCACTGTTTCGATCACTGCTAAATTATTTTTATTTATTTTTTCTTTTATTTTTTATTAGGAATAAAAAAACACTACACTATATAATTCAATATTTTGTAGAATATTAATTTGGGCAAAGAGTGCATTTAATTTTAGTTAATTATTATTAAAATATCTTGTAGATGAATCAAAAAGAATATAGTCAGATACATAAAACAAAGATAAAATTCTTCTGTCAAAGCTATGCCGACTATTAAAGGATCAGCTTTACTAAATACTGACTTTTGCTGAAGACCTGGTTGTGCTTACACTTAATGACAGATCTTGAGCTAAATATTTGTATCCTAAAAGATGAACTTAAAACAATCAAGATGAAATTAGATAAAGGAAAAAGAAAAGTGATATTATATATATATATATATATATATATATATATATATATATATATATATATATATATATATATATATATATATGTATAAGCATAGGGAAGGGGCCAAGAAGAGTTGAAGAGTATATTGAAGAAAAATGGCTTCTCATTAAAACAGACCAAGAACACTGAACAATTGGACAACAATAGTTTCTGGTACTCATCTGATTGTAGGGAACAATGATTAGAAATTAATGGTGACTGTAGAGGTGGCTGAGCTATAATAGAAACCAGATTCAAGAAGAAATGCAGATTCAATTGTGACTCTTGTTTGTTGGGACGAAGGTCCAGAGAGTGCCTGCTTTGGAATGATATGGGTTCGATTAGCAGCTGGGTCAGTTAATATTTATTTAGAAATCTTAACACTTTCCCTCTAATTAATACAGGGCGGTGACCTTAAGGTAGCCATCAGGGGGCTGGAAAAAGGTCCACTTGCCTAACTAGTTCCCCAACCAATACTAGTACCAACGCACTGTAGTGAAATATTCACATTTATGTTCTTTGTGAACACTTCTTCTTCTTAGGGCTCAGCAACCCGATGCCGAGTCCAGCCCTCCTTCACTAACTAACACCAAGATTCTCTGTTCATTGTTGCTACCTTCCACCATCGGAACACAATCTACCCATTACAGTCTTGGTTTTCCTTCTCTGCGGTGGCTATGCAAGAGCTCAATCAGCGTCTTCTTGGGAATATAATCAGCATTCAGTTGACATCCGCATAATGGTATAGAAGGATCAATCCCTAATAATCAGCATTATTCCGCGCATATAGGACCTGCCCACCAAAGCCTTCCTATTTTAATCACTGAAGTAATATTCTTCTGACTATACAAGTCTTACAGTTCCTGATTATTTCCATGTTTCCATTCCCCATGAATGCAAGTAAGACCAAAGATTTTAAATTGAATCATTCTTTCGAATATTTGAAGTTTTCGGTCTTCTACCTTAGTTGTAGTCCATATGTGAGGACTGGTCGGATAAGTGACTTAAAAACAGAAATCTTGGTTCAGCGAGTCAAGAGTTTGCTTGAAAGTTGGCAGCCAATACCCTCAGGTTCACTTCTCCAGATGTCCGTTGTCATTTGTAATTAGTGAACCCAAGCATATTGAAATTGGTCATCTATTCAAATATAAAAGGACCAAACTGGACTTTTGATCCATTTCAGGATGGTTCCTCCTCTGATACCAGATATTTGGTTTTGGTTGGGTTAATAATTAAACCAAGCTGCCATGCAGCCTTTTTGAGGGACAGGAAAGCATCCGTGACAGCTTGCAAGGAGCTCCCTGCAATATCCAGGACGTGAGCATATGCTAGAAGCTGAACTTGCCAATTAATAATTATCCCCGTTGTCTGGATACCAGAATATCTCACTAATTTTTTCAGTGCTAAATTGAAAAGGAGGCAAGCCAGTGCATCTTCTTGTCTTACTCCCGTTTCTTGAAACAAAACTCTCAGATATCTTGCTCCTTACTTGTAAACACGCATTGTTAAACTGATAAGGTGTATCAGCTAGGATCTTTTATAATTCTTTGTGCTTTATGCTTTAGTGAAATCAATGAAGAGATTGTGTATCTTGACATTATACTCCCTATATTTTTCCTATATGCTTCACAAACAGAAAATGTAATCTATCGTACTCTTTCCTCTCATAAATTAACATTGGTAAGGCCCAATTTTGCATTCTGCATGGGTAAGGCAGCAATGAAAGAGGACATTTCAAAGTATTTTATAAGAAAACGCAAGCAATGATTGCCACAATAGTTTACACATTTCAGTCTATCTCCTTTTTTATGAATCGGGCATATTATACTCTTCTTCCAACAATCATGAAGAATAGGAATTTCCCTGTATCAATAGAATTGATCACAATCTTAAACTGGCCTATAATATTCATTATCTATTAAATTGAGTCTCTTGCTCAATGAACAAAACTTTGGAAACTACCTTTCAGGCTTCTAAATAGGTAGTATTTGAATAGATAAATAAGACATCTTAGTTGGTCTTGCTGAAGTTATTGTAGTTAAACTGTTGGGAATGGAGTCAATGAAATGCCATGGTTTAAGCAATTCTTTTCCGAATGGCTAGTATAGAATTTAATATAATGAAATTAGCTTTGTTTCTGGCAAAACTTTTTTCCTTTTTTAGCCCAAGATCAGACAAATTTGTTCCTCCAAATGTCATGCAGTTACAAAGTGGGCTGTCTCCAGTATCAAGTTTTTTTGACAGATGAGTATTTAGCCTGTTACATTTTGTTCTGAGCCTGAAGATGACGACTTGTTGCAGCCTTAATTTGATCAAGGAGTCGTCAGTAGTACTATGCAAGGATGGTTAACAAGTATAAAGCAAGTCAAGTAGAATGACTCCCAGCTAGTCCTCTGGGATCCCACAAATGGTTACAAAAAGTATCCTCAGTGAAAAGCAATTTTTAACTTTGACTGGCGCCAATTGCTTTTTTTTTGTCTTTCTTATCATAATCTCAGAGTAATTATTATTAGATTGAATTCACCTATATGTTATATGAAATGCAACCATCACGGTCTTGGAAGATGGTTAGGTCAACAATTGTGAAGGGATGGTGACATGGTAGCCTGTATGACATATAAAATAATAATGAAATGTTAAAAATAGTGAAATGAAGAAGATCAAAGCTGAAATGGCAAGAAGAGTTCTGGCATTCTTTCTGATTAGATGATTAGAGGTGAGGCAAGAATTGATATACGAGGTCAGGATTTACTTGGTTCACTAATTGGGACTGAAGAGGAAAATCAGATCATGGCTATATTCTGTTATTCCTGATAGTTACATGTTACCTGAATTATAGATATTCTAAATTATTTCTCATTATTTCATTAAAGATATAATATAAAATTTGTTTCTTTTTATGTTATTCTTACAGCTCTCGGTCCAAGCCAAAAGTTGGAAGGCTCAGTGTAGTCAACTTGTTGCAGTGAAAGACTGGTGACCAGAACCTATGGGCATAAAACAACTTTTATGAGTACTTTTATTATTTATTTATTTAAGTAACATTTAATAGTGAACATATTTTTCTTGTAATGAAAATTATACATAAGAGAAACCTATACTTATAAATTATGCTGAACCATTAATTAAAACAAATATTGATAATTTTTGTTTCATAACTAAGCAATAAGCATTTCTGTTCATTGTTCTTCTTTAATTTTAATTTGATTCTTGTTTTAGTTTGATGAGAAACCAATAAAGGAAAAAAAACCTAGGTCAAGATCTGAATTTGATAATGAATACATAGGTGAGTCACCGGTAACCTTGACTTGTCACAGGTATGCAACTAGTAAAAACTAATAAATAAGCTAATGTATAAGGCTGGGTGGTCACTGGTTGCGGAGTGGAGTAGAGTGGACTCCGCTAGCAATACAAACACGTTGGTTAGATATGGAGGGTGGCCTTCGAGCTGAACCGAGCGGAGTTGACTACGCAAGACTCAGTAAGGCACAGTTTCGAAACCAACCAGGTCCGTTTTCCAAGCTAACTTGCTTCCCCCTCCACTCAAATTCAGCTACCCTCTCCCTAACTGCCAACATTGCCAGCTCAAAATAGCCTATTGCCATGAAGCATTCATGACTGTTGTTAATTAAAGTTTTAACTATTTTTGTGCTGATTAAAAAGTTTAAAGTTCTCTTAAGTTAAGTTATTTTTTCTCACACAAAATTAATATTGAAGAAAATTTGATAGAAGAGGTCCTGATCACAAAACACATAAATTAACTGTCAGAATCATCTAACTAAGAACTTAAAAGTAAATATCAAAGTTTGTTTCTATTGGAGGTGATCGCCATATTCGGTGTATTTACTACGAAATATGGGTGGCTCAAATATTGGCACTGCAATATCCAACCTGGCATGGTTCAGCTTACTCAACTCCGCTTCCTATTGCCACCCAATGTCAACTCCGCTCCACTCCGCTCAACTCTACTCCACTCAGTAACCTGCCCTAAAAATTTAATAATTGAAACATGAATCTTTCACTTGAATATAAATGAAATAAAGGCTAAATGATCTTTACAAAACATTTGCACTCCTTATTGATATTTCTCCTTTTTAAATGGGAAAATATAAAAATAAAGAACGTTGATGACCAAGCTGTTTTACACCACTCAAAATCTATGAAACAACAAAACATCTGCTTGCAAACTTTCCAATGGAGAAATCATGTGATTTATTTCTTTTTACAAATAGAATATTTTAATCATAATTATTATTAAGCTCTATCATGATTCTGAAGCCTAGTCCACACTAGTAAATACACTGAACAATATATATACAGGTGGTCTATATACCGTCTTCTGAGACCAAGATATTGTCTCGGTCAAGCGTCTACACCTAAATTTGTTTTAGTCAACTTATTCTTGTCTCTTCATCATTCTATGGGTTTGATGAGTCATGGTCCTCATTTTAAGTGAAAAACCATGAAAACGTAAACGTGGACTGTCTAGTTTTGGGTATCATTTATTACAGACATGAAAACTGGAATAGGTCAATAAATTTGAATTTTCTTTTAATAAAAAACATATCAAACTAATACTAATTTATTAATCATTGTTATTATAATGATTAATAGATTAATAACTATTATAGGACCAGGCTGATGCATCTCTTTTATAAATCTGGCCTGGAATATTAAAATTGTACTTTTACAGTGGAGTCTTACTTATACGAGTAAGAGGAAGAACAGAAAATTCTATGTATGAGATAATGCTTTGTATAAGTGAATAAGGACTGGTTTCTTTTTTTGTTTTTTCAATTAAAGAAAAATTCTTTATAATCTTTGTAAAAAAGACATGTAATAATTATTCACTTCTAGACCAATCAAATTAAAGCTTACAAAAAATAATTTAAAATATTATGCAGGTGTATATATCTTAAAAATAATTCTTATATGTGCATACTTATAAAGAAAAACAGATATCCATTGGATAAAACATGTTCACAATTAACAAAACTGTCCAATTCTTTTTCATTTACCTACATTTTCTGATTAGACAATATGCTTCACTACCTCAAATGCAGCTACTGTTTGTGCAAATGTTGGTGGTGCCACTGACTCTTTGTCATCTAAATATTGGGAATCGGAATCGTCTAAGATTCCTTCGGCTTTTGCCATGATGACTTAATCTATAATTTCCTGGCCACTTGGGGATGCATAGACAGCCAGGCTGTTGTCACATTCAAAAAAAATATTCAAAATTTACTCCTAGCGTTACGTGAAAATTGGAATCCTCGGAGAATTCTTCAAAGGCGCCTTTATTGTCTGCCACTTAAGTTGAATATATCATTTACCAAAGCCTTAAAAACTACAGCTTTACGGGTACAAATCTTCTCAAATATCTCTCCTTCCCAATAATTTGAAAATAAAAAAAACTGAGATTTGAGTACATATTTTAAACTGCGAAAATTGTACTAAAACAATTTACTCAAAGAGTTACTAAAATTTATCGGTCCCGGGTTCGAGACCGGCTGTGGCAGATAATTATTTATTCTGTTATCAGCCGTGGATCGACCCTGTGGTATCGGGAGACCCTCCTGGGGACCACCCAGCCTCTATAAAATGGGTACCCTTAATTGGGGGGAAAACCTGGCAGTTGAGCGTGATCTCGGCCAAATCATCTCCTTGCACAACCGTAGGCCTAGAGACAGTATGATTCTTAACAAGTACTGAACCCAAGACCCTTCATGGGTTGTAGTGGTACAGGTTTTTTTTTTTTTTTTTAATTTATACCCAATTCCAATATCTTTTAAGTTGAGAAATTGGGATTTTATCGATACAATGTTGTGCGTTAAGAGAAAAGAAAATTATTTATGAGAAATCCGATCAAAATTGTTGGGAAATTTTATATTTTGGTCTCTCCCCAATAATTTGTACCATAGTCCCTGACTAAAATACAGTGGAACGGATCGGAAACACCAGAATCCAAAAAATGATTCACGAAAAACCACAGGGATTCAACCACCTCCTTCAGGCATCAACAAGTAAGAAACATCGAGTTGAAAAGCCGTGTTTCTTCGTATAACTGAATAATGTTTACACAGGAGAATCGAATTTCCCATCGTATAAGTGAATGCTTTGTATAACTGAATATTGTATATGTGAATAATTAATTACACAGAACTAAATGGAGTTTCACCAAGGAATGAGAAATTTTTCGTATAAGTGAGACTCTATTGTGTATAAAATAAAAATTATTCAATTCAATTCAGCAGACCATCAAATCTATTAAATATAATTTTAACTCAAAAGATGGACATAGAAAGAGGAGAGAGACTGAAACCCCCATCTCAGAAAGTGTCCACACAGTAGATATCCTGCACCTTAACAACACCTGAACAGCAAACTATAAAAATGTTTTAAGTCTCGCAATGAGTCCGTTGATGCCGATTTGTCGACCCGATGAATACAGACAAATCACTAAACGTCTCTGGGGCCAAAATTGTGCAACATGTCAACTAGTGTGGACTAGGTTTGTGATTAATTTTTAATCACTCACTTTATCTACAATTTAAGGAAAATAATTTTGTTATTAGTAGCAACATCTGCTGCTAGTGATAAAGGAGCAACTAGCATTGCTGTATGTTATTTGTGATTAGCTTCATGTTGTTTTGTATCCTCATCATTAATAAATAATCTTATTATTTAATAACATTCTTAATTAAATTTATCATTAGTTTATAGTTATAATAATTTAATAGTTTATAATAATTTAATCCAAATATTCAATAAGGAGTAACTGACATTTATGTGACGTGCTTTATAAGCTATATCAAGGCCATGGTGGCCAAGAGTGTTAAGGCATCACCTTAGCAACCTCAAGACTGCTATAGTGCCAGTTCGAATCCGGCCTGGGCAGGTTGAACTTTATTGAGCAAAGATCATTATACCCCAATAAAAAAAAAGAAGCTAAATCAATAATTTTTCAATAATTTTCATTTTGCAATAAAACCCCGGGGCACAGCTATGTTACATAGGAATACTGTTATAAGAAGCCTTGGGTTTTTGTTGTAAAATGAAAAATTATCAATATAGCTTAAAAAACACAATTTCACATAAATGTCGGTGGGCTTCTTATTGCATATTTGGGTTCAATTATGAAAAAAATTTGAAATAAGAAAATTGCTTTTATACAAAATGATACCATGAATAAATATATGATAATTAAGAAAAATAAAATTATAAGTACGAGTCCTGTCAAATATGTACATTAAGAGTATATTTTTTTGACATGGCTGGAAGAAAAAGCAATGTTTTTAGTTGATAGAAAAAGAAACTTACGAGCCCGGATTGATGACTGAGATCCATTCCAAATGGCCCAAAACCATAAGAAATAAGAGATATGACCAATATGAGGATTTGAACGGTAGAGAGCCAATATGTAAAGTAAGGTCTATGATCCTCAAGATCTTCTAATTGCTCCTTCACTGGCTCTCTAGTAAGAACAGATCTCTTTAACGACCGTCTAAAAAAAAATATGGGAAGTGAATTAAAAAAAAAGACAAAAAATAAAGTTAAAATGATATATTATCTGCATTATTTTTTTTTTTTTTTTTTGAGAATGCTCCAGAAATATTGGAACCATAGAGTACAGAATAACACAAAGAGGCCTTCCCAGTATAAACATGAATGGAGGGGGTGAGCTCTAACCCTCCAAACCCCGCTCCTCTCTAGGATCAAATAGATTTATTTAGTATAAATACACTTCTTTATTTTATAACATATAAACGTGCAGCTAACACAAATTTGTCAACAATTCAATCAGCAGATTTTGTATATTTTGTCTACTATAATTAAAAAATAAAAATCTAAACTTTATTAATGGCAACAACTGAAAACCGCTCTGTTGTTTTCAAATATATATTAACATTCATATTATTATTAGGAATTGTTTTATTGCTATTATTATTGCTACTAATTTGTTATGTATTATCTACTGTTGTTACTCAATTTTTGATTGAGACTATGGAAATAAATCAAATTAACTAATAATGATTACTGGTAACAACAATTTATTTTCCATTGAAATGAATTAATTATGAGTTAATTTGTGTCGCAATTTTTGTTTTTGAATATTTTTGTTGATATCTCTGATTTTTTTTTTTGTTTTCATAGAAAAATAAATTTTATGTACGCTTTCAATTAACAGCTTTTTTTTTTTTTACCTCATTTACAAAATGATTTTGAAATTCATATTTTATTATTTGAAATATTCTTATAGTCTTTAAACTTGTTCATAATTGTAATAAAACAGGAAAAACATTTTTTAAATTTGATTTTGATGATGTGAATATTTTGTTCCACATTCAACAGATTTTATCATCAAACGCAGGTTGGACTAGACCTAAATTTTTTTTATTGATTTCAAATTTTTCATGACTCCGTGCATCATCAGAAATTGCCACTCTTTGCAGTTAATTGTTGTTTGGAGCTTTCCTACAATATATCCCTGAAATGGGACATCAGCTTTATACTAAAACACCACAGAAGTTAAAAGTAAAAAATAATCCACATTCCCGGCAATTTATTCAATTATATCCAGCAATAAAGTTGAAAACAATGGCTCTAATTGTGAATTTTTTTTTCTGATGTGGATCTTTTATTTTATCTTTCCTTCTGCCGTTGTCACAGGGCTCATTAGTGTTGTCACAACACTCATACCCATTTTTAAAATAAAATGATTATAAAATCACAAAAAAAAAAAAACAGACAATAAAAATCAGTAACCTCAGACGCTGCCTGTAGGTCATGAGAAAGGAGATAGTGAGCCCATATCCATCCCTCCTGAAGGCCTCTCTGTGTTATTCTGTACTCTTTTATTGAAATTGAGCATCACAATTGAATGATAATGCTCAATTGACCAATATTAATGAAACTCAATACCCACATTTCATATTGGCCAACTAGAAATACTGCAGGTGCAGATCAGCTCTCAAACCCCTTTCTATGAAGGAGATAGGGATCAGCTCCACTTTTGAACAATTATATTTATTTGGCCAATATTGATAAATATGTTTCTTATCAGCACAATACATTTTTTTTGTATGTTTGATCAACCGTAAGAATACAGGAGTTTACTGTAAGGGTATATATGTACGGTTTTTTTCTGTAGTAAAATAAAATAAATAATATTAAGTTATCAAGACTTACCCAAACAGTCTCTGAAATATACCCTGACCATGTTGTCGCCTATCTGAATTATCATGTGCTTGGTCGAGGTCTATTCCATGTATTCGACTCAATCCTACTTGGGAACTGCCTTCTCTCCTACCTTCCATTGACCTCCTCCAAGAGCCATGCCTATAATTATTTATTATTACTAATTATATAATTGATTTTAATTGTAATTTGTGGTTTGTAATAGGAAAAGTGTTGTTTAAAAATAAATGCAGTATTTAGTAAATGTAGCTATTTCACAAATTTTATTTATTTTGATGCAAATTTTCGGCCTACAAGCCATCCTCAGGCATCTCTGTAAAAGACCCTTATTTAGTTTAGTTTATAATGCATCACAGAGTTAAATATTCTAATAAATAACCATATACATACTAAAAAAGCATTTAAAATGCATATAATGCCATATTTAAGTCCAATCCGGACCAAGTTGTATAGGCTTGTAGGCCGAAAATTTGCATCAAAATAAATAAAATTGGTGAAATAGCAACAGCCTGCATTTATTTTTATATATAAAAGCATTCACCTTTAATCATCAAACAAATAATATAGTGTTGTTTAATTTAAATTTAAAAATTATACTTCATAAAATAAAAGTTATATTAATTATAATTTCAGGGAGTACTGCACCTACAAGACTCATAATGCTTCATAGATAATTTTAAGAACTTTTACAATTTTTCTAAAACAAAAAGTTGTAATTATAAGGACCAAACTCAATTTTAATTATTCATTTTTAAATTAAATAATGAAGATATCTCAGATCATGGATTATACAGCCAACCCTCTGTGACATATAAATGCATTTTTGGTGTTGGCATTAGCCTCGATTAGTATATATAAATCAATCTAACCATACCAGTTCATATAGAATCTGGCATGGTGCTGGAAGAACAGTTAGCCAATATGGTTAACACTTCCCCCTCATGCTCTATTGACTTGGGAGTTATTATGCTAATTTACCAGTGATCAATCGATATTCTATAAAAGTTTATCAACTGAGTTCATCGAATCACTAATCTATTTATTGAAGAGAAGCCAAGGAGATTGAGAAGGCTGCCTTCTCAAATTCTTCTTTGTGTCATCACAACAAACTAGAAACATTAAGCTATAAACTTAATATCCTCAGAACTGGTCCACTTTATTTTATTTTTTTGGTGGGAGGAGTTATTTTTTTTTACATAATTAAATTACAAAGAGAGATTTTTTTTCTTCTCTAATTAATTTCTTCTCTAATTAAATTAAATAAATAATTAAATATAATAGTAGTATTAATTTACTTCTTCATTCTTCATTTTTATTTTTATTAGTTCTATTGGTCCGCTATCTTTATCAGTGCTTCAATCAAGACAGCTGGATATTTTTTTTAAATTTATCCCTCTTCTCAACAGGCACTATTCTATGAAATTGGACCTAAGGATGCTTACAACTGATTGATACAAACTGTTAACTATATCAATAGAATTCTATGGCTTTGGTAGTTACAGTCACATTTATTCAATTAAATTTTTTTTTAAAATAGGATTTTTTAATTTGCATTAGTATTACCTTAAGGATAATTCATTCCATAGTTGTTCCAAAAGGTTTGGATCTGAACTTTAAATGATGGCCAATTTAAATATTGAATGGATTTGTTTTCCAGGGAATGGGACAGGATAGCCAAAACATTAAAGGTTGATACTGTTTTTGTTTTTTTTTCCTCTCAGTATAAATGAGAATGCCCAGTAACATGTAGTATGTATACAAATTTTTATAGTAGTAATATGTAGTAGAAATATCTTCTCTATGATTGCTTGTTGGGGGATGGAGGACAAAAAGTATATGCTATTAAAAAAGGGTGGCTATCTAAAAAATAAGTACTTATAAAAATTCAAATACTGATTTATAGAATAATAAAAAGGCTCTCTTAAGGTAGGATTTCACTGGAAATGCCCTCTATACTGGCTGGGAGTGACTGCCAACCGTTACTTCCAAACATTACTGCTTGTGTTTTTTTATTGATACTCCTCATCGTGGTGGCTAACTCCTCTTAGCTTAAACATCCTAGTTTAAAATATTACTGAATCAAAATGACTTAAATTTGATGGTTTTCGTTTGTTTATCAAGGGTAGAAATAAACACAGTGGCGGAATTGTGATCTTATTCAAGTAATACACACCATTTTGTCTAGTAATATAAGTTCAAAAATAAGCTTGGAAAATTTCTGGATAAAATGTTAACTATTGATTTGCAAAGGAATATTTTTTTTTTTTTTAAATTTGGGAAAACATGTTATGCTGATCAACAAACAAAATATTAATGCCCAACTTCTACAGGGTGGTTGATGGTTTCTTGTAGTATTTTCAATAGAAAATATCAGTCATTATGAGAGAAAGAATATTATGCTAAAATATTATTTTAAGAATTGAAGATGTATCTCTGATTTTAAATTTATTACCATCTCCCCATTAACATAATAACTATTGGTAAAAACCGGCTGAGCATGTAAAAACCAGGTAAGTATGTAAAGGGATTTATGGCTCTTATTAGTATGACCATTTCAGTTAAAAATAAATATCATATTTTTATAATGAAATTCCAACTGATAATGCTTTATCATTATGTGATTAGTAAATCAGTACTTTAATTTAAAAAAAAAAAATGATTTTTAAATGTTTGAATTGGAATATTTATTTGAGATGAAAATTATTTTCATTATTTAAATAATTTATTTTATGTTAATTTGATTTTTATTTGAATCCTTTAAAGATATATATATATATATATATATATATATATATATATATATATATATATATATATAATTAGTATAAGATCTAAAATGTAATAAATACTGTTGTTAATTCAATCCTATAAAATGAATTGGCCATTGTTTTGTTTAAATTTTTAACAATTTTTTATTTAATTTTGTCTGATGTGACTAAAGAAAAGAAAAAGAAACGTAGCAATCGTTGCTGCACAGCTGTTATCATCAAAATCTTTATCGACATGATGAAAAAAAACAGGAACTGTCAAAATATGGTAGCCAGACTGCTTCTGGAACAGTCAAGAAGCAGTAGTAGGAAGATGACATCACACCATTGACTGCCAAGCAGCTCCAACACAAAATGGAGTTTCTTTCATTTTCCTCAAAGCAGTAGTCTATTGCCAGCTGCTACGGTGGGCATTGCCTGGGAAATCCTAACTTCAATATTCTAAATTTGTTTAAGAATAATAGTGCTTTCAGTTGGTACCTTTCCCCACCAGTTCCAGCTGGATGGTGGATTGATCTAAACAGATCAGCAGTAGTATCAACAAAATCCGCTGGAGCTGCTGCTGTTAATCTTGTATCTTCTACATTTCCATTTTCAAAAAATACCTAAATAAAAAGTAAATCAATAATTGAACCAATAATCTATTTTTTTCTAAAACTCAAACTACAACAATTTTTACTATTTAAAATTAAAACATTATGATTGCCAACTTTAAATGTAGTCAAGGTTACACAATTATAACTACAAATCTGCTGTCATTTGCTAAAAGGCCCTAACTCCAAATCATTTTTTAAAATATATCTTTGTATTTTTATGACATTAGAAAACCTTAAATCCAATGGTTAGATCCTAATGATTGGCTTAGGGGCTTTCAAATGTCATAAAAAGGTTTAGTTTTTAGAGCAATTTGGATACAATTCAAAAATGTATTTAAAAAAAAAATTATTTGGAGTTAGAACCTTTTAGCTTATGACAGCAGAAATGTGGCAGTATTAGAAAGAACCTATGAAATAATACACTGTTTGGTGATGAAAAATTTGTTTGAAAATTAAATTCATAATTATACCTCATCATCGATTGGTGATTGAGGGATTATTGAACCGCCAAGTGTTGACGGTGAATAACTTCTAGAAGTTTCCCGCTGCCTTCCGATATCTCCTCTTTGTTTATTGAGGGCCTTTGAACATTTAATTAATAAAAAAGAAGATAAGTGATAATATTATAAATATATTTCTCATCAGTGAATTTTCATATTCATAAGGGCAAGTCCAAGAGGCCTGTTCCTCTCCATAATATAAACTAAAATTATTAATACCAGCAGTCAGTAATTTAAAAATTGAAATTATTTTTTTCTTGGGAACTGCATTTCTTTTCTATACATTTTTTTTTTTTAATGAGATTGAACATGATTCAATGGAAATTTACGGATTTAAAAAAAAACAAAAAAAAACAAGAATATAAAAACCACAAAAAGTTTTTGGACAAAAAAATTGTGAGAAACGTATTAAAATCGGAAAATATTGGTTTTATTGGAAAATCATTTACTTAACTTGAAAAAGATGGTCACTAATGTTGTGAGGTTTATGTAAACTGAAAAAATGTTTTCATCCTTGAAAGATAGAAGTTAGAGAGCACAGTTCATAGATTCTAGATTTGTAGAAAGAAGTTCAGCTTATGGTGTATTAAGGATAACATAAAAATTAAAATCCGTTGATCTATTAGATATTATCTTGCATATACATTCATATTAATTTAAAGAATAGTCAAAACTTTTCTGAGCTGCTCAAAATATAAAATAAAATAATACTCTACCTTAAGGAATAAAGTTATAAAAATAAATTTACTGAAATTTATTAAAATATTAGATAGAGGTTTATATTTCAATTAAAAAGTTTAAATAATAATTTAATTGAATAATCATTTTAAATAAGAAAACATACAGCAGCTAGTATAGCAACACCCTTGAATGTCATGCTTGCGACAGATGGTTTCTGACGTAGCGGTGAGGGTTCTATTGTACCATCCCACCTCAAGTCGGTCTCATCCTTCATACCGCTGTCAGTACCTGGTGCCTGTTCAAATTAAGAATTATAAATTTCTAAGGTATGGATTAAAATTTTACTTTTATTTTATATAAATACTTATAAAAGACATATTTAATGAGTAACTTAGTATGTTCTAAATGCACATAGTTATGCTTTAAGTATAAAGAAGTTAATACTGATGATTTGACTTTTTGAAAAAATAATTTAGTATGTAATTATCAATTACAAAAAAAATTAATTTGGTATGCATGCAATTATAAATACATCATTATTCAATAGGATTTTAAATTCTGGTGATATATATCTAATGGATCCCATTCTGATCATGCACCGATCTAGGTCTTAATAATAAAACACTAGAGATCTCAACAATTGCCCTTATTATAATTATAAGCAGGATTTGGCAGACATAGATCCCAATAATTTAATTCCTACCTATTTTTCTATGTTTCTGTTCATCACAATATCCTCTGCAATATAGCATAAAAAATATTGTATTATTTCGCTATTCTATTCTCTCTGATGTAGTGATGACTACTGGGTATTTGCTAAATAACTTCTGCTCAGATTTACTCTTCATCTTGAATTCCATTCCACCCTTATGGGGTACACTTTATAGTAATTGATCGACCAGTTCCACTCTCCTTACTTCTTTAAGTAGTCAACATCTCTGATGTATGATTCCATTTAGAAATCTAACTCTTCTTCACAAATCTCTAATACATACATACATACATATATCTTTAGCAACTCATTCCTTGATTTTTTACTATTGGATGAACTTCACGAAAAATTGATTACAACATAATATTAAAAGAAGGAACTCTGCTAATGACGTAACAAACATAAAATTACTTGTATTAGAATTATTTTTTATCTAAATATATATATGTTTATAATTACTATATATGTGATGTTATATTAATATTAAATGGAAATTATGTTGTTTGTTTGCCATGATATGCATAAAACTTTTGGGATAAAAATTAATGTTCCTCTTATAGTAAGTACTGTAACAAGAAAAATATATCTATTATTCAAAAATATAAACCATTTTGACAAAAAGGCAAAATTTACTAACTGAACATGCACTTGATTGACATTCAGCCTTAAGTTCTCCATAACACCTGGTTGCCAACCTCATCCTACGCCGCATCCAAACTTTCTTCTCTGTCTCTTCACTTCTCTCATGGACACCAAAGAATATTGCTGTATTTGTTTTCAGTTTTCTGAAAAGAAATAATAATAATAAATAAGAACACGTCACAAGTTTGTTAAAATAGGTGGCAAAACATAAGTCTCAGAGTATCGATCAGACACAATGATACACTGGATAACATCAAACAGCACTATTAGTAAAAAAGAATTGTCCACCCTTCATATATATTCCGGTCTCTTATCAACTAATGATTTTCATATATATTCTGGTCTCTTATCAACTAATGATTAATACATTCATAATCTTTTACAATTAATAACTCAGGTCATAATTTACAGAAATAAATTAGTAATAAAATTACAACTAAGAAATAGAAAAAAAAAATTTCTTTCCATAAAAATTTAAATTTGAATAGGGATTATTTTTTCCTCTTGCATTCATTAATAAATTTTTGGATAAATTCCAGGAGGGTATTTTTGTATCTTCCATTTTTAACAACTCATTTTGCTGATGTTCGGTAGGGTTCATTTTAAGACCTTGTATCATATCAATAAAGTTTAACACTTAAATATTTTCGTGGTTAGTGAATTTATGATATTTTCATTAATAAAACTTGATATAAAGAAAGAACTTCAGCACTTAATTTTTTATAAGACAAAATTGGAATCCTTACTGATAAATACCCATGCAAAAAAATAAGTATAAATACAAAAAAATAACTTTTCCAATATATTAGTCAAAAAAAGAAAAAATATTTTTAAGTAAAAAAAAAGAACTTTATATTTTTATAATGGTCAAATATGTAAAACTTATAAAAAACAAATATATATATATTATTTAAATATTATAATTTATAAACTTTTATTTATATTTATAAACATTATTAAAAGTTGTATAGGTATTTTTTTTTCATTTACAATTTACATCTCAAGTAATTATCTCAGAAACTAGTATATTGAATTAAAAACTAATTAATAAAATTTAAAAAAAAATATGAGACATTTAACAAAAATACTTATTTAAAAAAAAACATTTATAGAGTTAGGAACTCGTTCATTTCACTATTTAAGGTTCTTTAATTCCTAAAAATAAGAAGGTTTTCGCTGGGAAGCACAGTTTTGGAGTTATAAATCAATAACTGAAAAAAAAAATCGTGGTTTTTTGTTATGCTTTAACGTAAACACAGATCGAGGAACCTACAAACCTGCACTACACTATTAATTGACGTCTAATATAGCGATTAAAATGATTACCTGCTTTTTGCCATTTATTACCAACAATGGTCCTCAAAGGAACTAATTTTATTGGCCTGTTAAGTCACTACTCCACTTCTAGATTGGCGTGTACAAAAAGTACTCAGGCCTATTCTCTAGCGTACTTTCGATTTTATCTATTAACTCAGAATTATTTTACTTTGGATGTTTTACAAAGTAATCGGGTACTTATTCTACAAGAGTTGAATTTATTACCTATATTGGATATTAAATATTAGTAATAGTATTATCACTTTCATGTACCAGATGTCCTGAGATAAAAAAAATAAAAATTAATAGTAATAATGAATAGATAAAAATTAAACTAAGATTAATGTATTCCTGATATAATTACATAAATATTGGTTTATGTACAATTCAAAAATCAATCATCTACAATTCAAAAAATCTATACTGAAATTCAGTATAGATTTTTTGAATCATAGGTCCTTAAGCACAAGTAATTTTCCGATATTGACATATTATATAGAGCACAGAGCTCAAACTCAAATCAGTGGTATCAATACCAAAACTACTTGTTACGGAAAGGAAAGTATTTTCATGAAGGTATTACTTTCTTAGAATTGTTGGAATGAATCAGGCAGTTTTTACCTATCAATCTAGTTGTACTTAACTAAAACTATTCTTTGGCGTTCACCATCTAACAAAAACAAAAGATGGAAGGTCAGCTTTTAAAACTTTCAAGAAGTATCTTCCAGTGTAGGAAATAGTTTTCCGAAAGCTTTAAACCTTAGAATAAAAAAAATAAGTCAACTTTGAATATTTCTTGACTCAATAAATTAATAGTTGATGGAAAAAGTAACACAGACATCGCACTTCCAGAATGGACGAGACAAAACGAAATTTTATTAGTTGGACCCCTATCATCTTAAAGATCAGCCAGCTCTCAAATGCAAGGCTAAACCATCAGACGCAATAGGTAGGTGGTCTACAACCACCAGTAGTATGTGTTAAATGAAAAAAAAAAATAATAAAACCTTGAGAACTCTTAATCTGTTCCTAATGTTCATTCATACAAAACACATTTTTTGAGTTGTACCGCATTCTTACAAGATGCAGAGCCTATAAGACTAACCACAAGGCTAAATGGACTATAGCCCTGGGGCACAAGCTTTTGGAAGCAGCAATTTTGTTATATTTTTTTGTTATTGTTAGTTATTTTTATTCAAATCTTCAAAAATAATCATATGACCAATTCTAAATGAAATAGAAAATATTATATGTGCGCATATCTTACGAAGAAGCGCGCATTGTTTTTAGTAGCTCAGGGACACCAAATATCTTAAGACGGCCCACCCACACAGGATGTGCAATATATATTCTAAATTGGATATACTCAATGTTTGAAAATATGGAAGGTGTCCGAGTGAACCAATAGCATCAAAGTATAAAAGGAGTCTCAAGATAGAGAATCTTGAAGCATAGGAAATATAGGCGAACGACGGAGCTACTAGGTACTATTACTAGGATCTCCCGCTTTTTCCCGATTGCGTTGTGTCTGGCTTTTAGAGCAGGGGTCACCAAACTTTTTGGCCAGTGGGCCATATTGACACCTCCTTTCGCGAGCCAAGACTAGTGATAGTAAAAAATATCGATAAATCACCATAAAAACATCAATGTTTTTTCCTTATTTTTTATAAAAGTGCCTCATTTGGGAATTGGGAATTTATAGTTGATTTTTAAAAATTAATAAAAACAGGATCATCCAACAATCTTATTTTTTTTAAATATCCAACAAATTTCTATATCATACGATATCCTTTATTAATAATTACCTATAAACGAATCAAAACATTATTTAGGTTTTAGTGAGTTTCTTCCTTAAATTATTTTGTTATATAAAATATTCATGACATAGTGGCACTAACGTTTTAGGATTCTACCCCATTTTCAGATTATTTTACTTGTCAGTCCTTTTGAATTATACATTATTTTAATATCAGCTATTACTCCTCCTATTCGCCCCTTTCTGCAAATCATTATTTTGTCATTTTATTTACAATAATTATATAGTTTCTATATAAAAGAAAAGGAATTTCTAGCTCTGCATCAATTTCATTGTCTCACTGTATTATTAGGTATTAGGATTCTCACTGTAATCTATATAATTGATTCATTATATTAATTTACCTATTAAATATATTACAGTATGTCACTTAGTGTACGTTTTAGGATAAATCTCACAGCATTTATTACAGTTAAAATGTTCACTTTCATTATGTATGCCAATTATTTTGTTTATTAACCGGACGTTAAATAAAATCATCTGATTAATATTTGATATAATTTACTTCTGTCCCGTCCAGTGTCCAGCTACTGCCCTCATGTACTAGCTGTTGGCATGTGAATGAGCCTTCATATATTTGTGGTGTTTGGGTAAAGGGGCACAAGTAATTTTTTTGCGACAATGGGTTTAAGTTAGATTTTGTTGTTTTTAATGAGCTAAACCTTGTTAATCACTGAAACAGTGTTCACATTCCATGCCAGTACTGTTTCGTTGACTTATTTTCTTTATGTCAAAGGTAAAGTTCATTAAAAAGAACAAAATATAACTTAAACCCATTGTCGCGAAAAAAAATTACTTGTACTCCTTTACCCAAACACCACAGATATATGAGTGTTGGTACACTGTTGATCAGGTAACTCGTAGGCAACGCTAGGAAGGGTTATGAACTACTTACTTGAGACCCTTATGCCCCTACATACCAAAGATCGAAGCCTATTCATATTAAATTATAATATTATCTGTGAATCTGGTTCAAACTATGTGAATGAAATAGCCACCAATGTAAATCTTATTTATATTGTACCCTTATTGTACAAAATCCATCCATGAAATTATAAAGATACTCCTGAGGAAATTGGTATGACTTAGCTTAATGTCGATTTTCAAATGGGCCAGGTGTACTTTGTACCGTTAAAGATATTAGGCAGTTCTGAATATGTAATCTTGTGATACTTTGATTCACTGGCCCACGACCTTCTGGCAACTTAGATTGCAAATTTTATGATTTAATCAAAATAAAACTTTGGCGGCCCGGATTGGAGAATCCTGTTCTATAGAATAATTGAGAAACTGCTTAAACAAAAAAGTAATGCCCGATTTAAAAAATTGAAGTTTAGCTTATGAGTAATAATAAATGACCGATCACTATATATTTCTTAACAAATTATACCAACGTTTCTGTTGACTAAGCTTCTTTCAGTGATGTTCAACCAAAAATCAAAATAAAAAAATTTCAAACAGTAATTCGTATCTAATATGCGAGATTTTGCTGTTTTCCTATATGTAACGTATAAATTTGAGGATAAGAAGAATAAAGATTTCTCACTCTTTGATGAGGTCGCTCCTGGACACAGCGCGGATCCTCTCGGCTGGTGTGACGGGTGTGCTCTGCTGCTTGTAGAACTGTGGCCGGGGAGGATGCTGCTGTTCCGTACCTTCGCTCTGGGTCCGAGCCACCGGGCCCGTTGGGAGACTGGAGCAGGACGAAGGCGTCTCCGAGCTGCTCGGTCCTGACCGCGAGTACACTCCGCTGTCCATCGTACTGCAAAACACACAATACATCATAAATGATAATTTAGATAGCATTCCATTAAGAAAATCAAGTATTAATAGAACAGCATAATAATATTCAATAAATTTATCATCGACAAATTTATCCATATTCAAAGATCCATTAATGTGACAGTTTAAAGAGAACTAAAAGAAGATGTGCATATATTTTCTAAATTAATATTTCATTATAACCTTACATTCATGAAATATGTCCTATCATAAAATATTAGAAGGATCTCCTCAATTACTTCTGCCACTCATTTCTAGTGATAGCAAAAAAAATTAAGTTATCGATGTACTAAAAAAAATGGAAAATCACACATCTATATTACTTTTAATTTATCTTATTTATTATATTCGATTTTTAATAAACTGTACTATTATTAAATTTATAAAACCTAACATGCGTCTACTCTTAACTTGTTCATTCATGCAATAAAATTGTTATAAGTGTGTATAGAAATGTAATGCGTGGAAAACGTGCAGTTTTGAAATGATTTATTGAACACCTTAATTTTCTAACATAAATTTATTGCCAAGATCAACAATTAAAAAATATTGTGATAAAATAATTACAAATCTAATAGAAAGTTTTTATAAGTAGGAATTATTTAAATATATTTATTTCATTAAAGAAATGATAGAATTATAACTTTTTCAATGTCAAAAAAGTATTTGAACAGCTTGATTTTGTTTACAAAAGCACTACTTTTTTACAAACGCACTACTTGAACTGCATTTTGTTTACAAATGCAATAGAATGATGCTCATTTAATCATTTGACTGATATCTATTTAAACCCAATCAGTAATTTAATAGTTAAAACTTTGAACAAGAGTAAAAACAGAAATGTGTCCAAAAACTAGTCCTCTTTTTTTAGAAGGAAAAATTTAAATTTTAGATCATCCTTTAAACGGATATAGTTTTAGAGAAATTTCCCAAAAGTTGAAAATTAATTTATTTACCATGTATACTTATCTCAGTAAAGTTTTTTATCTTAATTTTTATTTATAAAAAAAAAGAAGCGTTAGTATTGTATAGTATAGTTGAAGATCACTGGAAAAGAAACTAAGGATAGATTACAGAGTGATAAAAAGTTTACAGCAAACAAAAGGGGGAAAAATAATAGATATAATGTGATAATGTAGCGAATAATGTATTTACAATTAAAATGAAAAAAAAATGTTATATATATATATATATATATATATATATATATATATATATATATATATATATATATATATATATATATATATTATGTCTATCATTGGATTGACGATTATGCTGCGTGTGTAGCAACCCAAGCTATTTGGGCAGCATTGTTATTAATAAAGCAATTCTCTCTATAAAAAAGGAGACGGATTCATTTCAAAATAAATTGCATACCACCACAGAAGAGCAATGTATAAGCGAATAAAGTAAAAAATATCCTTTTATTAATGCTCAATCCATTGCGACATCAATTTACTGTTTTTTAATAATAATGTATAATAAAATAAAAATAATTTTCCCCACAATTTTCTTATATGTATATATATAGTATTTCTTCTGGGACACCATTTAATGATGACTTTTATTTGTCCATTTCCCTCAGAGACTTTTATCTGCTTTAATGAAATCACGTACTAATTCCATGGTTCCATGGTATTCCCGTCAAATTAATAAAATCATGTCAACCTGAAATCCTTCCAGTTCTCCTTTTCATTAACAATTTCTCCCTTCAGAATTCAGTATTTACTGACTCTTGGAAAAAGCCATTCTTCATCCTTTAAATCAATATTCCAACCCTTCGTCTTTCGAAGATTTTGGTCCAATCTCAATCCTTTCCAACCTCTCGAAATTCCTAGAAAGACTAGTGCAATCCCAAGTCTTCAATTTCGTTGAAGAGTCTAATCAACTGGGTCTTCTCCAATCTGGTTTTCGACCCGGTTAATTCACGAAATCAGATCCTAATTAAAATTATCAGCGAAGTTCAGGCCGTCATAGATGATAAACAATTTACTGTTCTTGTACTCCTTAATTTCTCCAAAGTTTTTGATTCCATTAACTATCCCATCCTTTTTTCCAAATTAAAATCATTATCCTTTTCCAACAGTTCTGTTTCTTGGTTTAAATTTTTCATCTCTCAACGTACCCAAGCAGTGGCCATTCCTAATCAACCTTTATCTTACTCTCAGGAGTTTCTCAGGATTCAAGAATATTTTCTCTTCTTTTCAACTCCCATATTAGCGACCTTCATAAATAGATCCTTCATTGTTCCCGTCACATTTATGCCGACGACTCCCAAATCTATTTATCCTTTTCTCATTTTGAATTATTTGTAGCGTTTTCCAAGATTCAAGAAGACCTAGACGGAATCAGCAAATGGGCAAACGTTAATGGATTACGGTTAAATGCTGCTAAAACTCAGACCATAGTCATTGGTTCCAAACACCTTCTCACAGTTCCAATACCTAAACGACCATCCCACCACTTTCTGCTCCTCTGTTAAAAGCAAAGGCACTATCATTGAACAAACCCTTTTCTGGATGATGATCCATATTATCCACATCTCTCGACGGTCAATTTGTACCCTCAAAATATTCCATCGCTTCCGCAATCTCTTAATCCAACCTGCACGTAGACTCATAGTATCCTTCCTGATCTTTTTCCACTTTTCCTGCGGCTGCATGGTGTAAGGTGACCTCTCGGTGGATCTCAGAGACGGACTGAGGAGATTTATTAATATTTATTTAGTGCACACTACTTTGCCTTTCGGCAAAACGGGGAGCATTAATAGACGCATCTATTATGCAATTTATGACAATAATCTTCATCTCTGTTCATAGAATTCTTCCAACCGCCCGCTCAAAGTGGTCTAGCTCTATAGGCGCAAGGTTAAACTATTCTGGTCCCAATTTCATTTTTCATCGTTAGACGAACTTTTCGAAGTGCCTGTAATTGTCTGCGGTTATGAGGAGGGGAAGGTCACTCTCACTGAACACGTAGATGCTTGTCTTCCTCCGGAGGATGTTCCCTTGTGCCTCAAACGTGGTGCAGATCATTATTAGGTTCTCGGCAGTTTCCGGAATTCCGTACGTTGGGCATAGAGGGTTAACGACCTTGGCCCGAAAGTCCTCATACTCCGTGAAGACTTACGTGAACCAATAGTCCGGTAGCACCCATTTAGCCGCTAAATGAGATTGGACGGTGGGGAAGTATTTTCTCAACGGAAAGTTTATGAACACCGGGCTGTATTATAGAATACCCAATTATTATTCACATAATTATGAATATAAAGATATCCTCAAATTATGTATGAGAATAATAAATAAATCGATTAAAAAAAAATAATAAAGCTGAGTTTCATTGGCGGTGGTAGCATACGTACATTCTATGCGTAACACCCCACTGCTTCTGAAACCCCGTATGCCCGAAATGGCCGGATAGGGAATATTAAACTGCAATGTATTAAAATGATATATCGATGGACTGAAAATTTGATTGATTGGTTTTTTTTAATTAGTAATATAAAGAGCTGAGAGGTCTTATATAGACGCTAAAGAAAGAACATGTCAGATTAATTACAGCAGTTCTGAATGTTAGCCATTTTGTATATATTACAATTATCTCTTTTCTTGAAATGTTTGGATATCGCTTTGTGTATTCAATTGTTAACAATCAAGCCATGAACCTCTTTATGAAGTGCTTCATTACCTTTTATCTTGAGGTATATAGGAATCATATCACCAGAGATTTTATTATTAATTGATCATTGGTCATTTAATCCTCTAAGTTGGTTGTTTTCCCAATTTCTTTTGTTACATTTAACACATGGTACATCTCCAAAAAGGTTGCAAACAGGGTGTTTATATATATGTAATAATCTGCATATAAATCCTTTGTCAGGAAACATTTTTCTTATTATAAAAACCACCTGCACTATTTCAATGCTACAAAAAGAGAGGTTCTGTTGGAGATTAATTTAATTTCCAATTCCTAAGCTTTTTTTACTTTGTTTGTTATTGTTTTTCCATCTCCTTTAAATCAGTTTAAAAATTTAAATATATATTAAAAACACTGACATAATATATACACATAAAATCACATACATACAAATACAAAAACCATCCATTATAACTAGCTCACACACACGCACGCACGCACGCACCCACGCGCGCACACACACACACACACACACACACACACACACACACACACACACACATACACACACACACAAAGCATATATACTACGTACTACACCAATCTTTACATATACATATGAACATACATACCTACTCACCAAACACCTTGCAAAAAGAATTCACAGTTTTTATTATTATTTCCTAATAAAAAATCCTATATGTTTTATATATTTTTTTTCAATATTAAGTATCGAGTTTCTAGTCCGCCATGCCAAAAATTGAAAAAGCGGTAAAGTGTTTTTTAATTTATTTTATTTACAATTGTTGGTACAGTTATAACATAGACATAAAAATAAGTGATGTAGTATATAGCAGGCGCGTATGGGCGGAGTTCAATTTTTGTTCTGTGGAGGGATTTAATGTGAAGGCAAGTAATCATTAAATGTCTATAATCGTCAAATAAGGCGTAAGTTATAAAGACTAGAATAAAAATTATTACTTAAAGTACAAAACTTATATATAACTTATAGAGCGGATATATCATCCTGATCCCTTCTCTCTGCGTATATTACTGGTACATAGGAATAGTAAAAAAAAATTGAAAATTAGAATTTTCGAAAAATTAGCATTTATTGACAACAATTAAGTCATGAATGCAACAAAAAAATCTATTTTAATGATTGCTAATATTATATTTAACTCATTTGAAAGTACAATAATCAATTTGGGGTGATCCTGGTCCCTTAATTAAATTTTCAGGCTCTTGTTTGGCCTCGGAAAATCTTCAAACTTTAATTCATCTGTCTCATCAGCCAATTCTGTGGTAACATGGTCTCCAAATTCTTTGTCTTCACCATCTAAGGTTTTAGTTGCATTCTTGCACGAGTTGCCGTTGCAGTGAATGCAGAGTAGAGAGCATTTCATCCCTGATTCTCTGTAGGTGCACTTTCCAGTGCAACCTCTTTTGCTTTGGCAGGATATAAAGTTCAGCAAGGCCTGAGGAGCAGCTTTCTTCAACATTGGTATTGAAATTGGTAATCCACGAGCATCCTTCTACCCCCATTTAGTCGCATTTTTATCGTAACAAAGCCAAATCGGAACTTGCAAGTATGCTCTTGAAGCGTGACGTCGGACGATATCTTTGGTAGGTGGTAGCTTGAATAAATTTAATTAAGGGGTCAGGATCACCCCAGATTAATTATTGTATTTTCAAAAATGTGAATGAGTTAAATATAATTATAATATAATATTAAGAAAAATTAAAATTGATTATTGTTGTCGTATTCATGACAATACGTTGTTTTCATTAAATGTGAATTTTGCGAAAAAAAATTACCATTCCTATGTACGACCTCACTTATTTTTATGTCTATGTTATGAGTTTTAATTAAATAAATTAAAAAAAAAACAACACTTCACCGCTTTTTCGATTTTTGACAGGGCGGAATGAAACGTTCAAGATTCTATTCTATTCGGCCTATTATTGGCGGATCAGCAAAATAGACAAAATAAGAATTTACACGTTTTGAATGAAATTTTATGCTCCGCTACATTATTGTTAGTTAATTTTTCTCAAAACTGTACTAGAAAAAGGATGCTCAGAAAAAATCAAACCTTTTGGTTCACTTTACTGGTTTTTACGAATTTGTTCGCATGTTCAAGAGTTTATATCTTGATATTGTATTGAGCTAGAAGATAAATATAAATATAAGTTTGTACGTAATTTTATGCTCTACAAAATTTATGCAAGGTACTTCAACCGAAATTTGCGTTGAAAAGGAGATATATCGGAGAGAAACGATTTTTTTCGTGATTCTGGCTGGATTTTTCAAGATGGCGGCGCGAGCTCAGGCGCTGCAATTTCGAAAACTCGGATTTTACATGAGGGGTTCAATTCATAGAACGCATTAAAAAATTAGAACTACCGGAATTATTACGATCGCAGATCAATATACTTTCGTAATTCACATTCAAATCTTCTCCTAAAACGACTACCAAATTTCGGCCCTATCGATGTTTAATTAGGATGTGGTGGAAGTATGACCCTGGATTTCAGATTTATTACTATAATTTGTTTACGAGAGAGCCAGTCTTTTAAGTCCTCGGGACAGAATAAAGAACAGAAAAACATATATATTTAATGGTTACTAGCACCTTAATTTTTGCAATAATATAAGTCCGTTAATGTAATTAAACTAAATGATGTCTATCAATCTAATAACTATTGAATTTATGAGGAAGATACTCATTGATGTGGAAGACTGAAAGCGCTTATAATAATGCACTTCACCACTAATAATGTGCATTTTCTGAGGAATCATTTCGAATATTTAAAAAAATAATCATTGGTTTTTAAAGAATAATAAGTGCTCCTCATGTTTTATTTGAAGACTTTGTCGTTATAGTTCGCCGTTAATTGCCACTGCTCTTAAAATTTCAAATTTCGTGTGAACAACTTGAAAAAATTGAATTTACTAGTGTATGTTCCAATGTCCAAGCAAATTATTGCTTTTAAATATTTCTATGCCTTATGATTTTCTGACTATTCAGCTTTGAGACAAAGTCAATAATGGCGAAATTAAGCCAAATGCTGAATAACATTGACCAAAAAACTAAATCAAGTCAAAGGTAGACGTGTATTTTTCATGCCAGGCATGTGAAAATTGTCATTTTATATGCCCAAACAATAGTATGAAATATGCCACATTTTTTACCAAGGGCTCCCGGGTTGTCATTTATTATAATAAAATAAAATTTTTACTTAAGTGTTGTATTTAATTTATCCACCACTTCAATACAATATATATTCAGAGCGGATATGTTGTGATGATTCTTGTCTTATTAGTCCCACAAAGGGAGCTTGTCAAAAATTTCGTTTAAAAAAAATCAACATCCATACTTGATAAAAGCTGATAAAATGGGTGAGGAGATTATCGACGCAGCGATCGTAAGTCAATTGAGGGCAAATATAAAAATCCTACCGTATTTATATAAATTAGAAATATCTTGTTTCTTAATTTTCGAATTCAACTTTAATAAAAATAGTTTTTGCGATTCTAAAAATATTATTTATAATGCACGGAGTCTTCTAAAGTGACCTCATCATTCTTTCAAGTATTTGTTTAGTTTTAGAGATAACATACTCCCACTCTTGTTTTGGGCACACCAACGAATATTACATTGTTTCATCGAGCTTATGCACGCGCACACACACAATCATACGCATACATCAGTTATTCATCAAAAATATTTAGTTTATTCCTATTACCTGGGCGGGGTGCTGGAGTTGGTCTGGGAAGGTGGTGAAGGGGATGGCGATGGCGGCGGAGGTCCCACGCTCCTCCTGTATAAAAAAAAATACTTAGGTAAATAAATAAACAAACTTTACACAGTTAAACAAACATTTCCAATAACTAATACATTTTTAAATACAAATAAAATTTTATTAGTATTATTATTTTTTCTTGACATTTTAAGATATTATTCTAAGTGATGTATTCTTTAAAATATTACTCCAAGTGTTGTATTCTATCTTAAATGTACTGGTATTTACCAGAGCTCTAGAAATAAACTTCAACCAGCGATAGAAGAAAAAAAAAATGGTATATTTGATAAACAAAAATTACTATAAAAAAAAAAATAGAAAGAAGGAGTCCTTTTCACATACATTTTTTTATAACTATCTTGACTAAAAAATAATGCAACTACAATAAATTGCATATAAAAACTTTGATAAGATACTTAAATAAAATGCAAAAATTTAAATTAACTATAATAACTTCTTGTATTGTAATATAAAAACGCTGCAAATTATTACACACGGTTTACTATTTCCAAATAGTAATATTTCAAAAATATCTGGTGTGTCCATTCACAGGATTTTCCAAATCGCTTTGGTTTAGAGTTCAGACAATAAGATTATCTTTCAAATGAGCATTTGGAATGTTTCAGAAAAGTTGGAATGTTCTCGAGTTATCAAATAACTAAACCAGGGGTGCCCAAACTAAGGCACTGAGGGCTCAGAATCGGAACGCGGCCCGCCAGTAGGTTATACATTGTTTATTCTTAATTTTGTTATTAAAAAAAAGTTTCAGTTTTCTTTTTGGGATGAAAAGTTAATTTATATAGATTTTTTTTTTAAATGCCTTGGTATGCTGATTTTAAAACATCTTACATTTCCTCTCTACATTTATAAATAGCCAAGTTATGGGCTTATAAAATCTCTAATCGGCCGCCATTTTGAAAGAAAAGATGGATGGAAATGTGGAGTTCGGAGGATCATTCTGGGGTGACTTGCCGAATTTCAAGAAAATCGGTCCTGTAGTCTCAAAGAAAAGCCACGGACGTTTTTTTTATTCAATATTTGAATTCTACTTAAAAAAAAGTATAAAAGTAGCACCGAGAAACTCGAAGACATATACATGAAAAAAAAATTTACATAAAGGAAATTTAATGTAGTTTCCAAATATTAATTTGTTTTTTGCCAAAATTTGCCAATTAAATATTTATTATTACTTCTTTGAGAAAAACCGTACATTGATATCAATGTGTATATTAATATCAATCGATTGTTGTCAACGATCGATTTTTCCAAAAAAAAAAAATATATATTTACCCGGAAAATTTTGGCAAAAAAAAGTTGATATTTGGAAACTAGATTAAATTTCCTTTAAAATAATTTACAGCTCATTGCGCTACTCCTCGATAATTTGATACTTTTTATATTCTAGAGTTAATCTATGTCAATGTAAGACAATATATTATTAGTTATATAGAATATACTAACATTATTATATTTACAAAGATAGTACTAAGTCGTCGATGGAACCAACTAGTCACTCAACACTTCGGAAGATTCGTTTTCGTGATCTTGAATATATCTTGGAACAGTCCCTTTCTAAACTCCAGCAATAATCTGCCATCATGTGCGTTTCCCCATCTTCCTTGATAGCGGTCCTCCATAATTTTAATATCTTGATGAAATCTGTCACCTTGCTCTTAACTGCTGTCTTCAAAATTTTCAGGAAAACGGCCCAGATGGCTGTGTAACTAATGCATTCTAATAATCATGTTGCAACCAAGGGATTTAAAATTTTTAATCAAATCGTTTTCCAGTTCAACATGGTTTTCTGCTTTTCGTTGGACCAGAAAATTTCCGACAACTGCAACAAATGAAGTACAGGATTTTGGCTCAGCCTCATTCATGAAATTTGTGAAGGCTTGTTCTTTAATGAATTTTCTTATTTCTAGACCGTTAAATATTCCTGCTTTAATTTTTTCCTTCCTCGAGTGAAGAATTTTTCCTCTATAAATGCAAAGCATGAACCGTCCTTATCAAGAGGACAATTACAAACTGCTTGTCCACTGCTTCATAAGGCCCAGCTTGATATGCAGTGATGGAAAGATTATTTTCTCTCGTTCAACTAAGGGTTCGTTAATATCGTTATTTTCTCCAACGACCATGTCTTCTCTCTTAGGCCAGCCTTGTCCTAACCCAGCGGTGTGTTTTGTCTCTGCTATCCAAAGGCACAAGAAACAAGGATATTTTGTGTGGCCAGTTTGCTGTCCAAAGAGAAAGTTTACCATTTTTAAGTCCACACAAATTACTAATCGATGTTCATGACACCTTATCTTCTCCAAGACCAACCAATATTAATCACAATATTTTAATATTTTAACATAATTATAACATATAATTAATCAAAAAGATTAATTTTTAAGTTATTTTTCATGCAGTCTTGAGATTATTTAATTTATTTATTAATGTTGTATATCTTATACAATTTTATTCCTCATTAATTATTAAGATTGTTTTTATAACCTAATTAATCTTAAATTAGAAATTTTTAAACTCGTTTTACTGAGCTCAGCGACTCTAAAAATATAATTTTGTCCACCTAAATCAATAATTTTGCCCACTGTACGCCGCACAGTGGTCAAAACGTGGAAAAAAACCGTAAGCGCAACCCTCTCAAAATTATGTTTCCTTTCTATCTTTATAAATGGCCGAATTATGGGTTTATAAAATCTTTTTATAAATCTTTGTTTTTTTATTGGTGGTTTACTAAGGTCTATTATTGAATATAACAAAACAAAATCATTTACACAGATTGTTTATTGTTTACTTTTTTTTTGTTAAATGCCTTGGATTCCGAAACACTTTACATTACCTCTTTATCTTTATAAATGCCTGAGTTATGGGCTTATAAAATCTTTAATCGGCCGCCATCTTGAAAAGAAAAGAGGGATGGTAATACCGAGTTCCGAGGATCATCCTAGAGTGACTCGTGGCTTTTTTACGAAATCTCAATGTAACCGGTCCAGTAGTTTTGGAGAAAAGCCGCATACGGCATAATCTCCATTACAGCTCGGGAGCTGAGGACAAAAAACGCGTCTGATTTCAAATTTTTTTTTTATCGTTTAGGCAGAAATTACTCTCATAATATACAGGAAATATGAAGGTCTACCACCCTTGATCGGTTGCAATCAAATTTTATAATTCGAATTTTAGAATTCGTCATTTTCGTCACTTTTCACAGATTTTCCTCAATAAATCGCTCCAAGTGCATTTTGGGTAAAACTTGAGATGGCCAATTTTAAAGAACGTTAAATTTCCTCTAAGTTTTATATTTAGTATTTTTTTAAATTTGGAACAGCTACTGAGGTAAAGGATCGGACAAATCTTCCAAATGTCAAAAAAAGCTAAAAGTTGAATAATAATTTTAGAGAAAGGAAAATTGTTATTTCAATATTTATACACGTCTGATGAGAGTAATTATAAGAGTAAATATTTTGTATAGATTAGAAAATTTAATTGAAAAATAGTTATTAAGGAGAAACCTCTGAATATTCAACATTTTGCGTTTTTAGACATTTTGCAGATGTTTACCGTCGCGCATCTCAGGAGCTGTTCGGAATTTTAAGAAATATTACGCATAAAACGTGTAGGAAATTTAATGTTCTTTAAAATTAATCATACCAAAAGTTTACCTAAAATGCAGTGGAAGCGAGTTACTGAGAAAAATCTGAAAAAAGTACACTTCCTCTAAAATTGTTATTTCAATATTTCTTGGTGTCTGTTGAGAGTAATTATAAATATAATAATAATAAATATTTTGTATGAATCTTGTATGAAATTTAACCTCTACAAGATTGGTTGTTATGCACTTTGTATTAGAGTACACTGAAAAACAGTTATGAAGGCTAAACCACTGAATACCTAACTTTTTGCTAAGGCCCTGTATATCAGTAGCTGTTCCGAATTTTAAAAAAATATACACGCACGGACACAAACATACACGAACGCACACAAACACTCAGACATACACACACACCATTTTGCGAGTATAAAGTAAAAATTTGAGAAAGACATGAAGTAAAAATTAAAATATTAGAGATTAAAATTACGAGGAAAATGATGAAAACAAATAGTACAGTGAGGGAAAGGAAATATGCATATAAAAAGAGAAGACTGAAAAACTACATATGTAAACCAAGGTGAGGATTCTTTAAAAATAGCCTAAATGTAGGAATAAATAAAGGAAAATAATAAAAATATCAAGATAAAGGTTATGATGGGAAACCAAGATCCTATTTCCGAAAAAATAAAACCAGGACCGTATTTAAAGGTGCACCTAGGCTCAAGAGTTTTTGCCACCCCCTCCTTATACCATTGGCCTTCCGAACCTTTTTCATCAAGAAAATAATCTTTATGATCACAATTTTAATTTTATCGCATACTAACATCATTTATGATTTTATACACTTTTTTCTTAACACATGATAAACATTTTCTTTATTAATAAAACAATTTTTTTTTAGTGTGTGCCTTTAAGCCGAATAAGAGGGCCTAGTAGTAAATCCTGTTCTGAATACTAAAAGAAGGTATTGTTTCGTAATGATGCTATTGAAAATGCTTAGTATCCAGAAATGTAATTTTTTCTGGAACTCCAAGATTTTACGAGTAGCGAGTTTCTATTTAAAAAAAAAAAGTCGGAGGAGCAGTTAAAAGGCTACATTGTGTTTAAATAAAGAAAGAAACAGACCTTACACTGAGCAAAAAAGCTGGGGGGTTTTTCCGAGTTGATTTCTTTTTTTTAAAGAGCAGCATAAAGATTTATGAGGAAAATAAGTTGGTGAAGAGTAAAGTTCTGAGTATGAAGAGAGCTGGGAGAAAGAAGGGTGAGCAGTAAATCGAGTGGGGCTCACGTGAGCGGGAGTTGAGTTATGCACCGCCCACTGGGCTACACCCCTGCGTGATCTCCTCCACTTCATCACAATCATCATCTCTTCTTCATTCCTATCTCCGTTCAACATTCATTCTCTACCTCTGTCACAGCCAGTTTTATCTTACTTTTAAAACCAACTTTTTGCAATGAGAAACTAAAGAAACAGGAGCAATAAAACACGAGCAATAACTTCCTCTCTTAAAAAAAGTTTCAGGCTAACTGAATCTTTATGTAATTTCATTTTAAAATTTATGCAAAAATTAATTTTTCCAGTAGATTCTAGAAGCAAAGAATATCAGTTAATAAATATTATTATTTTGACTGATCTTTCTTACCATTTGTGAATTACTATTCACAAATTACTACATAATTGAAGGAATTACTATTACTTGAATTTTAGCCTTAAATTTATTAATCTAAAACCAAATCTCGAATACAATATACAATATACAATATAGAGGAGATATTGAATTTATATCATATAGCTATAAATTAGATAATACAATTAATTTTGCTGGATTGCCAACTATTGGATTATTTGATATGTTAGGAATAATGCTTCATATTTTAATTAGTTCATGACCTTTCGTGATTCACAATTCGTCTTCAGAACTTTTATTTCGCACTCTAGTCCACCCTTGATACTCTTTTCTCTAATCTATATTAAAAGTTTTTATAACATAAAAAAATAATGTTTCTTAATATATTATATTAAGGAACATTATTGGCTCCGTTTATTATATATTTCTATCTTATATACAAATTAGAACATTGTTCATAGTTAAAATACATATGGTTAAAAACTATTACATTACCAATATAAATAAAAAAATAAATAAATATAATAGCTTTTGAAAAATAGATTATTGTTTACTTATTTTAAAGTATTTAATTTTTGGTGAGAGCGTTATAATAATAAAGTCTTTATTTACAAATGTACAGAAATAAAAATTGTTATTTTACATGATTACGGATGGTACATCCTTACAATCAAGCAATTTTAGATTTTAGATATATAAGTTTAACATAATTTTGAGTACTAATAGTAAGAAAAAATAAACAAAAACCTACCAAAAAAAAAATTAAATATAAATAAATAGAAAAGATGAAAATAATAATAATTTAAATGAACAATTTTAACTTACATTAGTAATACATGTTTTGTCCTTTTATGAATGTAGCGTTTAAGGGAGGATTTGTTATATTTGCCAATTTCTTTAATTAATGGATTTTCAGAAGCTCTTGATTTACTGAAATATATAGCAGTTTGTTTTAAGACAAGTTATTGTATTGAAGTCTTGGCGCATGGTAGATATTTTTGTGTAGAGAGGGTAGCTGTTTCTCATTCTCATAAATAAATTTTGTATTCTTTCCAGTTTTCTGTAGTTTGTTAAACAAGTTGAACTCCAAACGGGCGAGGCATAAGTTATCTGAGGTCGGATAACTGATTTGTACAGGATTCATTTTTGTTTGCTTTGTCTGTCTTTCTGTTGGTATGTTCTGTCTGTATTGGAGAGATCTGTCCAGAATTAGGCCAAGGGAAGAGTGCCGAGTTTATGAAAACATGATTATTTATATGTGGTCTGCGCTTTGTAAAACGTATGGCTTCAGATTTACTTGGATTGATTTTTAATTTCCAATTTTCTTAAAGTTTTGTTCTAAACGGTTAGCTATTGTATCTATTCGATAGGAAGATGTGTACAAAGCTGTATCATCGGCGTATAAGGATCTCATTACTTTAGGGTGAGTTGGAAAATTAAATATGAACAGATTAAAGAGGGTAAGAGAGTTGGATTTTATCGCTTTGGTTATCGTTTATTAGTTTTTTGAAATTACTAATGTCGAATTCACAATCGAAATTTTGTTCGAGCATGAGCATTTCTAAATAATTATAAGTTTGCAAAATTCTTCGGTATAGATATCGTTTATTAAATTTTCAAGAACGCTATTTCCAAATTTATTATCAGATTTTCGATCGCGCATGCGCCTTTTGATTTACTAAATCTATTGAAGTCGTCAAGGATATAGACATCGTTTATTAGGTTTTTGAGGGTTCTGATTCCATTTTTTTAATTTGATTTTTAAACGAGCATGCGGATTTCGATTTACTGTTACTGTAAAGATTTTTTTTTTCGATATGGGTCGTTTATTACGTTTTCGAGAGTATTTTACCGTTTTTTTAATTGGATTTTTTATCGAGCATGTTCATTGTGAATTTCCATAACAGTTGATATTTTTATTGTTGTTGTAGGAATCGTTTATTATGTTTGCAAGGACGATATACGCAAAACAATGGCAAATGTTGTGGTAATTCGAAATCCGTATGCTCGAAAAAACAATTCAATTCAAAAAACGGAATTAGTAACCTCGCAATCCCTCTATCGAATATAACTTCAACAGCATCGGAAAATAGAAATGCGCATGTGCAGTCAAACATCCGATAGTAAATTCGAAAATATGGTCTTTGAAAGCTTAATAAACGATGCCTATACCAAAAGAATGTCAACTGTATGATAATTCGAAATGCCATTACTCGATCAACAATCAAAATTAAAAAAATTGAAATCAAAACCCCAGAAAACCCAATACCTATACCGAATAATTTTGCAAATTAATAACAATTAATTAGAAATGCTCCTGCTCGTACAAAATTTCGATAGAAAATTTAACGCAACCAAATCCTTCATTTATAGTAAAATGTTTCTTAATAGGCGAGATGAAGAGATTCTTAAGGTGGTCCTACACGATCGGTTATTTTCATGCATCCGACCAGTCAGTTTCAACGATGGAAAATGGTGGTGCCGTCAGTTTGGCATGAAGAACGATACTCCCCACAACATCGGTTTTTTTCATCCATCCGAACCTTTCAAACACTCTTTTTGATTTATTTGATTGATATTCTTGTTAATTGATTTCTTTTTAATTTATATAGAATAATGGAAAAACAATTAAGTCAAAATCTAATAATTACTCATTTAAATTTCCACCCCGACCAATTCCAGTTGAGGAGAATTAATAAAAATTAATAATAAAAAAATAAATAATAATTATTGTTGGAAGTTGGTGAAGTTGACATGTCATCTTCGAGGGAATGATTTCTAAAAACCAACAAAATAAATTTATTTTAAGCTTATATCTGAAAAGATTAATTGAAAGTATCAATTAATACATTTCAGTCATAAGATTGAGATAAATTTATATTGTTTTGATTTAGAAATCATCCTCTCAAAGATGATATGACCTGTCAAATTAGAACACTAATTATTATTTATTATTTTATCATTAATTATTATTTACTTTATGAACATTGGTTGGGATGGGAATTTAAATGAGTAATATTTAAATTTTGATTTAATTGCATTCTTCGATTCAAAACAGACGGTTTTTCTTTCACCATTTTCCAGCCTTCAAACCCACGGTTTGGATGGATGAAAAAACCGATCGTGCAGAGCCACCATAAAGCACCATGTTTCGACAAATCGGTCAAAACCAATGAAAAAAAAAAACGATCGAGTAGGGGCCCTGCACGATCAGTTTTACCAGCGTTTTCAGAGACCTGTCGAGGACAGAAAAACAAACCGTCATGTTTGAATGATGGCGCTAAAACAGCCCGTGTAGGACTGCATCGTTCTGTTTCGTACATTGTAACAAAAGAAACACCATAAGATCTTAATAATAGGATTAGCTATACAAAAGTAACTATTTATTTCATAGGATACATTTATAATTTTTGAAATAACATTTGAAGAAATCCTTCGACACATGTAACGTTTAATGAATTTTAGCGTAAAATTAGAAACGGAACCGGAAATATTAGAGAACCTTTTCGATTATATGGGTCATTCTTCGCAAATATAGAAATCACAGTCTCTTAAAGAAATTAGGCTTTTTTGATGCATCGGCCAGAATTTTTTATTGATTTTGACAAAGCATGGTCTCCAATTCCTTTATCAGGGATTGGTTTTCGTGTTAATACTAATTTGACATGTAAACATTTGTAAACGTGTTATAAACATTAAAATCCTCACTCCCTCACATGCCCCATTGCTTGAATTGTCTACATTAACTTTGTTTAGCTGCCAGAAAACCTAACCTATCGCTATCAAAATTAATTATGTGTACAGACAAGCTCAGTATTTTCAGAAACGAAAAACATCAATGTCTTCTACAGCTGGGGAAAAAAGTTGGCAAGCCTTACCAGATCCCTTCAAACCGAATAGTAACCGAGAAACCTCAATTAAGATGCTGTGATTGTGAGAAGTTAAGTTAAAAAATGTGTTTGGTGATACTTCCTCACCGGGTCATTGAATACAGAAAGTAAATTAAATGTTTGATAAATTTCTATTGTAGTTCTACAGGTTTTTATGGAATTTAGTGTGGTGTAGATATGGATGTTCTAAAGTTAAGGCCTAATTGGTAAATAAGCACGAAAACCTCACTCTGTCCCTTTTGATTTATTATAAAAATTGTATTTCATTAAATATGTCTCTACCTCAGTTGCTTTATTAATAGGCTAAAATTATCATATACACATAGTAATAATTTAATAACGTAATAATTTAACGAAAAATTATTGAAACTAAAGATATTTAAAAAAAATGCTTTAAACTGATCACATTCTGAAACACTTTGAATATACAATATTTTCTCGCTAATTAATTATAAACTGTTACTTTTATTTATTTATTTTTTCTATATAATTATATTATTCCAAAATATATTAATAGTGCTGTATTATTATATATTCCTTTAAATTTTTATTCTTTTCTTATAATTAATATTCTTATAATATTCCTTAATAATGTAAAATTATTATTAGCTGTAATTTTTTCCTTAATCTCGGATTTTATTAACAAATGAAGCTTTTACACTATAATTTGACTCTCGTCAGAATGTTTTTGTAGTGAAATTGTTATGGCAACGATTACAAAATTACTTATTTTTACTTTCTTGTACGCTGTAAAGAAAGTATTGTAATCGCGAAAATTTTTGGTTTTCAGATTTCAACGGAAATATCCATTTTGATCACTCCTGAATCCATTTTGACAAGATTCGTCGTGACGCCTGTACGACGTTTTGGTTGAAAATGAAGAACCGAAAAGGGTACTTTACTTAAAGAATATAATAAACTTACATCAAAAGTACTGACATTAATACAGGTTCGGTGATAAAGGTTAAAAACGCGATTTTTTTTTCACTCTAATTAAACATTTTTATAACTTGTTTTAACTGTTACAATTGAGTTTAAAATACTTGTTTTCCTCGCCATTTGTGAGATGAACAAGTCTGCAGCAGAAGAATAATATATAAGTTAAGGAGGGGGCTAAAAATGCCGAAACTGTCGATATTTAATGCTTTACAACTGACATTGAGAGTTCTAATGTTGTCACGGAACAAGAAGAAATCTCTTATTCGGGGAACTCAACTGAATGAAAACGACGTACAATAACGGAATGAGACCACCAGATACAAAAGCTTGTGTGTGTGTGTGTGTGTGTGTCAATAGATGGATGTCGTGACGCCGAGTGTCGTTTTTGAGATACTGCTATCTACGGAAACTAGTAACAAAATTCAGGGTCACTTTTTGAGTCACCGATTTATAGTTTAATAGGCGTACAAGGAAGTCATGGGGTATCAACATCAGATATTTTAAAATAGTTTTTCCCCATTTCTCCCCTTAAGAAGAGCATTTCGAAAAATGTAATGCACATAAACCTTCCGGAAGAAATTCTCTAATTGATAGTGAAAATTGCATCAAAATCGACCAGACTATTTTTCGAGTTTTGTGAGCATTAACATACGCAGGCTGAATTTTTAAATAATCATAAAACAATCCAAAATCATAATTAAACTATTTATCACAAGAACTTATAGATGAAAAGAGTTGATTAATGTACAGAAATGTTCTTTCGGTGAACACTTCCTAAAACTTTTTATGGAAAATCCTGTCCCTTAGTCATTTCACAAACCTAGTTATTTATGAAAAACTCAATTCGAAGCTTTTGTGAATCTAGTCGAGCGGTTATTTTTTTTAGTTCGATTTTTCGAGAATAAAGTTGTATTTCATTTTTACAATAAAACTTTTTTTTTGTATCCATGCCATCTTTATGTACTAGTAGCTAGATTTAAGAGATTTTGAATATTCGAATTAAAATTTAGAAATATATATACGTGTATATATATATATATATATATATATATATATATATATATATATATATATATATATATATATATATAAACATTGACCTGTTCCGAGTTGCTGACTGGAATAAACTAACATTAGATATTTTTAGTTGTATTTATTGTTCAATGCCCTGTGCGCTGTCCAATAAAGATTTATTCGATTATCGCTTTAAACTAATTCATGAACTAAACTTGGTTAGCTTTGATGTCATCGGCAGGTTTAAATACCAATACATTTATGACCAATGATAGGATGAGATATTGATCGGAATTAGATAGTATTGGAGTGGCGGTGGGAGCCAGAAGCCACCTATTAGTGGTTATTAGTGAATAGCTGGGTCACATGGCCATTATACCCATCGGCGGTTCTAGCTAAATAATAAACTAGGCCACATGTGGTTCACCTCTTAACAATAATCCAACTTAGCTTCGTACCAAGGAATTCCATTTCTCCTGCCTCCGAAAAATGGTCATTAAATGATAAATTTTGATACAATTCAAACGATTCGATAGTATAGACAATGAAAATCATATATTAAAGGTAGGTAGCTTGAAAAAAAAAAATAACAATATCTTGTTTAAGGAATCTAATAGTGACACACACAAACACATATTAGGTACTCAGCAATGGACAATGAACCAAAGCACTGAGTCATGGACGATGTATCAAAATATTACACAGGTTTCAGAGGAAGGATGATCAAGCGGATATTTGGTGAAGTATATAAATAACAACTGGAGGAGAAGAAGCTATAGGACCGGCTAGACCGTGTCATTAAAAGTTCTCAGATATGAAATTTACGAAATAAATATATATGTATATATATTTTTTTGTTTCTGTTGGTGCTATAGACCATGCAGATCTTTGGCCGCGCGATGTGGTCTTCTAACAGATATTTTATCGCTTGGAGGAGCACAAACAGTCTGGAGGGTGTCACGTAAGGAGGGCTTCCGTGGCGCAGCGGAAAGAATTCCCATAGTTACCAGTTCCAGGGGCCAATTTGGCTGTGTCCTTCCTACCAACTCACTCGGGTTTAAGTACAGTAACAAATCGGCCTAGATCCACGGGTTATGACTATTCAGAATCAGCAGGCGTAGAGGACCTATATTTCTTTTCCCCAAGTATATCGTCCATGGACCAAACCTTCGGGCGACCATTTGATATCCTGGAAGACCACAACGCGATTAGCGATCAAGGGTCGTTGTGAGTTGCCTTCATTTGGCTGATGGGTCTCATATACCCGAAGAATGAGGGGATAATTGTCTGGAGAATCCAGGGCTGGTTGGCGGCAACCTCCGGCTGCGTGGCTTCCTCGGTTGGCGGTCACCCTAGTCGGGCAGTCATCCGTCCAAGTACTAACAACGCTCAACGTGGTTTAACTATGATTATCTACCTATTGCTTGCACCTTAGCCCGCTCGGTTACCCCGACCTCCATATATACTCAATATAATTCAATAAGAATTTTCGGACCGGTTCAAGAGGGAAACATATGGAAAAGAAGGAAGAATGCAGAGCTTTCAGAGCTGTATGGTGACAATGATGTGGTTAAATTTATCAAGCTCGGGAAACTTGGGCGGGCCACGTGGTTAGGATGGAGGACAGTGAGATTCCTAAGAAGATGCTGACTGGCGAGCTTCAGGGCAAGCGGAGAGTGGGTCGGCCTAATGTGAGATGGGTGGACTCCGTTGCTGCAGACGCACGGGTTCTTCAGGGTATCCGAAACTGGAGAGCTTCAGCAATCGACCGAGCCAATTGCAGGGTTGGAATATCGACAAGCTCGGATATATCGATATATATCGATGGATGGATATATCGATATATAGGATCTGCCAGGTCCTAAAAATCTAGATGCCCTCCATGTTGGGGTTACCATTCTGGAGTTTTACCAGTAAATATAACAATAAACAATATTTAATTACCAAACAATAATTAGTAGATAAGATTTACATACAAATAATGATGATTAATCCTATATAAAGAAAAATTGATGATTTATATAAATGATGATGGTACTGAGATGTACGAGGTGTGTTAAAAAAATAAGGTGACTTTTCAAATTTCGCGGGTTGGGTTCGTTCGGTTTTTAATTTTTTTTTTCTTACGTTGGTACACTCGTCCCGAAGATATGTTCACAGTTTCAGCTATATAGCATTTTTTATTTGTATGTGAGAGACATAAAGGTTAGAACTGTTTTGCGTGTTCGGCGATCTGTTGCTGTCGAAAAAATGGATCAAAGAATTTGCATCAAATTCTGTGTAAAAAATGGAATTAAGTGCTCCGAAACGCTTGAAATGTCGACAGTGGCATATGGTGAGTGTACTCTAAGTAAAAAAAATGTTTATAAGTGGTACAAACTCTTCCAAGAAGGCCGAGAAAATGTTGAAGATGAAGCTCGCCCTGGACGCCCCAGCACATCAACAACAGATGCAAATGTTAAAGAAATAAAGGAAATAGTTCTACATAATTGTTGAATCACTATTTTGGGCTTGAAACGTGTGCCAGCAAAGTTTGTTCCAAAACTGCTGAATTTTGACCAAAAAAGTCGTAGCATGTCCATCTCTCAGGAGATGCTTAATGACGTCAATGACGATCCAGACTTGCTCAAAAGGTTCATAGCTGGTGACGAAACATGGGTGTATGGTTATGACGTCGAAACCAAAGCCCAATCATCCCAATGGAAGCAGTCAGACGTGCCAAGCCCGAAAAAAGCACGCCAAGTTCGGTCAAATGTGAAAGTTTTGCTCACCGTTTTCTTTGATTACAACGGTGTAGTGCATCACGAGTTCTTACCACAAGGTCGTACGGACAATAAGGAGTACTACCTCGAAGTTATGCGCCGTTTGCGTGATGCAATACGAAAAAAACGGCCTAATTTGTGGAAAGACAATTCGTGGCTTTTGCATCACAATAATGCAGCTGCTCACACATCGTTGTTTGTTAGTAGTTTTTTCGCCAAAACCAACACCATAATCATGCCTCAACCACCATATTCACCGGACTTGGCCCCCTGCGACTTCTTTCTGTTCCCAAAACTCAAACGACCCATGAAAGGACGGAGGTTTGCCACGATTGAGGAAATAAAGACCGCATCGCTGAAAGTACTCAAGGACATACCAAAAAGTGCATTTCAGAAGTGCTTAGAAGATTGGAAAAAGCGCTGGCACATACGTATTATATCTGAGGGGGATTACTTTGAAGGAGACAAAATAAATATTGATGAATAAATAAATGTTTTTTGAGAAAATTACAAAGTCACCTTATTTTTTGAACACCCCTCGTATATCAAATAAATTCCATGTTTTTAGATGAATGTTTTGAGAATGCACAATATAGTCGGAAGAGTTATAAGATAAATACAAACTTGAGAAGTTTGAAGGTTTTACTTTTGAAAAACTTCTAGAAGACTATAATATATCCAATATGGCTAAAAGTGTTCAAAATAAACACATGTTAAATCATTTTTTTTTTTTTTTGAAGTATAAATCTTTTCTATCTTTTTTTATAATGATTCATGGCTAATAAAAATATTGTTTTATAAATAATAATCATAATATTATTTCATAACCTTCTTCACAGTTAAACATTGTATCTTTTGATGCACTTTCTTTGCTTTTTCATCCATTTCCTTTGGATATATCGATATTTTTCTAGCGATTATCGGTGTATATCGATATTTGGTTTTGCGATATATCAAAATATCGAATATCGATATTTTCCTTTCGATGTTCCAACGCAAGCCAACAGGCAGAAACTTTTTGAGGAGCCCCAGACCGAGTGACGGGTCATGATGATGAAATATTGCATAAACAAACTGAATTTATGATACTCATTTAAAGAGTAGTATCAGTTAAGTTTGCTAATGCAATATGCATTAGGAAATTTCTAGTTTCGCTGTTCGAATACACATAATTTACGTTTCTTTTAGTAAATAACAAAGTACAAATACCAATGATTTACATATATATAATGTAACTTGACATGATGTATTGCAATGTAGCGAATATAAAACACATTTTTGATTCATTCATTCATAATAAACGGATTTGAAAATATAAAATATCATAGACAATGGCAAAGGTCTAATAGTTTTAAAATTAAAATAACAGAATAAAAATTTTAAGGAAGATTGCTATCTTTTAAGGAAAAAACAAGGAGAGAAATACTGGCTGGAGGCAAAATACAAAAGCTTGGCCGACCCGGAAATATTATCCGCGAGGAATTTATCAGAACGTTCATAAAAACTGCACCCCACACGAAATGCTATCATCACGTGCCAAGTAAAAACTGGAAACTGAAAAAGGAGGTAGAAAATTCACTCTAATATTTTCAGAAGAACTCATTTCTGTTTTTAAATTGGGAATCCAACTGTTGGTTATATTTTTCTCCTTAAAAGAGCATAATTTTATAGATAGTAAGACAGGTTTTTTTAAAGTATATTTTTTGGCTTTGTCTTTGTATTCACACCTGTCAATGTCGACAACCAGTTAATTTGCTGGCTAAAAAATTGATTGTAGCATGATAGAGAGTAATACCCAGCGTCATCTCTACCTGTCTTGATTATTGTCCATTATTCAAGGAGATTCTTTATCCAGCTTCTTTTATGCCTTCTGCGAGTGTTGTCAGGCATTTTGGTTGTAGCCATGTCTTTTATGAGTGATTTAGGATGTTCATGTAAGTTATCGTGAGGCTTTTTCTGCCTAAATTATTTTAGGCTATAATGGCTTTTCTTACCTACATTTTTCGGGGTAAAAGTAACTAATAATTTACGAAGATAAAAATAAGTATTATTTACTACGTGTATTTTAATAAGGATTTCGGCGAACAGTTAAAAAAATGTCTTAAAACCATAATTACTTACATTATAAAATTACTTCATCCACGTTCCATGTCATAACATTCACCCTGCATAGCTATAATTTACCTCAGACAGATCAAACAACCTGAATTAGAACTGGCTGAATTAGTAAAAACTAATGCTTTTAGTCCAGACGCGATATATTATTTTTTTAAATAAATTGCCACGGTACTTTCTCAACGTGATAATTAGAAGAAAAATAGTAGAAACAAATTTGATGAGTTTTAGATCAAATCAATATGTAGCAACATGGTGAAAAAAAATCATAAAGACGCTTTTTTCATGTATTAGATGTAAAAAATTTGTTTTAGAAAAATAAAAAAAGTAAATTATAGCGTTTAAACATAGGAAAAAATGAGTTTTAAACATTTAAAGCCAGTCAATAAATTTTCCAAAAACAAATTAAAAACCGCGAAATATGGCCATTTTATTACTGGGCTTTTAATTATCGCAGGAACTTGTTTTTGGTACTTAAATTTTGGCTTTTGTTATTGCATATCTATAAAAATATTTTTGTGCAAAAATAATAATAACTTTTCTCGGAAATCGAGAAAATGTAAAAACAGGTGATCTCGAAAAAAAATTTGAACAAGGGTCGAAGTGTTCCTAGAGCCATTATTCAAAGCGCTATTTGTTCTCGAGGGTTTTCTCTACAACCCTATTTTCATGAAATATATCTGTGGTTTATTAAATACCTAAAAAACGTGTTTGAACATAAGGCTGTTTCTCGCAAAGGGCACTAAGGTGGGAAGTGAAGAAGGGCGGGAGAAGGCTATCTGACGGCCGGGCATCGAGCACTGCAGAGGGATAGAGAGAGCCTATCCCCGTCCTTCTTCACTTCCTCTCCGCTACCTAAATCATCGATCTCCAAAATAATAAGGGAAACAGCGAAGGAATCCCCATAATCCTCAGCAGATCTGGAAGTTCTTGTGAGCTTATTATTCTAAAGAATATACACCGTCCGCCCACTAGGCGAACTGGTAAATGACTGCCGCTTGTTTGGTTCCTCAGCAGGCTGAAATTTCAGCTGAAAACGGTGGACGCACAGAGTTAAACGCCTTCTAATATTTTGGAAAATACCTGTTTGACTCTGACTTAGCCATTGTTTTAAGGCTAAACCTCGCCGTTTTAGTTAATTTTATGGCCACCACTTCGCGCTTCAAAATTAGGAAAATTTGCAACTAGATTTTCTTTCAAACAGAATGTCCGATTTTCGTTCTGTAAATTCTAACTTACTCCTTATTAACATAGAATTGCCAATAACTATGTTTGAAGGTTGTAGTATGTCAAATAAGGGTAGTGACAATATTTAAATATTAAAAAGAGGAGAATTTGAAATAAAAAAAAAAACCTCTCAGCTTTAGGGAAAGATGTGCAGAATATTTTGATTAAAAAAAAAAATGAAGAAAAAACATAGTTAAAGCAGTCTGATTAGAAAAAAAAATTCTCATCAAAGGGTTGCAAGGTGGGGGAGCGGTTAGCCGAAAGAGAAGGAGCAGGTATTAGTCGGGAGAAACATCAGTTTCCAAATTAATTTATTTACCAAATTCTAACCGCAGGTAAAGTTTATTATATTGCGTTCCAATACTTGTCTTTTAAAAGGTTAATGTAATTTCTAGTATATAATTGTATAATTTTTTTAACAGGAGAATCTCCTTCTTTTTTTTTTTTTTAATTACTTATATGTTGTAATTGAGATTAATGTATAATATCAATTGACTTTTATTAATGTAGTCTTTGGCCAGACATTTTTTTATTTGCACATACTTTTTATTCTTAAGGAACCTAGTCCCCGAATAAAGATTATTTTTCTATTCTATTCTATTTCTATAACTTAACTATTTCGTCCCATTTATTCAGTACGTTAAATACATTCTTAGTTTATTTTTTATTAAAATAACCACTTGATTAAATAATTAAAAATGTTATTTCTAATTAATGAGTTATCACAACAGATAGTTTATTTCACTTTTGTGATACATAACTTTCCCAGATAAAATGTTTTTTAATGATAAATAATAATTATATCATTGGAGTCTGAAGGCTTCATCCCAGCCTTTGGGTGATTTATGTCAGATTTCCGATAATGATAGATTACATTTTGAAAAAAGTCGGGAGCTAAAACAATGAAATCGATAAAATGAATTTTGGTCAGGTTTCTTAAAAATATACCACTGCCTCAGCCGTAAATTCTCTCCACTCGGTACTCGAGGTAGTCTCGAGTACTTTCGACTTTCCCTACTGATTTCGCCGGAAATCACCTATCCTGGAATCAACGTTATTTTATTTTTTTAAGGTATGTTAACGAACAAAAATTAAAACTTTTTTGTTGTATCCTTAATAAATAATGATTTGCCGTGGCTGTAGTATAAGAAGTTCTTTTAAAAAAAGTTATAGTTTGCGAAATAAAAATTAAAAATATAATTAATCAATTAAATGTTGTCATAAAAAATAGTTATTTGCTATTTAATTTAGTAATTTGCTTCTTCTTCTTTCCCTTCCTCCGTATACCTTTCAGTGTGGAGGAGCCTCTACCCAACTGCGCCAGTCCTGTCGGTCCCGTGCCAACATCATCATCTGCTCCAAGGTTTTACCCTTTTCCTCTCCCAACTTGCGAACATAATCTCTATACGAAGTTCGTGGTCTTCCTCGCGGTCTTTTGCCTGTAGGTCTAGCTTCGAACACCTTGGGTCTCGATCGTGACTCATTCGGCAAATGTGTCCAAACCACCTTAGCTGCCGTCTCTGCAAGGAATCTTTTAATGTCGGGATTCCCAATTCTTTCCTTATTCTTACATTTCTCACCCGGTCTCTTCTTGTTTTGCCAGCGACTCTGCGTAGGTATTTTATTTCTACTGCGGTAATTCGGCTTATATGCTTCTGCGTTGTGACCAACTCTCACATCCGTACATCAAGGTAGGGAGAAATACCGCTAATATAGATATGGAGTTTTACTTTTTTACTTACCTCTCGTTTGCCCACAATTGTGTTGCAAATCTGATAATAGACCTAGTTAGCTTTTATTATTCTGTTGGAAATTTCTTGGTCTATCCTTCCCGACTTACAAATAATTGTTCCCAAGTAAGTAAAGTCATTAGTGCTTTCTAATTCTTCTCCTTTGCAGTAGAAATGCACGTCTGTTTCCTCCTCTCTAGAGACTACGAGTACTTTACTCTTGGTAGAGCTAATTTTCATTCCTTTACGCAGCAACTCCTCTTGCCATTTAACTATTGCTTGTTGCAACTTTTCTTTAGAATCGGCAAGAAGGACAATGTCATCAGCAAACAGGTAACATTTTGTGAGGATTGTCCTAAGATTCTTTCCAACGATGTCCATGCTGTCCTCCTTTTGCAAATTTTATGGACTTCATCTACTAGTGTAATGAAGAGCAGTGGGCTAAGGCTATCTTCTTGCTTTACTCCCTGTTCCACACGGAATGGCTTAGATGCTTGCCCATTTATACGTACTACCCCTTTTGGGTGTTGGTATGTCGATTTTATAGCATCTATAAGGTTTTTTGGAACTTCCTTTGCTTGGAGGGCTTCCCATATATATTTCCTAGGAACGGAATCAAAAGCGGATTGCAGGTCTAAGAATGCCTGGTACATGGTCTTACCTCTCTCCCACGACTTTTCCAATATATTTCTTAGAATGAAGATATTATCTTGAGTTTGCCTACCAGGAGGGAAGCCAGCCATTCCTCTTCTAACTGATTCTCCACCAGTTCTCTGAGCCTATACTGAAGGATTGATGTGTACATTTTATATACTACTGAGGAGAGACAAATTGGCCTATAGTTGCTACAGTCACTTTACTTCCCTCTCTTTTAGGAGATAGGACTATGACATTTATTTCCCAATCCTTTGGTATCTTTTTGTTGTCCCATAATTTCTGAAATAGAGCCTGTAAGACTTTTATCATTTCCTGTCCTCCATACTTAATTATTTCCGGTGAAATGCAATCATATCCTGCAGCTTTGCCGGTCTTGATTTTTTCTTTAGCTCTTTCCACATCTTCCTCCCAGATAGCTTCCTCATTGTCCTGACTATCTTCTATTGTTATCTCGTTGGGTTCCATCACATCTGAATATTTGCTATTCTATTACAGTAAAATGATTGAATCAGCAAAAAAAAATTAGTTTCATTCAGCCGTTTTCAAATAAACAAACTAATAAATTTCGCATGAGTTTTGTCGCTATCTATAGAAAAAAGAATCTTATTAAAAGTCAGATTACTAAAGTAATTAAGGATTAGCCTTAATATTACAAAAACTGGAGGCGTCTCAACTATTTTATGTTTTATTTTTGAGTTGGTTACTTTAAATACTATTTGTCACTGAACTGAGGCCAATAATGAAAAAAAAATAGTAGGAAAATTTCCACCAAATACATAGTTGTTTTAAATATTTAAAGTATATTTTATACTTCAGTAGAATTTTGTAGAAATATAAAGTATTGATCGCCAACTCGACTTAATCACGTTGTTCACATGCTTCGATATTAATTTACTCATTACCATACTAAATTTCTAAATTAGTGAGAATAAGGGTTTATTCAAGATAGTCAGAGGACACACAAATTCTAATTTTCTTTATCCATTACACAAAATACGACCAAACGGTCGTTCTATCTTCATACAGCTTGAGATGCTTTAATCATGAACCATTTTTGCATTCAGACCCCGATGTTCTTGATCGATTTTTCCCCTCTTTCCTCTCGATCTTGGTAGTTATTTTATATAAGATCCAAGATTACCCACTATACATGAGAGATGGCTTTGTGACAGTTTTTTTTTTTATTTGGAGTCTTGGATGATTCTTTTCAGAATTTCCAATAGCCTGAGGCTTTGTTGCCTATACTCACTGATTATATTGGCAATATATTCAAAATAGTTTCAAATGTGTTGGTCCCAATGACGCGTCATGATGTAGAGATAACACTAGTGCCCGGATATTTATTTAAAAATAGCAAATATTTATGTATAATATTTAACAAAAAAAGATGGAATTTTTATTAAAAACGCAAAAATATTTACTAATATTTGTTTAATACACAAAAATACAATTTACAATAAATCAAGTTTATATTAAAAATAATTTGTTGCCCTTCAAATAAATGTTTTGGTTTTTTAAATGAACGAAAATAAATTTTTTTCGATTATCTCGAAACAAAGCTATATATTGCGAAAAGTTTCTTTCCACACCGCATTAAGTAATTGGAGTATAAATAAAGTTTGAAAAATCTGAAGCGTTTAATACTCATACTAATCATTTTTTAATTAATGATCCAAACAAGCTTGTTTTGGATCCGTAGTAAAATTGAATAACCTGGATTTTTTTTGTTTAACACCCCTTAAATTTTTTGGTTGATTTCTTCTTTCTTTGCATGAACTCAATTTAAGCTGCAAGTGGAATAAGAGGCATAAATAACGCAATGTAATCGATGTGACGGATCCGATGGGACTAGATCTCGGTGGAAATAATACTGTAAGCGACTTATTTCATTTTAATATCCATAAGAGACTACACGTAGGAATAAATTAATAAATAAAAGTCAACAAAATGTTTTTTAACAAAACTTATAATTTAGGAATTTGAAAAAATATATAAAAATTATAATAATAAAATAAAATGTATTATAAAAATAAAGTTATAATACAAAAATGAGATAGAATTGCATAGACAAATTGTATATAAGAAAAAATGAATTAAAAATTGATGTTATGTATTATGCGTATTATATATAAATTTATTTAAAACTGAATTTAAATTTTCAGTAAACATTGCAATTAAATTATCAAAAAGAAATAACCTAATTGATGATCATTCTGAATCATCCAAATCTGAAGGTCTTGAATCTGTACTGGACTCATCTTCAGAATTCACCACCAACACACTATTGTCAACATCTCGAGGTTTTCATAATTGAAATACCTTTGTTGATAATGATTTCCTAGATTTTATTGGTATATCACAAAAGTTAATGAGAGGGTCTGATGTCAGCAATAGCATATTTACCAAACTCTTGATCGATATTTTCGATTGTGAAACTCTCTAAAGTCCCTTAAATCTCTTTTTCGGGCTTCTTGAATTTCTTTGGAAAGCATATCAATAGGGAGTTCAGAGCCATAAATCTAAAGCTTATGCCTAGTTACTGGTATATTATACCACGGATATAAACTAATGTATAATTCTCTGGTTTTAATTTGAAATCTTAAAAATTGTCAATATCAATATCGTATCCACATGACATTGTGCTTAAAAATTGATAAAATGCAGGGAAAAGATCTTCATCTTAGCCGGTAATGGTGGAACTCGGAACAATTTTTTTTTTTTAAATCGTCAAGCAAAATTTCCTCTAAATCGCATTTTATTGTCACTTCAGAGCTTTCCGTTATGCTTTCTAATAGAAACTGTCACACAATATTTGTATAAATGTCTTTCCTACCTCCGTACTCCGACCAGATATTAAATATTGACTATATATATTGAGAAATTTATAAATGAAAACAAACATGGAGTATAGTGTGGGAGTATACTCTAGCAGTTGTATTAGCAATTGTTTGATGAATAACTTATTTTTAAATACCAACTATATTTAGTGAAAATATTTTGGCGTAAGCCGGTAGAAGTTTTTAATAATCGTATTATTTATAATCGTAAATAATATCTTACCTACTATTCGAAATAAAGGAGGATATTCCTTACTAAATGTACATTTAAAAAATCTAACACTGATAAAAACTTCCTTGCTGGATCGACTTCCATAGGCTGATGTGAACTAAATTCACAGAAAGCAAAATTTACATTATTTTATTGCTTTCACAACGAGGTGTGAAACTGAATGAACTGACTCCCATGAAGATGGAATTGTCATCTTTATGCTTGTTGTTCTGCTGAAATTGGCTTAAAGTCATAATAATTTGTAAATATGAAGGTTATGAAGGTTGTTGTTTTTATAAGGACGGCATGCACTAATTATTTTTCAGATGTTACAATAAAGGGATAAATAATTTTTAAAACATAATGTGAAAATATTACTTTACCATAAATTCACTGTTATCAGAAGTTTAAAAAAAAATGTCTAATCCCATATCAATGTAGGGCTGGAGGAGTATTCTAGGCCCCTATAATGGGGGCGTAAGGGATAGTCCGGGAGCTCGTGAGGAAAAAAAGTGCTTCATTTCATACAAAGCATAGAGCATATAAAATGAACATGTCCACAGGCTCGACATGAAAATGCACGTCTGCCAACTTATAGCCGCAAATAAAGGAATAGATAGAAATCGTCTATCTATTTCCACCTAGATAGACGATTCGCCCCACTCATAGGACGCAGAGCCTATGAGCGGCGTAGTGTTTAAACGGATATACTGAAAACATTTCAATCAAACGGAAACAAATATTTTAAAAGAATTGTTTATTTATTTAAGGTGAACGTTATTATGATCTGTTTAGTATGTTTAGGAGTGAGTTTGAAAACAATTTACGAGGTAAAGTAGTACCTAGGAGTAAGGATAAAGTTGGTTATGTTTTCTGATAGTAGAGGGAAGGGGCGCAAAGGAAAAACACTTGCATTGGATCGCGCGCTGTCATCTTTTTAGTTACGCCATTGAGCGAAATATTACCTCCAAATTACTTGTGAGAGTGACATGCTTTTTTCCAAACAAATTTCAATCATCGTTGCATTTTTTTAAATTACAATAGGCAAGGCAATCTTTTAATGGTTTTATTTTGAACAGTAGTTTAGCTTCAATGGTTTAATAAAACTGTTACCAAATCAAAATTCAATTCCGACTTAGAACAAGTATATCTCTGTTGCGTCGTCAACAGGCTTTTTTGAGTGTTCATTTATATTTAAGTGTTGTAAAACTGTTCCTCTTTGGTCGTGATTTATACGAATATGCAATGTTTGCAATAAAAAATTTTACCGCCACATTTGAAAATTTCCAGAAACTCCGCTAAGAATCCTCTTATCTTAGAACTAGATTAATTTTAACTTTTGGCATGTTTAACAGTCCGGTTCTGATCTCCAAAATACGTACTGAGATGCTGAATTATATTCACATTAAATGAGAAAGAATTTCTTTAATTTCTCAAATAAACAAAATATTTATTTATCCTCAAATATCGCAAAATATTTATTGGAAATATAACTATTATAGCTAAGCCTAGGTCTTCCTCTAGTTCTTGTGCCTACTGGTCTCGCCTCAATAAATTTGTGTGGATCTCGATTCTACACACATGCCCGAACCGTCTCTTTTCCAGGGTCTCCTTTATTGCGGAAATATTTAATTCTTCCCTTATGGTTTCATTCCTTATCCTATTCCTGCGTGTTTTTGAAGCCATTCTGCGCAAGTATTTCTTCGCGCAAGTATATCTTTACTGCAGTTATTCGGCTCCATATCTTGTCTGAGAGGAACCAGCTCTCTGCCGCATATCGCAGAACAGGCATATATACGACCTTGAAAATGTGGAGCTTGACATCTTTATTGACCTCTCTTTTTCCCACGATTGTGTTGCTAATGGAATAATATATATATTATTAGCTTTTCCTATCCTGTGGGATATTTCTGGTTGTACTTTACCATTTCCGCTGATCAGAGTTCCAAGATAGGAGAACTCATTAACGACTTCAAGCTCCTCGTTATTACACGTTGCACGGATTTGTTCGGGCTCTCGTCCTACTTGTAGGATTTTGCTTTCTCTTGCATTAATATTCATATCATTCCTTCTGAGTTCTGCTTCCTACTCTATTAGGGCTTGTTGGAGGTTATGTGTAGAGTCAGCAATGACGACTATGTCATCGGCATAAACCATTACTTGAGCCAGTATAGTTCTCATGTTCCAATGACCAATCACTGCTCTTGATATTCTTCTCTTACATATTTTTATTATGAATAGTAGAGGACTGAGGCTATCTCCCTGCTTTAGTCCATTTTTTCCAGCGAGTAACAAACCATTCGGCACGTTCTTTGCTCTCAGGACTTTCCATATTTCCTCTCTTGGTACAGAGTCAAACGCAGCTTTTATATCCAGAAAATCAAGATAGATATAAGCTTTTATTTCGACCCCCGGCTTACTCAATTATCATTCTCAAAGCGAAGATATGGTCGTGGGTTTGGCGTCCTGGGCGCAATGCTGCATGTTAATCTTCCAAATTTTCCTCAACTAATGACCTTAGCTTCTTTTCTAGAATCGAGGTATATATTTTATATACCACCTGGGAGAGACAGGTTGGTCTATAATTACCACATTCGCTAGCCTTGATATAATTTCTGGGTTTGTTAATCATATTTATTTTGTGCTGAATCATCCCCTTCTACATCTATTATCTTATCGAATCATTATTTAAATGCTTCTATTTTCTCAATTCCAATAACTTGTCAAGCAGGTTCTATTGACATCTCTAAACTAATTCCTGTCTTATTCTCTAACACATTATTTTTTCTATATTATTGAAAATAATTAAATTGCCAAAACAAATTAGTAGCATTCTTTTCTGAAGATTGTTATTATTATATTCATATGAATATTTTCGGGCGCTGGGATCAGATTAGCTAATGGACAATACTTAAAGAATTACGAAAATGGATCTTAACAAATTTAGGTTAATACAATTTTGTTTACTACATTATTGAAATATCATGTTTCATAATTAACCAATATGAGATAAAAATAGTTGTGGTAAAGTTATAAAGGTTAATTATACATTTTTTAAGGTTGATAAAATAAAATAAACAATAACATAAAAAAAAAAAAAATCATTTTTTCTTTGGCGAGGCGTCATTCAAATAACTTCCCTCCTAGATCTCAACTTAAATCATTTTTCAGAGTTACGATAAATAAAGAAAAAAACTTTAAACCGATATGAAAATGGCATATCTTTGAGGAAATTATTTAAAAATTAATGCAAATGCATTTCTTTTCCACAGATTCTTTAGGCTTAGTCATAAAAATCTTTTATTAGTTTTTTTTCTTTCATACAAAACTACAAAATTGAGTTACATGAAAATTTTTGGTTGATGTTTTAAAAAACTGGAACATTGAAATCATAAAATTTGTGCAGAAAAAAAATTGGGTAGAAAATATCAAAATTCGAAAATTTTCGAAACAATAAAATCAATTGATTTAATTGGATAGCAGGATTCATTAGTATTATTTGAATATATATATATATATATATATATATATATATATATTTTTTTTTTTTTAATTTATTTTTAAAAGAAATCAGATGAAAAAACGTTATGCAAAAAAGGATGGTCATTTTTATTAGATCTCAACTTAAATCATTAGTAACACGTATCGTAATCTCAACTTTAAGTATAAGTAATCTCAAGTAATCATAGTAACACGTTGTTAAGGAGCACGCTTAAAAAATGTGTTTTTTTCCTTTATTAATCATTTCAAAAGCCATTCAATCGTTTATGAAACTGAAAATGAATGCAGAAAAAATATCTGTGTACAAGAGAATAAACGATGTATAACTGGAAGACCCGCTGTCCCAAAAAAAGTCGCCCTTTTAAACATGAAATACATCAAGGGAAATACAATAAGAGAGAAAATAAACCGACAAGTATAAAAAAACAAAACAATTAAAATAAAACAACTGCGTGGTTAAAAGATTGGGCTAAATTAGTTGAAAATCTTGGTTGTCATTTGGATCGAAGCTTGGTGGCTAGTAGATGGAGAGATCAGGTTTGTAATATTATTAGTAAAATTGAAACAAATAAATATAATGTTGGTTTCTGTCTTTGTTAATATTTATGCTATAACTATAGCATGCTAAATATCACAATAGAAAACAAATCAAATAACAGACCTGGTGCTAAATGCAGTGTCACTATGTTAAATGGTCGCCATACTGTTTTGTCAACTCACAGGTGTATGCATGAGGTTTCAAAGTGTGAAGTAGCTATTTCTTTACTTAATTTGTTTCAATTTAATTATTTTACTTTATTTTGAAATTAAAAACGTTTAAATTTAAAGGAAGTGTTATGTTTTTTATAAAAAAAAATTGTTGTGTACCTTATGGTAAAAATGAATTACATCAATCCATTGAATATCTTTCTGCATTATATAACCTATCCTAAATGGTAAGCTACGGAATACCTACAACACAGAATTGTCAACACGTTTTCAAAACAGTCCTCTATAAGCTTATTCTCTGCTTTTATAATTTCACAATCAAGAAGTTCTAACAGTCATATACCAAACTTTTACATCTTTTGATTTCTTGATTTCTCACAAACTGTAGGCATGATGAGTTAAATAAATATGTAAAAAAAAAGTAACTTAAAAAAATATAATCTCTACCAAATGACAATAAAGTAAAGGTTTCATAAAAACAAGGTTGGTAAAATAAAAGAAAGTTACACCATCTTAACAGACAGCGCTTCTGTATCTATTTAGCAAGATACAATAGTACTCACACCCCAAACATGTCATAATAATCAGGGTATGGAAATTTATCTATAACAAGCGTTTATTAAACAATTGCGTGAAAATCAGCTCGTCGATAAATGTTCATATCCTTGTTATTTTTACATGTTGGGGGTGGAGATCACGACAAACGGCCCAAACGTTTTTTTTTTTTAGGTAACTTTTTTCGATTTTTTTACTAACTTATGTCACGATTCAAGCGGAAATTAAAGGGTTGTTCATATCTTTTTAGAAAATCATAAACTTGACGTGTTTTCTGATTTCCAGATTGGTAACGGTAAGTTCCAGATAAAAAGTTAAATTAAAATGAAACCACACACGAAGTTATAGACGAATGTTAATAATCTGAAAAAAGAGTGTTAAAAATCTGAAAAAAGAGTGTTAAAAATCTGAAAACCTGTGCCCTGCACTATTATTACGTAGCCCGTCAGAAATTAGGATAAAACTATCTTAAAACAGTATATTAATAAAAATAAAAGGAATTAAAGAACGCGAAGGTTCGATGCCGACACCGTTCTTTACTTAGTGCAACAACTTAACGTCCCCATTCTAGTCGTTCGATATTAATTTAATTACATTTACCTTGCGAAGATCACGGGATTTCGCAATAGAGCAGCAGTCTAATTCTCCACTCACCTCAAAAAGGGCAAAATATTTTATTTGACCACGCCTTCTAATATTCCTAAAGGTGTGGTCCTTCCTTTGCGATAGGCAGCCGCGTTAGCAGTAGGAAGTATAGTTGGGTTGGAAGTAATGATCAACTGACATTTTTGCGAAGATGAGGTTTATTGCTATCTACCTATGCCTGAACCAAATTAATCCTTCAGTATTGACAAAATTATGAAATTATCAATGATGAACTAATAATTATTGATAATTCCACAATTTTGTCGACATTGAAGCGTAAATTTGGTTTAGGAACAGGTAGATAGGAACAGATCTCATCTTCACAAAAATGTAAGTTGATCACTTTTACCTCCAACCCGACGGTATAATGGTTCTTACTTTCAGGTTTTAGGACAGGGGTGTAAATAAGCAATTCGGACCGAGAAACTAAGCATTTCATGCCTTGAATCTTGCTTTTATTCTGAGTATACCAGCGAGAAATATGAATGCTCATTGCTTCTTTGATAAATCTCTAAAGCCAATTCATTAATCTCTTTGGCCTCATATCGAGCTCGGACTTGACAGGCAGTCCCTAGGGGAGAATAAAAGGAGTTGAAGGGTATTTAATGGGAAGGAATTTTGAAATCTTGAGAGCTGTTTAATGATTGAGATAGGTATTGATCGAAATTGATGATCAGGTTTTTAACTGATCAGTGAAAGTGAATGGGATGCACATTGATTATAAAGCAAATGGATGACAGATAATAAAGGAAGACTTTTGAACTCAGGAGAATGGCTTTAGTTTTCCCAATGTCCTGGCGTAGCAAACTCTGTTGTCGAGTGGCTGATGATATTGATGCCATCCATATGCTAGCTTAAAGGACCCGTCCAGCGTAAGGTTATAGCTAATTTTGTAAGCCTTTAACAAGTAAAATATTTTATGAAAGGCAAAACTAATAATTCAAACTTAGTCATGAAGTTATGTTCAAGCTATTTCAAATTCATAAGCTTTGATTTATTATTTTAAAAAAATCTATATACCTATATCTTGTATCAGTATCGAAATATTTATTATTTACCTCTTTAGTGTTGGTGGCGAATGCTAATGGCTGATCGACTATTAGGGGAGAGTGGGGATACATTGGACATTTTTTAAATGAAGTTGATTAACTACCTTTGATTAATACATTTTAAAATCAAGAAGCTATATGTATTTGATTAGCTAGAACCCTTATCTTGGCCATGGCATGTCCCTGAATATTCTTATTTGATTTTGATGAATTTGTAACAATTAAAATATGCAGACAATCAAAGTGTCCAATTTATACCCACATAGATACTAAATACAAATACACAGATGTAAATGTACAGTTGAATTCCGTTTATCCGGAATAGTTTGGCCAGTGCTATTCCAGATGACACGAAATTCTGGATAAGAAGTGGTATGGTTGATAAATAAAAAATCTTGAAAGTAATGAAATTCATTTAAATTATGTGCAAAAATAATTGTTTGTTCAATAGAGTTTACTACTCGCTTCCTTTTACCAGACCTATCACTTTTCAAACCACCAGAAAAGACATTGCTGAATAAAATAAAAAAAGTTTTAAAAAAACATAGGAGTTAAGACTACAAGAGATAATAAATAACTGAATTCTTAGTTTTAATTCGCATGAGAAACAAAACCGAATGGAGGCAGTGCTTCTATGAAAATTTCAATCCCTATTTTCACAAGAACTCTAATTAGCCTATTAGGGCTCACCTTTCTAACAAGTAGTTTTTTTCTAAATCCATATTAAATTATAGATATGAATTTCTGTTAACATTATGGGTTATAATTTCCAATCAGCCTAACGTGAACAAAATCAAAGGTTTTGTATATGCCTGCTCCGAATACGAGGGTTTCTACTGTATTTACTAAAGTACTCGACACGGGTTGGAGTATCCATGGATATGTGTTAGAAAAACCGAAGAGAACAAATAGGCCGTTCAAACCACAACATACTACATTTAGTATTTAGTAGAACATACATCTGTATATAATGTATTTATATATAAAATAATGTTGTACGTATATATATATATATATATATATATATATATATATATATATATATATATATATATATATATATATATATATATATATAGGGGCCCGGGGCGGCCGAGCGGACTAAGGCGCTTGCTATCGATAATCAAAGTTAAGCAACGCCGAGCGTGTTTAGTACTTGGATGGGTGACCGCCCAGATTTTGGTGACCGCCTACCGGGGAAAATCCACGCAACCTGCGTCTATCCTCCCTCCTCCGGGTATGTTAGGCCCGTCAACCTACTGGAGGCAATTCACACAGACCGGGCGTAGAAGTGATGACCCTACTCCGTATATCTAAATTGTGAATCGCGTTGCGGCCTTCCAGGATGTTAAATAGCCGCCCGGAGGTTTGGTTCATGGACGATGTGCTTCAAGGAAAGAAATATAGATGCTCGTGCGCCTGCTGACCCTGAACAACCATAATCCGTGGGTCTAGACCAATTTGTCACTGTCCTTGAACCCGAGAGAGACGGTGAGAAGGACACCGCCCAATTGGCCCCAAAGGGCTGGCTATGGAGCAATGGGCACCCTGCCGCTGCACCATGGAAACCATAGTTCGCAGCAACGTGAGGTTGGGTGACTCTCTCCAGGCTGTCTGAGCTCCCGCAAGCGATAAAATGTCTGTAAGAAGATAAAATCGCGCAGCCAAAGATCTACATGGTCAAAAAAAAAAAAAATAAATATATATATATATATATATATATATATATATATATATATATATATATATATATAATACAACATTATTTTTAAATGACTGTATATCAAGAAAGTTTAATGCCCAAAACATAAAGATCATAACTTCATCCTTACTATATTTTATTTCTTCTAATTAAGATTCGATAATCCTAAGTCTGAATGTACATATTGTAATGAAATAAAGGCGTCTTTGTTATCATTTTTATTTTATTACACTTTATGATTTGATGTGCCATCTGGTTGGATATCTGCTAAGTTTCTAAATTATATTAATAATAAATAATATTAAGTTTCTATTCTACAATATAATTTATTTTTACAGAATCAATGCAGTTTAATCCAGAGCTACTGCTGAATAGTTATTAATAATAACTCTGGCACACTTTCTCCAGGTAGTAATTACTATTTCTGGAAGGCAATGAAACTCCAGACTGCAGCAATATTTACACCTCCGATCCTAAAATTTACGATCTCAACTTCATTTCATATCCCTTTATTGTTTTAATTAAACAGAAAACGTTATTATCTTGATTAAAAAAAATAATATTAAAAAATGAATTTGACTGATATAATTTTTTTTAATGATATATATTCACTATCTATTTATTGATACTAATTTTAAAATAGTACTGATTCTGATATACTAATTCAAAAAGAGAAATTTCTTACAGATCCTTCAGTTAAAAATGTTAACGTATTGGAGGTTAGCCCCTGGACTGTCAGATTATCGCTGCTATCGATGGTTTGGTTGATACAATCGATAATTAAAAATAATACTAAGAAAAATAAAGCAAACAATATAGTAAAAATGAAAGTCGTTCCTATTGTTTACTGAATAAATAATTTGAAAAATATAAAATGAATATTTCGAGATAACATGCTGTTGATCCAATAAATGGGCAGTGCTTGTATTATAAACATCTGGTTCAACTACAGTAGCGAAGGAGGGCAGAATGGGCTGTACAATAGAATTGAGTGAGGAAACCTAGAAATTCTGCACTTTAAATATACGCTTGCATCCCTTGTTTCCAATCTTAATTTTCATTGGCTGTCTGATGTTGACAGTAACTGACGGTGTCGCTATCTAGCGGAAGACTTATTCAATTACTTTTCCATTCTTAATTTTGATAGACTGTCTGATTCTGAAGGAAATTGATGTAACCGCCATTTTACGGACAAAACCTTCAACTACGTCCACCAAAGTCGGCTGACTGCAGAAATCTTAGAACCGCGATATCGTTTGCCAGCGACACCATAATGACGCCTGTTTCCGAAATACCGTCTTCAGATCAAAAAGGAGCTTCTGTTTATTAAATGTTTGCTTTATATTTACCGTGGGCGTTCGAGCAAAAATCAAAATTGGAATAATATCTATTTACAACACTTTTAAGTTGAAATCCTGCCGAGTATCTTAAATGCTCATAATTCCAGAAATGAAAACTTGGTCTAAAATAGATATATGGGATTTGGATAAATACCTATCCATCCACAATAAAATACATATCTCTACTTGTTTCCTCCTAAAGTTATTTTTTTAATAAATGTTTCAATTTCTATTTAAGGGAGAAAAAACATAAGATCTCACTGAATACATAGCAGTGGGGTGTGACGAAGGAAAATAGTCCGATAAGAAAGTAGAAGCTTTCGGTATCCAATATTCAGAGGTGGAGCTCCTCCATTCTCTTCTTCGTTGGGAATTCACGGATTACAAACTGTTTTATTTGAAACGAGATTAGCATAGGTCCTGAAACAAGCTCATTCCTGCATAATAAGATGAAACATCTGCTAAGAATACAGAAAGTTAGAAAAAGAGCACAATAACAGGTAGAAAAGCTCGAAACAGATATTCCTCGATAAATTAATTAATAAAAGTTCAGCGAATAATAACAATAATCACAATGGTGGAATAATATAAATATTTCCTCATGATTGAAAACGGTTTACGTTCAACCATCGATGAATATTAAACAGAAGAGAAGAAACTTCCACCTGTAAATATTATTTATTGAGGAGTATTCACTCTCCTCATTGGATTTGCAGGTGAAATATAATTTCAATAATGATTATTTGAATAAACAAACAATAATATATAAATAAAAAATATATTTACGTTATGCATAAACACAAAAAACTGTATTGCAATTAATTTTAAGTAATTTATAATTAACTGACAAGGAGTTAGTAATAATTCGAACAGTATTTAATGTTTAGAAAGTATCAGATGATATTATCAGCCGTTAAGACGAATTATTTGAAGTGTATTAAACTTTTCAGCAGCGACAAGCAACTTTCTGAAAAAGTTATAGAAGTTTTTCTGACTCAGCACAAAAAAGTAAATATCTTCTGCTTTTCAGCTTTCCAACTCCATCATAAATAAACTAGCTCAGCGTGTAAATTATAATCGAAAACGACAGAACATTATTAACTTCAGATTTATAAAAATCCTATAATAAACCTGTTAAACATATTTTTATAAAGTGAAATAACGAATTGTAATATTAAAGAATATTGTAATAATTATCCAAGAATCTTGGACATCTAGTAGAAATTACTCGAATCGAATAGTATGAATTGTTTCTATTTTAATTCCAAGGCTCTGGTATTTGTCTTTCCTTAACTAACTAATTTACTAATGAAACCTACAAATATTGAACTCACTAATTGAGTTACTTCCGTGAAAAACATTCCTGTTAACATGTACTCTAAAAGTGTTCATGAAAATGCTCAAAATAAAATAACAAATACTCTAGGACAAATTACAAACCAATTATATGTAGGAAATAGTTACTACAACAATTTCATCAATAATTGAATTGAATAATAATAATTGATATCTTCTTATTGTTTTACAAACACAATATCAATGTAAAATAAAAAAACGTACGAATAAAAAGGTTGTAGATATTATTGGATAAAATGGACAAACTTGTATGCACTATGAATACTAGTGCAGGGATGTTGGAAAAATATTTAAATATATCGATATTTTTGTTCGATAGTTTTTATTCGATAAATCGTAATATCGATATTAAAATTTTAGTATAAAAAACCGATATCATTCCACAAAAAAAAAAGTTAGAAATATAATGAAATAATAAACAAAGAACAGCGGGTTCGGCAAACAAAGAACCGAAAAAACTTGTGGTGTGGTTTGTTCCTGTTAATATCTATAGTGTCTATGTTCAAGTCAGCCATCGTCTTAGTGGTTTTTGGTTAGGTTATAAATATTGAACAAAAATATCGATACATATGTTATCGAAAGTTTTCAAATATATCGATATAGTAGTTCAGTATATTAATAAAAAATATCGATATTTCGGGCGGCGATGTTTTTAATCTTTGCAAGCAGAAGAAGGTTTTTACATTGAATTGAAGGATAAAGTAATATATATTAACAAGTCTTAGATTTGTAATAGCTTAAATAGCAACAATCAAATATTCATAAATAACTTATTAAAAAAAATGTATTCATTTATTAACATTTGCCAATAAAAAAAAAATATTACATACTAAGAACTAGAGAAATCATAAATTAAATTTCTCAAACATTATAAAATTGAATTGCTAAAAAGAAAAATTAAAAGGGATGAAAGAAAATCAATATTGAACGAATTACTAAATAAACTAGCTTAGCGTGTAGATTATAATTGAAAACGAAAGAAAATTATTAACTTCAGATTTATAAAAATCTTATAATAAACTTTTTAGTATATATTAACATTCATTATTAAAAAGATCCGTTACTAAGAACTTGAGAAAATAAATTAAATTGCTTAACATAAAAAAAAATTAAAAAAAGAAGGACAAAATTAAGAAAATCACAATTGAATTAATAATGACTGAAATTTATTAAACTTATAGAAGTTGCAGACGTTTTGTTTATTATTTTTTTATTTATTTTAATATTTTTTGAAAAAAATATTGATTTATATTTATATTGATTTATATAGATATTACGATATATATAGTTAAAACTATCGGACAAAAATATCGATTTATTTCTTTTAAAATATGGATTTTTTTAAGCATCCCTAGAGAGGGGGTTTAAAAAATTAAAAATATCAAGGCCCGATATATCGAAATTTCGATAGGCCGAACTACTATTTAGATATATTCGAAAACTATCGATACGATATACATCGATATTCACATCCCTAGACCAGTGAACAGGTTCAAAGAACAATTATTAAAAAAAAAACTTGTGTCTGTAAATCCGTAAGATTCAATTTTATCCGATTTTTCAAGGCTGATAGAAGAAAAGTTGATAATATACAGTGATGATTGATGACCAATTTAGATTTTCAGATAGTAGACAATAAAATATAATGGGCTTCACTGCTATATTTATATAGCAGCAAAAAAAAAGAGCCATTAATAGAAGTAATATAAAAAAGGCTGCCCGCTAGGACAGGGGTCTTGGCGCTTCGTGCATCGGTTTAGAAGTACAATATTGTCTGTACTCAAAGGATGTCATTCTCGGCACTCCATTCCTCGATATAGTTAAGAGAACTATCAGCTAAGGAGTCAGGGCCGTTAATGATTCCCCTAATGTAGATCGGCAAACATAAAAGGCGTTAGCATTGCTTTTTTATCTCAGATTTATCTCAGCAATGAAGACATAATTCTTATTACCTCCGTGAAGTTGGCCTCCTCATGTCAACAATTTTAATTGTTTTTAGAGCCCTCCTAAGAGTTCTAGAGTTCTCTGTCGTTTTTTGAAATAGTTCTGTTAATTAAACCAAAAATTTCAACTAAAGAAATGGGGGGTCAACACTTCTCGGCCTTAACGTTTTCACTATCAACTGCAGAATTTTGGTTAGTAAAAATAATTGTTAAAACTGTTAGGGGACTAAATCTAAATAACGTTAACGAAACAAACGGCTACCTAATAAAATTTTGATTGAAAATATTCCAAAATTTTTCTTGATAACCGACTACATTGTTTTAGGTTCATAATGCAAAAAGTACCAATAATTGTAGATATAACAATAAAAATAAAATAATTTTTTTTAAAAATAAAAATGAAATAAATGTATTAGTATATATTTTTTCTTAAATTATTCTGTTAATTTTTTTTTTTAATTTTCAATATAAAAATCAACAATTTATTTTTCATTATATATTTATTTAAATGTTTGTGGCGTTTTATTAATCGCACTAGTGTTATAAAGATAGACATTATTTTATTTGTTTGTTGTTTTGGTTTTAATACATTCTATAATTTTAATAATTTAAAAATGTAATTTTAATTAATTAAAATTTTATTATAAAACTAATTAATTTAATTGTTAATAATTTGATAATTATTTTTATATAGTTTGTTTCTAAAACTTTCTTAGGAAGTCTAATCCCAACAAATGACGCAAAATATTTTTCAACACTCCAGAGCAAATACGCTTGCTAAATTTCATCACAATCTGCCATAAAATCTTGTTTTTTATTTCTAAAATTTTTTTAAGACTTTGAGTCAAAAGACACAAAAACAGCTCAAAATACACATGCATACAAATTTTCAAATCATTCAGTTCTGCCGTTTAAGCTCGTCAAATGAGAACAAGAACCGTTGTTCTCGTTAGAAGAATCTTACTGGGAAAATGGAATTTTTGGAGTGTTATAATATGTCCACAGCCCTCTTAAGCCTTATTGCAATGAAAATTTAGAAATTTTCCCTACTAATATTAAAGAATATCTGTGTAAAATTTCAAAATCCAAGACACTATATTTTCGGAGATCCAGATGCCCGAAACTGGCGTTTGTCGTTTTTTAATCATTTTTCATGCTGATTTTGTTTGCTGGGTGGAGTGAAATGCTACCATGTTCTTACAATAGATAGACAAGAGACATCAGAGATGTCCCTTTTCTATCTATTATAATGAAGGCTGCCACAGGCCTTCAGCACATCAGAGAATTTGATGTGCCTCCGGCTTATATACTCTGGCACTGAGGGTAACTGGAGCTCCGAAGAACGGAGTTCTCTGCAGTCTTTTTAAGGTGGTCTTGTACATGTGCCGGAGCAGCAGTGCATCGTAGAGCATGGTTGGTCTTATAATGGCTTTGTAAATTCGCAGCTTCAGCTGAAGAGAGAGCTGAGGCGACGTGAGCAGGTAGGAAAGCCTATGCGAATTCAGCCGGGCCAGCTTGATTCTCTCCCTGACGTCGTTGGAGAGGGTGAGGTGCCTGTATAAAGTGACGCCAAGGTAGAGAATAAAGTTAGAAAGAGGCCGGTCTGTTTTTTCTATCATGAAGGTCTTGGGCAGTGGCATCTTCCCTTTCTGAAACATCAAGAAGGCGCCAGTCTTCGCCGGATTCACCCTGATGCCGTTCAGTCTGATGTCTTCCACTATGGCCGCAGATGCTGCCTAAACCTTCTCAAAGGCCTTGCTGGCTTTGAAGCTGATGGGCGTAGATGCCGATATCGTTCGCATAGGCTGCTACTACTGCCCCTGGATGCTGCACCGAGACCACTGGTGCCGTGAATACGACCTTATTGTATAGTATTGGTCCCAGTACAGACCCTTGAGGTACTCCTTAGACGGTATCGTGTGGAGGCGATAGGCTCTCCCCGATCCGTACAACGACAGATCTTCTGTTAAGATAGCATCGAATCAATCGGCAAATGGAGGCAGGAAACCTGAATTCCTCTAGACGGTCTGAGTCTGTGCGACACACAGTCAAAGGCCTGTGAACAGTCCAGGGATATAAACGCCGTAGCTCTGCTCATCTGCATATCCTCAACGGTGTGGGCCTGTAGCTTCACAAGAGGGTGCTGGCAGATCTCCTCGTTGATAATCAGTCTATTCAGGCGGGATGACGGGCTCCTCTCTGCAGTGCTTTATCAGGTGTTGGTGAAAAAGCCGCTCAAAAATCTTGCTCATGTGCGAGATTCCTCTCCCATCTTTCCCGGATTGAGTAGAGGCACTACGATCGCTTGTTTCCAGACTTTAGGAAAGCACGAGATCCGAATGCATGAGCTAAAGATATTCAGAAGGTAGGCTTTACCCCTTCTAGAGAGGGAAAACAACACATACGGGATACCATCCTTTCCCAACGCCTTGTTCCCCTTAATGCGGCGTAGTACCGACTCAAGCTGGCTAAAGGTGGAAAAAAGGACTTCTCGTTAGGGCACGGCAATGGAATTCAAGGAGCATCTGCCAGCCGAGTTTCTTCCCTCGCCACATAGATCTTCGCCAGGAGTTCAACCTGTTCCCTAGATGTCAGCAGATCACCTCCTGATGTCAGGTGCACAGTCCTCCTGTTAGTTACGTGGGTCCTAATGAGTCTCCAAAACTGACGATGATCATCATGAGTCCTCCGTAACTGTTCATGCCAGAGTGAAGTCTTCCAGTCACGCTTGAGGATGGCTATCTGCCGGTTCATCGCATTGATGGCCGGTTTCAAGCTATAGTCACCCGTTCGCTGAAAGATGTTCCTCAAGTTGTTCCTCTAGCCAATCAGAGCGAGGATGTGCCGTGGAGGTTTCCTGATCGTATTGGGTTGCAGGCTGAACCTGGGGATGTTCCTATGGGCTGAGTCCTGGAAAGTAGTGGTTATGACGCCACCGCTGTATTCACCTCGACTTCAATCCGAAGAGTCTGAATTGGCGTTAGCGTTTCTTCAACTCTAGACCAGTAGCCCTTCCAGTCGGCCTTGTGAAAGCAGGTAGGGTGGAAGACGGCCATCCTGGTCTTAGTGATTTACGCACCCAGTGGATTGTTACTACCACACAGCCAGGCGGAGTGTCGAGCATTGAAGTCCCCAAGGACGATACACCGACACTTCGCCTGGGCTTGTTGCAGCAATAGCTTCACAGAGATGAGTACAGTCCTAGGTCTCTTATAGACACAGATGGCAGCATAATGAGGTGGGTGTAATGGTAAAGATGGCTCCTGAGGATGAGCCGAATGGTGGGGGTGAGGGTCCTGCTGTGATAGTCTGCAGGCTGCAGGGGTTCCGCCGATGAGGGAGGAGTAGGATGTGTCCCACTGGACTAGCCTACTAGGTTTCCTTGAATTGGTTGCTGCAGAAGAAACCCAGCAGACCTTTTGTAATTTTTCCTTTAGCAATGGGATTTAACTTTTTATATTACTTTTAAATCAATAAAAAATATCAATATATCTATTCACTAGTATTGCAAAACTCTAATGCAAACATACATATGCATTGGGGACAATAAAGTTTTAATCGGAAAATTAATATAACATAATGCACATAAGGATTCAATGAATTGATGAGAATTTATTTTCTCAATATTGATCTCAATCATCATGAAGGGAATCCAAATTATCAATATTGAATATGATTTTTAAACATTACAGTAAAAAAGCTATATATAATATAAATTTGACGAAATCTGATTGTAAGGCATTATCATAATATTTCGAAATGAATTTGACAAAACAAAAGTACTTTTGTATAACTTCAAATGGATGAGATAACAGTTTTCTTATTGGAAAGTTCCTTCAGACAGTATTTTTGACATTCTAAGTTCCCTTTGTATTGATCTTGAATGTTCAGCATTGGAGAGAAAGCTGAGAGAACCTTTGGCGAGTCGTTACGGATATTGCAGGACTTAGCTCGCGAACAATGGGAGGATGCACTAAAGCTGGAGTAAAAGATCTCCTCATTGTTTCCTCCAAGCTGGTATTGTAACATCCCTTTGTTCATAAACGGTGTGAATTAAAATATGCAACAGCCATTATTAAAATGCTGAATGGTATTGCACTTTAGTAGAAAGAGAAATGGTTCCATAATTGGTTTTACAAGACAATTGGTTTAAGTATGAAAGTAGAAACGGGAATAAATTAGACTCTAAATGAGGTAAATATTGACATAAATGAAACAATAATTTGAAGGTTTTTGAATTTCCATTATTTTAAAAATATAAAATTCTAGTTTGATAACGACTAAATAAAAAATGTAATTTCCAGTAGAGATAACAAAAAATAAAGTGATGAGACGTAAGAGTTTTTTATTTAAAGCAAAATAATTAAAAGTGCACCAAAAAGAATAAGTTAAAAAGTGAAGTTAACGGGAAATTATAAATTAAATGTAATGTGGGATTTTAAATATTTACTGAAAAAAAAAATCCTAAGCGTTTTATTGATTTGATCGTATCTTCTGAAGGCAAACTGCCACCGATGTATCGATATTTGACTCTAAATATTTTTATACTTCAATGCATTTTTAGATTCTGGCGTCCCAGAATTGGTATAACAATATTTTGAGAAATTATAATATTTTTCTCTGTTTGTAATGATATAATTCCGAATTCCTTGAGAGAATAAGAAAAGAATTAAAAAAAAAAAAAAAAAAAACTATAATTGGCATCAAAATGAAAAGAGAGTTTACTTAAACATTTACATTTTCCATACCTTCTTTAAACGAATACACGTATTACAATTTTGTACATTGATAAACACATTATGAACAGACATATATTACAATCGTTCATAAATTTAATAATATTACAGTGCATTAAAAAACGAATTCATTACGAAAAATAAATTAAAAATGTTTATTATAGTGAGTGATTATAACATATAATATACTACTCAATTCAATTCCATATATTCAAGAATAGTATATTGTGATACAAATGGCAGAGTTCGATATTTTCATTGATGTTTTCAACAAAACTATCGATGTTTTTCCATCGATATTAAACTTGAGATGCTTTTATAAATCAATGTTTTAATTTATTATCATCATATCTATTCCGCTATTTATTTATTTGATCCAAGTATATACTAAAAATTGTTTTGAAAGAAAATGTATATGGGTGAACTAGTACAACCGACATAGAAGGATTTTAAAAAACGATTGTTACTTTTAGTTTCTAATGCAACATGAGATAAACGAAATGCTGAAATAATTAGCACAAAATTATTAAATCGCTGTGGGCAAAGCGATATTTATACTTCATTGAATTTCCACAAACTGGAAAAAAAACTATTATTGGAAATCTCTCGAATATTTATAGCACTTTAACACCTCTCCGCTGCCTGGCTTATAAATGAATCTCCGGGAAGCGAGAGGGTATGTGCAGCTGTGAGCATGAAAAGTAGATTTTCCAGCAGCCAAACCTCTCCAAAGTTATTTCCAGGAAAACAACTTCAGCCATTCTAGGCCCACTTTTCCTCTTTTTACGGCCTCTAAAAAAGAGGACAAAAGAAAGTATTCATAAATAAAAATGCTTCTTGCTCTCCACCCCCCTCGTTCGGTTTTGGTTTTTTCATTCCCTTATTGTATTCAAAGTACTTATTTTTTCAACAAAAATTTTTTTTTAGCATCACAATAAGGAGAAAAAAAAGTCATAAAATACAGAGAAAGCTCAACAATTCATTAATGAAAGTCTATCAATAAAAAAAATAATTTAAAAATGGTGTTCTCAAACTTTAGTGGCTTTTACAAGCTTTTATGTAACCATATACACCCGCGGCCGTCCTACAAATTTAACTAATAGTGGTTATACGGAGGGATAGTGTATTTTTTGGGGATTAAAAAATTGCTTATCTCATTCGATTTTCATTACTCCGACCACAGATTTTTTTCTAAGCCTCCACAAGGGAGAAAGCGTCAAAACCCTAAATCGAGGCCTTCTGACTAGAATGACCATTTAAAGCGTGCCACCTTAATATTGGTCCACTGGCGGGATCCAGAAGGAGGGTCGCGTCTCCCTTCCTGGAATATGAAAAATAATTTTTTAGTTGAAAACTGTTTTCTATTACATATACAGCGGGCGCTTTTATTGACATAATAATTGAATTTTGATTGATTAATGCGGATTTTAAAACGTAGACAATGCATTTAATGTTTTAAATTTTCTAAGGGAGGGAGTTTGGCGATCTTTTACTTTGGCATATGGAAATCACGATGTACACATGTGAGCGCTCCACCCCCTCAGAAAATGCCTGGATCCGCCACAGTATTGAACAAGCATTGTAATTAGGCGCACTTATGGCGAATTTACTATACCCCCGATCAGATGGAAATAATTCATATTTATTCAAAGAAGACATAACTTTATGTAAAATAAGAGCAAATTACAGGAACTGTTCTTTAATACCTAGACAGAATATTTAAGTAGCATCGCTGAATCAGTAGCTAACTCGACTGACAAGAGAGATTTGTTAAATTTTGTTTGTTTTAATATTTATTTATTGAAATTTAAAATTTATTGTATTAGATAAAAAAACAACTCATTCACCCTGGCTACAGATCAAGTCATGACTACAGATAATATTAGAAACGTGGTGTCCGAAATACATGAAATATATCGTCGGGGATCGAACATTTGTAAAGGAGACTAAATAATTATTATTTTAAAATACATTTTTTAAATTACTTAAATTATTACATTAATTGAAGGGCAATATGTAACTACCAATACAATCTTATCCTTTATTTAATCATGTTTACGTCTTCAGAACAATCTTTTCCTGGATACAACAATTATTGCATCTATTATCACTATTCATACTTAAATACATACTAACCAAAACATGCACATATATTTAAACAATATCAATAATTTAACAATACTAATACGAAATAAAGCTAAGAAATTGTTGAATTGTGATAATAGATGTAATAAAAATGTTCTGAAGATGAGGAAATAATTCCCCGAAACATAAACTTAAATAAATAAAGAAGAAGATTGTATTGGAAGTTATATATTCCTCTTCAATTAATATATTCATAAGAACTTCCTAAGAAATATAAAGATAGATATCAAATTATTACATAATCACTCACAACCTCTGTCCTTCATAATGCTGCCAAACAAGTACATACCTGAAATAGAAAAAATAAAATTAGTAATGAAATTAGTTTAAATAGTAAATATCAAAATTATTATTTTACCTTTAAACTTAGTGTTCCAATAAAAAAATAATATGATTTAAATTTTTAATAATCTGTCATTAACATTTTGTCCAAGTTATATGAAGTATTTTCCGCTAGTTCATCTCGAAATTAAATAAATCATTTAGATTATTTAAACGATGTTACATAAATTAGAATTCTGACGAAATATAATTTGAATGCGGTATTAATGAATTCCATATAGTTATGTATTCGCCACACAGGTACATTATAAAACAGCTATAAATAATCTCAGGAATAAACTAAGACTTTTCCAATAAAAAACAATTGAACTACCACATGAAAAAACCACTGTGGTAAAACCGTAATTGTACATTACCCCACCATATAGACCCACCATGTATTTATGAAACAAATACGAAAAATTAGCATTATGTAGGATACAAAATAATATATGACTTTGTAAATAATATTGGTTAGCGACCTCTAATTTTGAGTTTTAAATTAATTTTGCTATAATTTATTGAGATTACTCGACTTCATTCTGTTCGACTTCATCTTTGGAGAGAGTTTGTATTAGCTTTTTTATACTTTTATACTTAACTACCTAAGGAAGAAACAAGGAGTACGGCAGACTCCACAGCAAGACCGAAATCTAAGACCTGTCCGAGAGCGATTTCATTCTTCTGATAAAAGAAGAACAAACAAAGCCTCCATATACGGATGAAATCTTGAAATAGAGCCTGCTCATTTTAAACTTGATGCTCCTTTATGGAGTGGTACTGCTTTCCTAGACGGTGACGGAGAAACATCTGTAAGACCGATGGACAAAGGAGGTGGAGAAGGTGAATACATTATTCTTAGACCAGATGTACTGGAGAAAGTCTAAGGTATTGATAAATTTATAAAGAGTTTATCGGCTGGGAGGAATAAGACCTTAATGCTTAATATACGAATAAGACCTTAGGGCTTAATATACGAATAAGACCTTAGTGTGGATAGTTGGAGAGTTCGAATCCAATTAGTAAATGTTCATTTCTTGGCATGAATAGAACTTGATACTCCCACTAAGGCTAGCACAAGACACCAGCTATTAGGTAACTTTCTGGAGTTGGCAAAAAAGACCTATAGGCCAACTAGCCAGACTTATTTACCTCTCCAATACAGTAGTACCTTGTTATGTAGGAGGCCTAATAAGTGCTAAATAGCTAAGGGAAGAGTAGAATTGATTTTAGGGCATATGTATAGTCAAATTGGCATGACAAATATATTCAATATAAGTTTTTATAGCTATATATTTTTGAGAAACAAAAAACTGTTTATTATTGTAAAATAATACAATCTGCCACACTTTAGGGCAACAGGCAATAGCGATAAATGTAACCAGCCATTCATACGATATCTACAGGAAACATAAATAAATAGAAAAAAATAAAGGTGACTAAATTAAAATTAAATAAAGTAAAATAAACTTCTTTATATATTAGAGCAGGTCTTCCAGACTTTATATCCCTTCATAACATTTCCAGATAACTGAACATACTACTATCTGATAATATATTTGTATTAAAGATTCGGCTGATTACTTGTCTGTTCTGACAAATTGATTTACAAAAGTTTATTTAACAGAAAAAAAACAATAATAAATACAGTAAATTTGCTTTAGACAATAATAAATTGAAAAATAAAAAGGTTATCAATTTCACATAACAACAACGAAAGAAAGAACACCGAAAATAAACCAAAAAAGGTTTGTCCATCAAAAGTAAGAAATTTAGACATTGTGAAAAAAACACCTATTTTTTCAGTTGGAAGCATGTTGACTATTAACAATCAGAGCGTCTATTTTAGGCTTGATGGAGCTCAACTTGATTCCTAAGTCCTCAACACCTAGTGCTTTCGCCTTAACTACGGAAACCATCATGAATTTTTAGTATTTGTATATCGCGTTAATTCATCTAATAATTGATAAATCCAATAATAATTTTTAAAAAATTGTTAGTCCTTATTGAAAGTTACAAAAAGATAGTTTTATCCATGCCTTTTTTTGCTTTTTCACGTAGTACGTGGAACTCATGTACCACTGTCTGGGAACACCTATTAAATAAACATACTCTATCAGAGTACGTAATTCAGAAGTTCTATTATTATTATACCATTACCAAAAAAATAAAAAATAAAATAAAGTACATTGTGCATTCGAATAGGCATTATAGTAGGCAATTTTAAATATTATTTAACTGTATTATTTAACCAAGTAACTTTAACAATGATTTCGTTAAAATTAAAAAACAAATTATAGATATTATAATCCCAAGAAGGCATTACAAAACCTTAAGAGCAGTATTTCCAAAGAGATAAATCTGACAATTTAGATTAATTGGGCCTTGGCTTTTATGGATTGTCGCGCCATTGAAGAAGATACTAGCTGAATGAACAACAACGAAACAACTGAATGAAGTGACCGAAGAAGGTATTTTTCAATATTTGTTCCCGACAAGTCCACTATTAGGACAACGTCTATAGCTTGCTGCCAACTTAACGTAAATTTATGTGACACCGTTAATTATGCAGGCTAGATGAACAAGGTCTCTCCTCAAGTGTAATTAAATTGTGATGAAGTTGAGGCGGCGATGTATCTAGGTCGCTAGTTAGCAAGGGTACACACAACGTAAAAGTCAAACTTTGAAGAACCCTAAAATAAAGGCTGATTAACCAAAAATTTATTAATATACACTACACAGCCAGATTAAAGCAACATGTAGCATTCAAAAAATAAGAAAATAAAAATTAAATAATGCAAAACAAACGTCTTTATATATCATATAGTAATTCAAAAGTTCAAACTAATTTTTTATTTAAAATGGTATTGATAATTCTCGTGATTCTAATTTTAGGGAGTGATGTGTATATTGAAATTCGTTTATTTAATCATTTCCATTACTTTAATTGTTTTTATTATTTCCTTCATTTCTCAAGACATTTTTTAAACTTAAAAATTTTAAATTTAAATTTATAAAATATATGTTTAAAAAATATACTACGAGTTCAAATATCAATTTTCAATATTTTTTTGGAATAAAATTCTTATATTATGGATCATAGACATCCTAAAATAATCGTGTTGGGATAAAAAACAAACAAACAACGTGAAAATGAATAATCCTTACACAGGATTATAAAAAGACAACCTAAAATAATGCATGCATAGAATCTCTACTAGCTCTTATAATTAATAATGTTAATTGTTATGTATATGGTATATTAAGAATATATAATCGGATTCTAACTCTTTGTGATGATCAATTAGATATTTGAATGCAAGTAAAGTCAACAAAAATAATTTTGCATTTATTCTATCTCGTAAATACAAGAAGATTTTAATATGGCCATATGACTCTTACATCCAACTCATTTCTCATGTTCCCAACTTCATAAAAACGAGTAATTAATAATCTTGGAATGATATACTAAGCTCTCTAGCCAGCTTTAAATTTCTCAAATGAAAATCCTCGCCATGTCAATTTTCTTTTCAGTAGAGATTAAATTATACTAACAAAAATTGCAGATGAGATGCACCCAACTTTCCGAATTTTTTTCTCTAAATCAGATATCGTAACGAGCACCCAAATTTTTGAAATATACACAATGAAGTGGCCAAGAAAATCAATATAGCGTGTTGTAATTGTAAACAAAAGATCTACCAAACATTTAAAAAAAATTGCACTGTATCATCGGTCCCATGTTAAACATACGAATGTGAAAAATTCAAATTTTTGTTTTTGTTATTTTTCCGTAATATTTCGGTTGAAAAATAAAGTTCCGAATCTGTTACGATATTAGAAAATTCAGAAATCGCAGTTGCATTTTTACGAAAAATATCATTAAGTCTTCTTTTAAAATAATATTCTAGGTTAAAGTAACGATAATTGACTCAAGGAGTAGAGCCATGCAAAATTGTTATAAAGGGAATTGTTTGAATTTTCAATGCTAATAGTAAACTAGCTTTTGATGCCCTTAAAAAATACAATTTCATTTAGCAAAATCCATTTCGAAAATAAGATGGCAAGTTACAGAATCCCATCCACCTTTAATGAAATTTCGAGAATAACTTTCATACTATTGGTATATTATGTTCATACACACACGCAAGTATAGTATGTATTCATGTACGTCATAATAATCCACAAATGTGTTAGATCGTTATTGTGATTTTTTAGTTTTATATTTTGAAAATGTATTTATGTATTTTTAGGTTTGCAAACATAGTTTACTCTTGAATGAGACAGGCCGTAATATTTATATATATATATATATATATAAAAAAAAAAAGAAATAAGAAGAAAATAAAAGGAATTTAGGAACCTAATTACAATTTTGTGGCAAGCCGAAGACTTTAGTAATAATTATCTTATGTTAAAAAAAAACAAAAACATAATTACTTTAATCCTAAATATATATTCATTTTCAGAAAAAAAAAAACTGAATATAATAGACAATTGTGGAACAGAAATAAGATTGAAGATATTGTTAACAGGTTGTAATTATTATAAAATGAAGGAGGAAGTTTCCTTTCAATCCTTCCAATGCTCTTGGAAACTAAAATTAAATCTTTAGAATATTAAGAGTCTATTTGTGGCTTCTTTACAATCAATAAAATTACGCAAAGTAGTTTGAATCGTTATTATAAACCAAGGAAGTTCTTGCTTTGGTTTCTAATCTTACCTAAAATAAATTTTCATTCACTGCTAATTTTAAATATTCTAAGGAGTGAGACAGTTTTAATTAGCGCACGGATTCGTTGAAGGGGTTTCTCTGAATAAGGCACTTATTATTCCCAATATTCTATAAAGCTGAAAAGGAGCTGAATGGGAGATCTGACCTTAATTAGTGAAATATTTAACTGTCATACCTAGAACATTACGTCCTTTTATATCTAAAAGTCGTTTACAGGCATCTTTTAATCTATATATGTTATTATTGCACATTCAGTCGTTGTAAATATGTAATGAGTAATTTTGGTATTATGCTAATTATTTTTCATAATGCTATTAACTTTATTACTTATTTATTATTATTTATCTCATTATCTCTTCTTCTTATTTGTTTTCTTTCTTTTCTTTGTAACACCTTCGTCAGAGCATACGAATAACTTAGTTACTCTGCATACAATAATCTAAGTATTACGATATATTTTTAGTTAATAACGAAAACATATTATTATAATAACTGTAATATCTAAATAGATTGTATAATTTGACGTTGCGTTTGTTAATAAATAAATGGCAACAGTGCAAGGATATTTTATTTATTAAAAAAAAATTATGGTCATTTTAACTGATCCACAATTATATATATCAAATTTAGTATAATTTATTTAGAAGTGTTGATTATTCCGTAAAGTTAATAAGTTTTATATTTTAATATTTAAATAGCATAGAGAAGATTGTAAAAGAAAAGTATAACGTACAAGTTGCAGTGTTTTATAAATAAAACAACATACTCTGGTTCATTCATTCAAATCAATCTTGAAAATTTTTGAAGGGCATTATTTTAGTCAAATTACTTTTAATTAGGGATTGATAAATTATTTGCCACTTCTATTCATCCTCAGTTCAAGGTTTAAATGGATTAGATCATTTATATGGATTATATTAAACCTTGAACTGAGGATGAATGTGTATCATTCGAAACTAGTTTTCAATAAAACAAATTTATAGAAGTGGCAAATAATTTATCAATTCCTAATTAGATTGATCCTACTCTACCATCATGCGGATGTCAACAAATTACTTTTAATTTATTCTTGTTTAATATTCATCTTTTTTCTTCATTGTTCATATACAATTGCATTTATTTAACATAGTTCAAATCTTATGCCTTTTTAGTCATTTAGTATTATTAGTAATCCGATTCATTAATGTAATTTTTTTCTTTTTTTATGTTACGCACTTATTTTTCGAAAAAGGTTCAAATAGTTTCTTTTATTTAATCTTCGCCACTACCAAAATTCTTGCTTATATGAAATTAATAACTTTAAAAAATAGTTAAGAGATTGAATTGAAGAAATTGGATGTATCCAAATCAATTGGATGAAGACGAGCCCTAAAGCAAAATTTTGTTATATTCTTGAATTAATAATTTTAGCTAAATGTGTAGATTTGATTAAGCTAAAAACGAAACCATTCTATTTTTGTTCATGATAAAAAAATATATGAAAACAATGCTCCTAATATGAATTCGTTATGTGCTTGTCATAGGTAAATTATATCATCATGTCTTCTTCGCATAGTTCAGGGTTGCCCAACTTTTTATTAAACGTGCCGCAAACAAAGGCTCCCAATATTGAGGCGTACCTCAACTACACCCCTGCCGCCCATATCCTTCGTAATAATTTTTTCTATGTTGTATAAGTGCATGTTTGAAAATGTCAATCCCAAACTACCAGTGTGCTACAAGGTGGCACTCGTGCCACTCCGACTTTCTTGGTGTGAAAGCATGTTAAAAGAAAAAGAAAATTTGTAAACTCATAGAAAAGTTTCAAACTAAGGTCTATTTCATTAGATGAGATATCAGAACTTCGTTCGTAAATCGTTAATAATAAGCCAATTATTTTTTTTTTTCTGTTGATTTATTACCAGAGCCAAACTTATAATGGTATCAGATTATTGCTGAAGCAAAACTAGATCAATGTGTTGAAAATGAAACCTAAGTTGTGTTTCACAATTCCAGTTATTAGGGATTGAATACCGGGCTACAAGCTTGTTCTCAGTTTACGGAGGCCTGAAACTGATCTCCTTCCCCAGCCACTAGTAATAAATGACATCGGTATATCGTACAAGATAATCCTTTCTGAAAGCAGGGTTTCAGCAGGAAGCTGAAAGTTCTCTGGTTACAATTTCTTAAAATGTGCCACTCATAGCGGGAAGAAAAAGACCGTCAAAAAGAGATCAAATAATGTACATTGTGATATTAAACAGGAAACATACAAATGAACACCACTGTAAAATAAGAAAAAACAGTTTAAATCGGTCTCCAGCTCACTTGAAACGGAAAAATGACTATTCTTCGTTACTAACCGATTCTAAAACAGACCTATCTAAATTCTTTCTGACTATATAAATTCATGATCTCGATCATGAACTAACAAAAAACAATCCCATGAAGCACAAAACATAAAAAATGTCATTGAGTTTTCAAAACATAAAACAGAGTAAGGCATCATAAATTACTGGCTGATGAAATATAACCAACCTAAAATAATACAAATGGTTTTTGGACTTTCTTTATACATGATATGACTATAAATGCAAGTAAATATTTAACCAAATGAAAAATATCGTTAAAAAAATAAAAATATACGAGAATCCGTATGGCTTTCTTAAATACGATAATAATAGAGAATTTAAAAATTACTGGTTGGAAGATTCCAACGTATTTATTAACGCCAATAATGAGTCTTAAAACAAGAAAATATAATATATATTTATAATATGATATAATAACGATATAGTATTTAAACATTATTTCATGTATTTACGTTAGTATAAACCTAGGCGTCCAATGGAACCGTTTTCAGTCGGTTTCAACTGGCAGAGGAACCGATTTCAGCCGGGAAAGGAACCGAACGAACGGCAGTCAATTATCACTTTGCCTAGTGCTACGGCAAAAAAATAAAAATGTGAGTGTGTATAAAAATTTATAATTGAAATTATAATAAAACCATTATTATTGATAATATATCGCAATAGATAATATAGTGGAGGAATTGCAGATACAATTGAAAATATTGCTTCATATTTATAATTTTCATTAAGTATATTTTTTCTAAAATTAGGCGATAGAACGAATATTTGCCTAAGCTAATTATTAAAAGATTTCTATATTTTACTTCTCAAACAATAGCGACCAAGATGGCTGAAGTAAAAGTCAATTTGAAGATTAAAAAAAAAATCACTTCATTTAATAATAATATCATAATATCATTATTAAATGAACTTGTAAGTAAATGGTAGATCAACGCATTATAAACCAGTGGAATCGATAGTGTGGTTTCAAGTATATCAATTATATTATCGAGCCTCGGGTGAAAATAAAAATAAGTACATAACATAAAAGGTAACTAATTCATTTTGTCTCACTGAACGGCTGAACACGGCCGGAAAATCCTATCTCGATGGGATTGAACCGTCGCACATTGCGGAAGCCAGGGGACAAAAGTCGAAAATGAGAATATTTTTTCCAACTTGTTTTGCTTTAGTAATACTTTCATAGTGATATGTAATAGGAGCTTTTAATCCAATATTATAAAAATAAAGGATAGAAAGCATGTTTGAACAAGTGGCAGATCGTATATCTGTCTCAACGAAAAAATTTCAATTTAGTATTCCCCTTCTTTCATCTTAAGGATACATCAACTTCAAATGAATTTTTAGTAAGGAAGGCATCAAGGAAAGTAAGTAATATCCATTTTTTGTTAATACTTTTGAATAACATTTTTTTATTGAATATCTTTAAATAACATTTAAAAAAAAAAACTTCAAATAAACATTTTTCAATTTCGATCCAAAACATTCTTAATTTCTGAAATATTTTAATTTAATAACAATTATGCATCATAAATATACAAGCTTTAAGCTGCTTTGGATGGTTCTGTGTTTGTTTGTTTCAGAAAACTATGATTGGAATTATATGCCGTCTATTGTACATAATGTTTTATTTCATAGTTGCGGAGTAATAAATTTCTTTCATCTTATTCCAATTGGAAAGCTCTCTGAGGAGGTTTAGAAGGCTACCCATAAAGTCAGCAAAAAAGATAGCTTGAATCATACGCGGAAGAACAGTAATGCCAGTTCCAATGCTGATATCTTAAATCAACTTTGAATATCTTCGGATCCTTTAATTTCTGCAAGCAGGAAAGCAAGCTACTCAAATTCGAAGCTTTAGTTAGAGGATATTAAAAAATATCTTTTTTCTTTGGTCGATGACGATTCTTCTGTGAATTCACTCTAATTTGAAATGAAGAACTTATCCCCATCTACGTCATCCATGAGTACTTCAATGAGCATCGACTCATTATAATTTTCTGATGTAATTTCATCAATCCATGTATTGCAAAAAAAAATTGGTTTTGTATTAATGATTATATCGAAGTTTTCTTTAAATACCCGTCAAGACTTTTGTCCACTTCGACCGTAAGAGCGCCGCACTGTGCGTCGTCACGGCACAAAACGGCCCAAAGATTACTTGATCGGAGATGGTTCCAGTAAACCCACGGCCTAAACGTTTTGATGGTGAGGAAAAGAATCGAGATTTAAAAGAAAAATATTTTTAAAAAAAATCCTAGTCAACCAGATAATTACAAAAAATTAATAACTTAGGCAAAACATTGAAATTAATTTATCTAACGAATAATAATATCTACAGAATAAAGAATAAATTAGAATATAATAATAAAAAAAATTAAATAATAGACGGAAGGATAAAGAAAGAAGGATGAGACGTTATAAACTGTCCCTTTTTTCTCAACTGAATGAAATACCCGGTGTTTAGCATGATTTTTAAAACTTCCATGTCATAAACTAGTTTACATTTATAAAACGTAGAAATTACTAAACAACTTGCCAACTTTAATGATGAATGATTTTTATTTTATTTTTCAAAATCTATTTTCATTTTTTAAAAACTGTATTTAAATTTAATATTTTCTTCTCACATATATTTTTTTGTTCTACAAACTTCTAATGACTTTGACATTGTAATATTATTAAAAATTATCATGATGAATTTTCATCGGATTCAGGTAAGAAGTTGTGGAAACAACAAAAACATATTTTGAGACTAATTTTGTAGAAAAAAAATTAAATGCAATGATTGAAAATAATAATATGCAATACTCAAAATTGAATGGCACTTTCCAAAGCGGTCAATGATCTACGTGCCCGTTTTCTGGTCATTGACGATTTCCTTATTTATCACGTATTCATTATATATCAGCTTATCATTTTAGGTCGAGCTAATAGTGAACAATCAATAGATATATCAAAATATTTGACTTAAGCGTGAGCGAAAACATGTCGATTGGAATAGGTTACCTTCACCATACTTAGAACATATTTGATCCTTAGTTGGTATTTACCAATGTGTCTGTGATCTATTGATTTTCCACCCAACAAGACGTAGGCTTTATAATTATATAATTATAATAGTTAATTAACTATTATATTATATAAAATTATAATATATTACTATTATATTATTTATAGCATAAATAAGTAAATAAATAGAGCCACTAATTAGTTGTGGAATTTGTGATGCAACTTGAGACCTCACACCTCAAAGAGTCCCTTTAATTACCAAGACCAGTGTGTACTTACTGAGGTCTCCTGTAGGGCCTAAGTGCGCTGTTGGCCACTGTGTGGTGTACCGAAACGGCGTGCGTCACCAGAAGAAGAGGTCCTGGGACGAATTTATTGTCGAAGAAAGGGACAATCCCCTGGGGAATACCGTACAGGGTTGCGATGGGCAAGGTGAAGCCCCTCACTACGATGCACATAGATTTTACGTACCCCAGGGACGACCCGTCCCAGGACAGCGAAGTGGACGCCATGGTGAGACGCACCACGGAATACCCGCCTGGTACCGACCTATGCCCACCATGGGATATATGGGACATTCGTCTTGCCGTGGAGAAGCAGAGGATCGGAAGAGCTCCAGGTCTGGACGGAGTAGACGCTGCGGTCCTCAGGAATAGTGCCCCGTACGTGGAAGAGGAGCTCCTCCGGATTTTCAATGACTGTTTGGAGAGGGGGCACTTTCCAAGCAAGTGGAGGATCGCAGACTTGAGACTGCTCTACAAGGGAGGAGGGAGAGATAAAGAATCGCCTAAGGCGTACAGGCCGATATGCCTCCTCCCTGTCGTCAGCAAAGTCCTGGAGCATCTGATCGTCACGCGTCTTCGCCCGATTCTCAGTGCAGCTAGTCATCCACGGCAATTCGGCTCGACCCGTGGCAAGGGAACCACAGATGCGCTGCTGAGAGTGCGTAGGGACGTGGAGGAGAGGGCGGAGAAATATGTCATGTTGGTGCTCTTCGACATATCCTCCGCCTTCGACAGTGTGTGGTGGCCCTACGTACTCCAACGGCTGCAGGAGATCGACACCCCCAGCAATTTGTACTCGCTCGTTAGTAGTTACCTCAGTAACAGGAGCGTTAAGATCAGAGGTAGCTACTACGAGGTAGAGCGAAGGATTGAAAGAGGTTGTCCGCAGGGCTCTGTCCTGGGTCCGGCCCTGTGAAAGCTTATCTTCGACCAGCTGCTGGGGGAATTGGAGGAGAGAGGGTTCCTTGCCACGGCCTACGTCGACGACCTGGCGGTCATAGTGGCCGAGAACAGCAGAGCCAGATTGAAGACACAGGCAGAGAGGTGCGCCAGTCTCGTGTCGGAATGGTGCGTGAGGAGGAAGCTGAGTATGGCCGCATCCAAGACCCAGGCCATGCTCGTAAGAGGCTCTACAGACAGGGCTCACCCTATCATACTGGACATAGATGGCCAGAGAGTGAGGATGGGTGAGGAGGTGACGCAGCTGCAGAGAAGGAGATTGGCCACAATTCAGAGACTGGCTCTGCTTAGGGTCACTAAGGCCTATAGAACGGTGTCGCATGAGGCGGTGCAGGTGCTAGCTGGAGCGATGCCCCTGGACCTCGTCCTCAAGGAGGACAGGATAATGTACGATGTGAAGAGGCAGGGGCTTGACACGCTACCGGGGGGACAGAGTTAGCAAGACCCGTATTAGTAGAGATATAGCGTTTTGAAATGAATAGGCTATAAATTATTCTGCAAACTGGAAATCAGTCCACCTTACTTGTTTTTTTAATAACTCGAAAACTATTCATTTCTCTGAAAATTCCAGATGCACATTTAAAAGATAAATTAATTGTCTACAAAAAATAAATCTTAATCGATTAATCAGAGCCACTATTACATCTTCAACGGATGGGCTGATTTTATTGATTTTTGTTTTGTAGGATTTTGTCCCCCGACGCCTTTTTACCAAATCGGTCACCATGTGCACAAAAGCCGAAAAAAAATATTTTTCTATAGACTGTAAGACCAAAACGGCATTAAGAATTTTGATGAAACTTTTCTAAAAAGTACTTTAAAGTAATGGTCCTATATAGCACATATCCGAGAAAAAACAGAAGAAATTAAAAATTTATTAGGGATGGGCTATACTCGAATTTCTTTTATGATTTTAGTAATTTTCAAGGAAAATACTTTCGCAGCGTTAGCGAAGTACAAAAAGTACTTCTGATGTTAAGTACTTTTCCATTTTTAAACTACTCCATCGTTATTTAGGGAAACATTTATTCATTTCAAATTTGGCGATATTAATTCGAAGTCCATTATCATTAGGTTACTGGATATACAGGTTTTTAAAATAGTGTCGATTATAAGATTTGACATCGATTTATTTAAACTTTTCTGATTTCTTCAATATTGGGGTCCGCTGTTATGTTTTCGTTGTCGCTCATTTTGAAAATACAATAAATTTTAAGCTTCCGCGCTCACATATCGATTTATTTAAACGAGTATTGCCAAAAGCAAAAACACCATAAAAAGCTGTGAACTGATGTTTAACATCCTGAAAAGCTGCAATTTAATTTATAAGAGCTTAAATGAGAGAGATAATTTCGAAGGATGAGGAAATGGTACTTATATTCGTCAATAAGAAGAAAGGTCACAAACTAACTGATTGCTTCCCTTTCGAGTAGTTCTCTTCCACTAATTTGTCTCTCGTTACGGTAACGCGCCGAATATCAAGTAACACCGAACAGGCGCTAGAATGCTAATTCGGTTAGCCGAAATAATAGCCAATCTTAGAAGCGATAAAAACAATAAATCAAAAAATAAACAAAGAAAAAACATGACGAGAAATTTCCACCTCGAGTGTATGATATCACCCAAATTTTTTCGTCCCTCACTAGGATTGACATAAGATATCTAATTTTTAACCACTCCACAGAAGTTTACTATGGGTATTATTTAAAAAAAACATTAAAATAATAAACTAAGCATTTGTAGAATAGAAAAGTGAAGACGTCGACTAACTCTTTTCAAAGCTGATTTATTTATTTTTTAATTTAATTGTTGTTTTTACCTAAAGAAAATCGTACATAGTTAATGAGACATATCTATTTTGAATAACTGATGATCATACCATGTGTCCATGAATTAAAAATGTTGAATATTTCTTCTCAAAACAAAGAGATTCATCTATATTCGAGATCGAATATATTCACTTATTATAATAACTGTTCGTTGTAGAAGGAATAAGTAACACTTTATTGCTGTGATTTTCTATGTCAATAACTCTTGTTCATGTTACAGATACTGCTCGTTCTTTAATAGCAAGTATACCAACCAACGACTTCTTAAGTTTTTAACAATACGATGTTAACATGTCTAACTAAATTCATATAAAATAAAAATAAAATATAATCGGTGCAAATTATCACACAATTGTTTATTATTTCCAAAAATCAAAAATATGTGGTGTGACTACCCAAACAACTTTCTTTACCACTTTGGATCAAATTCCAATACAAAAATTGTTTATATAATATTAGTCTGATTAAGTTTTTTTCTTTTATGTTTATCTTTGTAGACAATTAAATTATCTTTCCATATGAGACTCTGTAATGTTTCTGGATTTGTGTATTTTTCGAGTAAATCAAAAAATTAAACAAAGGTGAACTGGTTTCCATAGGAATGTGTGATGAATAACTAATAAAACATGCGTAAAAAGTTAAATAAACTATATCTCTGCTGATACCAGTCCGTTATCGATGATTTTTTTTTTTTTTTGCTTTTCAAAGAATTTAGTTACTTATCGGATGATCATTTGGCTTTGGGTTTAATGATTCCAAAATACTTTATATTTTTCCTCTATCATAATAAATGACCGTGATATTAACGAAATGGCTGGTAATGTTGAGTTTCTAGAATCATCCTGGAGTGGCTTGTGACTTTCGTACCAAATCTCCAACAAAATCGGCCAAGTAGTTTCGGGGAAAAGCCGCAGATGGCGGACGTACGGAAACCAAATACATGGGTAAAACAGACTTACTCAAAGAAAGTACACTTTTTAAATTGTTTCTCATGTAACCTATGATTAAGTTTTTTTTTTAATTTTTGAGGTTTTATTATTATAACAGTAAAGAAGATTAAATTGTATTAAACAACCCCAAAGGATAGAACTTGCGGTTCAATTAAAGTACTAACACAATAGCTAAATGATGACTGTATAATTTCATTACAAAAACCTACATTGCATAGATTATGTAAGTTGATATTCACTACTACTTTAAACGTATTATCCACTTCTTTTTTTTTTTTTTTTAAATTATGCATTTTTTAAGTTACTGTACTTAGAATTACAGTAGAATAATGAACAAGGATTGCCCTACTGTTTTCATGTGTTGCCTCATCAGAAAATTATAAATAAAACAATCTCGATAAACTCTGACTCATATTATGTGAAATGAATATTATGCGTCTGCCCCAATATTGCAAAAATTAAATAATTTTATTTTCACAACCCCAGCGCTTGTTCAGTATAGATTGATAGCGCAGAAGAAGTTTCCATTTCAAATATATAATCTTTTTTAATTTATTGGACTAAGCCACATAAGTTCTAATATTTAACAGACGATTTTCTTTAGGAGACTTGTCATAAAAACAATAAATTTTGTGACATATTTTGTGTTAATATTTACAGAACATAAAAAATTATCGTTCTTCATAAAATAATCATACCATCACATTAAAAATTAATAAACTAATAAGGGATAATTTATTTTTTTCTAAGTTTCTGTTGTGCAACGCGACACGACACTGCATTACTGAGGGATCAATATTCTACATCCGCGCTCACTTTCTCTGCGAAAACTCTCAATCACAAGCAAAGTTGATAATTTATTTTTTAAAATACTCTTCAGATATATATTTTATAAATCTCAAATTAAGGGCATGGAAATTGCTATTTAAATATAACTTCATATGTTATAAAATAGTAGCCGGACTATTTTACAATGATAAATGTATTTAAAATAATAGAAAATTACTATTAGCTGTAATCTAATGAAACAATATTTTTTTTTTAATTTGTTTATGTTATGAATAGTAGTTAAAAGGGTTTTCACAGTACGAAGAAAGTGAGAAGCAGTAAGCAGAAAATATAAAAAAAAAAAAAACTTTTTTTTAAAGTTAATTAAACATTATTAATATTAGTAAAACATCGAACGTTAATTTATTCAAGCAAAATGGAAGATTATATTAATAATTAATGCATAATACACTTTAAAATAATAATAATGTAATTCTATAATCGTTTCTCTAAGCTACAGAACTGTCTCCAATCAAACTATTGGTAGGTAATTATCAGGCTCGTGTCTTACTCAAAAATACAATTAAAAAGTAAAAAAAAAACCTCTTAGTTTAGGTACAATCCATTAGGTAATGTTAATTATTGACCAGATTTATAAAAATAAAAATAAAAACGTAAAGATGTTTAGCATAATTTGAAAAATTTAATTATATCCAAAAAGAGATAATTAAGGGCGTTAAACATTTAATTTTATATCGTTAGAAAACATTTTTACTACGAGAAATGGATTCAAAGGCTCAATGTTTGGCTTGGGCGACTTGGAAAATTTTAACGAGGGCGTTACCATTAAACCAAAGTTCTTTGCCCTATCCCTAAAATGAACTGCCTCCATCCCAAGCCATTGAACCGGGAAAATAAATAAATACATCGATACCTTGAGCACACATGTGCTATGTCCGTTCTTTATTACTTTTGGAAAGCTCAAAGTATAGTATTGATTTATGCATTATTTCAATAATACAGCTCAACGTCTTTTGATATTTTTTAAGTTTAATGTTTGTAATTACTAAATATCAAAAGAAATTGATCTGCAGTAATGGAGTAATGCACATATCTAAACATTACTTTGAGTTTTCCAAAAGCAGTAATGAACAGCATAACACATTTCCTCTAAGGGATCGATATGCATATAGTATTATTATATTATATATTATAGTACGATATGTTTAATGAGAAGGTATTTTAAAAGTAAGCATAACAAGTATCAACCATAGCACAATGTGAATTAATTTATATTTCTTTCTTTATTATGTTAAAATGTAATAATAATAATAAATTTTTATTGCTCAAAAGTAAAATAATTTACAGCAATGAGCTGATTTTTAAATTAACAATTTGACTTTTTATACAGATTTATATTCACTACATAGAAATATCAAAAAGAAAATATTTACATTTATAGTATTTAAAAATAATAAGCTTTTCTTAGTTTTAGTTTTGCCATTCTTCCCAACATTTTTTTTCGGACTTCTTTCATGACCTTTTGCTGTTTGGGTCCCATCCTGCTTCTCCTCTTTTTACTATATTCCATGACCTTACTTCATTTTTATCTATTTATTTGCTTTATTCTTTTAACATCCCTTCTCTATTTAAGCTAATAATGCCTGTCTCAATTTCAGACAAAAGGAGAAATGCTGGTATAAATCATTAACAGTAGTGGTATATTCTGCTTTTAAAATGGCTTCCAAACGGTCTGAGGATAATTTTTTGCTGCCTAACACATTCCTTCTTATATCACTAAAAATAGGGCAGTAGTTTTGGAGATGGATTATTGTTTCATTTCTCATTTTCCATAGTGGGAAGCTTTCTTCTGGCTTGAAGACTGTTACTTTTTTGTCATAATAAATTCTTGACAGACGCCGATGACCTGCTAGCCTTATTTGGGCAACCATCAGTTTGCTATTGAAGTTTTGCTATAGGTGTTTTTATGTTTAAATAAGGTCCAATAGCGCCTAGAGAGCTTCTGCGACTCTAAATGGGGCTGAATGAGTGTTTCAATTGAGGACAAATTCTATTTCTTTATTCAGCCAATAGTTCATAGCTTTCTCAATAATTCCATTCAAATGCTCATTTGATAGGATGGGCTGATTACTCACAAACTTTCCGCACCCAATGTCTCTAGAATACTTTGTAATTTGGTTACCCAATTGAAGAGGAGTCTATTGAATTTTGCAGTCTCTATGAGGGCAAGATAACTCCTTTTGTATAAGTCATCATCTGGTATCTCTAGAATTCGTTGCCACCAACTGAGCATCCTCTTAAGAATTTTAACATGGATGTGAGGCCGTCCAGTCTCTAGTCGCACAAAGCTGTTAAAACACATTTTTACCTTGAAGAATTTTCATCTAAAAGGATGTAATTCATTTAATATACATCTCAATACAATCATTATTTATCTATTTGACTTTACATAGGACTAATTAACATTATTTATATATAAATCTTATCTAATAATTATTGTTTGATAATTAAATATTGTTTATTCTTACATTTTAACTCCCAATATGGAGGAGGTCTAGTTTATTAAGGTCTTACTGTACTTCCAGCCCACAACAAATACTCAAACCAACGGATCCTTATCACTTGAGATCGCGGCCTACCGTAATTCAAATTATTACTGCATTGATTAGATTACAGCTGTCGATTTCCACTCGCTACGCTCGCTCAAGAGATAAGAGAACCCCCAATGAAAAAAATGTATTCACAAATACTAACAGAATTAAAAAAAATATAATCATACTGAATTATAGAAAAAAAAATCTATAACACAAATCGCTGAATTCGATTTATTGAGTAAATATTCATTTGAGTATTTATTCTGAGCATGCGCAGCTCGAAGTATAGATGGGCTTTAAAAATCTAGACCACCGCCATGTTCGGGTCATGATTCTGGAGTTTTACCGAATAAAGGAAATTGTTAATTAAAATAAAATACAGTAGAATAAGCAGCTGTTGAATCTCAATATTCATTTGAATATGAATTATCGAGATATAAGTCCCAATAATTTTCCAATAATCGGTAGTAAAAAATAAAAAATATAATACGAAATAACAAAATTAATACAAAATTGAATATATATAAAAATGATATAGTTAGATCAACAAAGTCTTAAAATATCACATTTGAAAAAAAATCGGTTATTTTCTTTTGGTGCAATCCTTGAATAATTCTCCGATTAACAGGTCTTGTCGATTGCTTCGTTAAGTATGCTCAGAACAGAAAATACGTCAACACCAACATCCGATTTTGCTGGAAAATGGCGCACGTTGTAGATGTATTATTTCGCCATTTTAGAACTAATTGTCGGCATATCAATTTCTTCATCTTCTTTTTAAACGGAGTCAAAATTTCCTTGTCAGCTAGGATCCTAGCTATCGCTAAATATTGGTACAAATAGGCGAAATATCGGAAAGTTATGAGAGTTTCTTTATTCTGAGATAGACGATTTCCATCCACCAGGCCCTCAAAGAGTTGTATCACTACTTCCTTGCATTAAATGCCTTGAATAATTTAATTATGGCAAAGGCCAGAGACTGCAGCTTACAATTAGAGGTTTTGTTGAGAAGCAAAAACAGAACGTGTCATCGGTATATTGCTGTAAAATATCGGTTAAATATTAGTTTTTTCATCCATTCGAACCTTTCATCCACTCTTTTTAATTGATTTCATTCATTTATTTGATTGATCTTCTTTTTAATTGATATAGAATATCGATCGAAAATAATTAAATCAAAATTTAATTATTGCTTATTTAAATTTCCATCCCGAACAATCTTCAAAATATGATATTATTATGAGGAAAGTAAATAATAATTAATAATAAAAAAATAAATAATAGTAATTGTTCGAAGTTGACAAGTCAGGGGAGGATTTATAAAAAAAAAATATTAAATCTCAAATGAATTAATTGATACTTTATGGATTTGGTGTGGTGAGAACATTATTGTATCAATTTAGATAAACGTTTATCAAAATTGAATCTATAATGCACGGAGCAGGTTGTCTTCTGAAAGATAGCGACACCTTCAGTTAATTTCAGCATGTGACAGCCAATCAAAGCTATGAATGGAAACTAGGAGGGAGAAAAAGTATTTAATAAGGCAGATGCCCAAGCTACACCCCATTTTACTTCACTCCTCCATTCTATTCTACGTCGCTATTCTTCATTCTACCGCTGACTCCCACACGGCCAACGTATATAGAGAATTTGGACCAGCTGAAATCACGTTGCAGTTTCCAGTCTTGAATACATCACAGCAAAGAAGAGGATAAATCAAATAACAGTTTATTAATTATTATTACGCAGAATACTATTTGAGTTATTCATTAAGTGAAATTTGTATATATAAATTAATTTGATTATTAATTAACTAAAACATAAAGCAAATTAATATATTGTATCATATATTTTCATCATTGATAATTAGTTTCCTTTGATTAATCATATTTGTTTTACTTTCATATCTGAAATGAGTTCAAACACATAATTAGAAACTGTGCTATTATTTCATCATTAATTCAAGTCTCCTTAACTATAAATCATTTAATATTAATCACCAACAGTTTATTTAATGAATAATTATAAAAATTAAAGACAAAGAAGTGAATATTAATGAAATATTATTAAATAAAAAAAATTTGTTGCAGCCTCTTCGTCAACCTACTAGTAAATAAATTGATCTCTCTCTAACTCCCCTTCATGGACACCTTATTCATAGACTAAACAAATGATAACCATTTAATTAAAATTAATTAATAAGAATATTAATGAGGCAGACGGAGAGAGCTGTAGCAAAAAAAAGCCCTATATAGATATATAAATTTAATATTTGTGTATTGCTCAATAATTTGTAATTATTTCTTAAAACAATATTTATCAACTAGAATTAAATTATTTTATTGCTAAAATTTTAGGATGGTGATTTGCCTAATAGATACCGGAAAGATAAAGTATTTTATTTAAACTGAAAATTAATATGGGTGATTTTTATTTTCCCTTCACTTATTTTCCATCAAATCATCTGATACTCGTACAAAATAAATGTAATTGATGAATAAAATTTTGATATTATCATGAAGCTCTTGGTGAAGTTCAAAATAATTGGAATTTGATGAAAAAAATCCGGAAAATTTTAGTCGATTACATTATTTCACTGCGATGGATGAAAAATTGTAGTTCTTTTTATTGTAACAATCTATTAAATAAAGTTATATCAAGTTCCAGTTATATCAAATACTCACCCCCGGGACATCAAAAAATCAATAAACCTTTAGTTAAAAAAGATTTACGATTGTTAATAATAAAGAAACTTAATTTTATATATTAAATATAAATATAGGAAATATTTCTCAAGACAATCTGAAATAAGAGATCTAATTGTAAGCAAAAAAAAAAATTATTACACGACACCAAATGTTGCCGAAAATAATAATATCCGAAGTCCTACGGAAGAGGATATAATAACCGTAAAATTATAATCAGGAGAAATTGAAATTGAATAATAAATTCACTATCTATTACAAAAATAAGATTAAAAACACTAATAATTTTATTACAAAAATGCCTCAGCATTCATGCTTCTTTTAGAAAAGCATTTCTTGATTAAAAATCCTTGGTATACAGCCATTATTGGTATATTTAAATGCAGAGAATGACCATTTTCAATTAAATCGCCAATTCTAGAGAGAAAATATTTTAAGCAAAATTTCAATTTCGATTAATTAAAATTAAATAATTTCTATATTTATTTCCAGTTGGATAATTGTAGTCTTATTATCACTTTAAATTTTAGCGTGCGTAAGAAAGATACTTCATATTTACTATCATGAATATTTTAATTACTGTTGACTTAACTATACAAGTAGTTTATTTGTTTCTTTTTGATTAAATCAATGCCTGTTATTAATCATTAGAAATTATAATGGTTCAAAAGTCCTCGGCTAGTGAAAGGGAAAAGAAAAGAAAACAATGAAGAAATAACTCATGTAAAGAAATTAGTTTCAAGAGAAAATTGTGGAAGAGGTGCTGTTGTTGTAATTTTATTAGACGATGTGTTTTAAAAAATGGAAGCACTGATAGAGCCCTATTTCATAATCAAGTACAAAAGTACAAGAACAAGTGGAAATGTTCGTTATTGGAGGTTACAGGTTGCTTATAGTCATTAGATAAAAATAATTTATTCAATGTTTTTTTTTAATTAACTGTTTATAAATATAATTATTTTAAATGTTATCGTGTTTCAACATTCCACAGTGTAAGTTATAGGCGTAGTAAGTCGTAGGGAATTATTCTAGTACTTTTTTACTTTATTATGAGATAGGGTCAAGATTGTTCAAACCGAACTTATTTAAAAACATTGGTGTAATATTACAGTTTTTATATTTTATAAAAAACAGATTTTATATTTACGTTAAATTTTCTAAAGTAATATTAATTTTATCTATTTCAAAACCTTTTTTTTAATTTTATAAGTCGATGTTTCATTTAAAAAATTTGGAATTAGATACATTACTTATTACTAATTATAAGAATTGTAAATACGTATGGTAATGCTTATGCGATCGCTAGTACGTTGAATTTTTTAAATTAAGACCAAACATTTGCTCACAGAGATAGCAATATTTAACATATTAATATTACCGATGAGGAAGATAACTACAAACGAGGAAAAAAAAATAATGTAGTACCTCTAAAGAAAAAAAACATTAAAAAAATAATTGGGAACCGTTCATGTTTAAAAAATATAAAGAAATAAAAATGTATATACTATTTATTTATTTATAAACTGCATCAACCAACAGGCTAAAGCCCAAAAATGTGGCAAAATAAAACAAAATAGTGCTTAATATATCAGAATAATTATAAATACATATGTAAACATAATACTAATAAGAAAATGTTAAATGAGTTAAAAACAAAAATGAAATGCACAAAGTGTCACCAACTTAAGTGATACCAAAAAAACAACAACCAAAATGAATAATGAAATAAAAAAAATAACAAAAAGAGAGAAAAAGAAGAAGAGAAATCAGCCCTTGCTCTGAGTTATTTAAATATACATATAAGTAAGAAACAATATTTTAATGATTTTAAATTTACATTGATCTTATAACATAAAAAAGATAATTCCAAGAAATGCAACTTGCTTATTTGATTTATATAACTGTATTAAAATCAGAGTAATTACATGATTAATTATTTTTAAAATTGCAGACTATATCTAAATATTATATATTAAATGACTGACTAATAATTTCCTAAAACATGATCAATATGATTCAATGAAAAACTTAGATCGAGATCCATTATGCCACCCAGAGAGTTCCACAGTTCAGAAATGCACCGCGCATGGCTCCAACATTCTGATTTATTTATAGCAAAATAAAAATCCTCCTTCTGCCTACTACTCACCTTTCCCACTCTGAAATTATGTTTACCAAGCATGCTAAACTGCCTGCACTATTGTAGTACTGTACAGGTGATGAACTGTACTACTGTACAGGTCAAAAGTTAAAATAACAAATAAACAATAATAAGAATAGGGTTGATATACATTTTATATTCCATTAATTTTCGATAGCATTAATATTAATTATTTTACTGATGAAATTGGTACTTATTCCAAAAATCATCAGTTTTAAAATTGATACAGATTTTGATAGAATTTGTACATATATTGTAACTCTTCGTATCAAAATTATTATATTAAAAAATTCTATTAGAGAAAAACATTCAATAAAATTATAACTTGATATGTATCAATCTTAAGTAAGATTAAGTCAAATAAGATGAATAACAGATTGAAGTGTACTATCTATTAGAAGAGGCAGGTCAGCAGTCCGTCCCTTGTGGAGAAGAATAATTGACATGTGACAGCAGCTGTCACCACAGCACTTAACCATCGTTTACCCCTTAGAAGCATGAAATACGTTACTTTTTAAAAAACTTGAGGGAATAAGGCAGCTGGGATCTGTGTGACAACGGCAGAATGTGGTCCGTCACGGAAAAAGTAATATATCTTAGGAAACAAGTCACCTTCGGATCCCCGCCTACGTCCCGAAAAAAACGGCAGAGGCCTGGGAAAGGTACAATTCAATTAGAGAATATTAATGCGTTCTTAATGGGTACCCCTCCCGGAGAAGGGGTGGAGACTAAACTGGTAAATACCAAAAATTTCCTCTCTTGGGGAAGATAAAGTAGTCAAAATAGAAACCGTCCCCTGCCCGGGATCTAACAAAATTCCATCTACACACCACTAGTGAAGACAACCTAGGAAGGTGGTATAAAAGCTGTAAGAGAAAATCAAAGGACTCAGGCTCTGGCGCTAGCTTCAATGGCGACACACTCGCTCTTGCCCGGACTTCGATGATAACTACACTCTCAAGCTGACCAATGAAAGTGACACTGGCTTAGACTTTTTTCCGGACCATGATTCACGATATTCTGAGGCACTGATGGGGAAGTTCCTGAGTCATGAGGCAGACAATCACCATAGAACTTCCAGACCGTCTATATCAATTAATCTCCGAATAAGTAAGATAAGATACTTATGTTAAAACATTTAATGGCCAGAGTCTGAATCACTCTCTGGTTAATATTTGTATTAGCTTATTACATTAATTTTGACAAATAAAGATAAATGTTAGGATGAAGATTGTTGTTTATCATCCAAGTCATTGCCAATTTGAATATGTTTAATTAAGCATGATATAAATAAACTTGAGTAACATTATGGAATTATTAATGTTATAAGTAGCAATATTATAGTGGTCAATTAATAAACAATGGTAAACACAGATAAACAATGATGTCATTGAGCAATAATGACTATTACTAATTGATCATGAAATCAATGAACATAATTTGCCTAATTGATACACAGCATATAAAATGGCATCCCGCCTTGTGGGGATTGATCATCCATTTTCATGCTCTCAAAAACAGCAAACTTAAATATATATTGTTGGACAAGGTCAAATTTTAAAATATATTAATTATCTATTTGCATATCTTTTCTTATTGTTTCAATAAAAACAATAATAATTATAAAAAATACCCCTTTGTTAACAAAATGCAGTTAAAACTAAATTTAATTTACTGAACTATTGTTAAACGTATGCAGTAGCATGCTTACAACCTGTACACAAGTACTTATTGCTTTATGTACCATCATAGGAGGTAGGAGTACAATACTTTGTTGGAGAATTGTTGAAGAGAGGCTCCAGATAAGGGGTGGGTGCCGGACAAAGCAATAGCCTAAAAATAGTCATTAAACCTCATATTGAGGACAATGTAAGAGGTTTAAAATAATTTTCTGAGGAAGCTTTAAAATATCACAATGTAAAGAAAGTCTCTTCAATTAATTCTGTCTCTTCAATTATCTAATTAAATCTTTGAACATCCTTTTTTCACACCTGTTTAAAAATATATAATATATCTTTAAAGTCGAAACATGTCTTCAATGTATAAGTTTTTTAAATATGATAATATGGTAAAATGTAATAAATAAAAAAAAGAAAGAAACTTAATATGCTAGGTTTTATTTCTGGTCATCGGTACAAAAATCCTATGGCTTAAAAAATGCCCAAAACAACCAATTTTGGATCATTTTAATTTTTTTTAAATTCCTTTAATAATGCATTTTTTCCATTTATTATTTTTCTGTTTGTCGGATTTTTTTCTTTATGTTTTATGTAAATACAAATGTTAAGTTCCTTTGGTATAAATAGTAGAAACCATTTTATATATTTGAACACCATATGACGATATTCAACATCCTTGTAGAGACCGCTACACAGATGGCAGTAGCGTAGCCAGGATTTCGTTTCGGGGAGGGGAGAGAAGGGTCCATTCAAGGATCTACTTTAAAGAAAACCGCCCACATCGGGGCCCTCTCTCTATATAAAATGTGTATACATAGATATATTGTTTATAAAATAACATTCAGATATGTTTATATAGTTTTCGTTTACAGATAACAAGTAAAAGCATTTTATAATTTCGGAGAGGGTCCAGACCCCCTTGGACCTACCCCCGGCAACGGCAATCACAGATGGAAACAACGGTTCGCCTGCAACCTTTCAGCGGACGGGGGTCTCTACACACACTAGAAGTGGTCTGCCGTTGTGTGGAGCGGGGTTTAGTTTAATTGAAATAAATAGTATGGAACTTAATATTTCTTTTAAATTCCCATAAACATGGATAGATTTTAAATATATATTTTTCATAACATTTTTTAAAATCCATGGACAACTTTCATTACACGTTAAAAAATTATTATCAAGTAAAAAAATTAGGTATCAGTATATAATTAATATGGTTCAAGGAAGTAAAACTTAAGTTAAAAAGTACCAATTGCCCTGATTGAGTCTCTGTTGGTTATTAAATAAGTGTTTGAAATTTTGAAGAGCAGAAATGTGTGCCATCGTAGCAGTGACAGGATATTTTTTCCTAAGCACTTTAAAATTACGTAAGAAACAAATACATATATAATTATGTTATTTATTTTACTTTCTAATATTACTTCTCTATTTAAATAAATAAAACGAAATTCTTCATTGCACTGAAAGTGATGAAACTAGTCAACTAGTAGGCCAGAAACGAAGAAAAGGAGCGGGATAAAAGAAGAGGGAAGTAAATTTCGCGTGGGGACAGCGGAGAGGCAATCAATACTGGGCCTTCCAGCTCTTAGGGTCGTATGCAGTCTCCTAGTATTCTAGTCCCCACGTCTTCCACCCCCTTCCCGTCTACTTATTATTCTCTATTGCGAGCTTTTCATCCAATTATATTGCTCAGAGAGATAGGAGAAAAAGTGGGAAAAAGAAATCATAAAGAAGCCATCGGTGCTTGGATGTGGAAACTACATTCGAATAAATAAGATTCGAACCAATATGAGTACTATTACCTTAGTAAGTGTAGGGCATGGAATATTTTAATTTAGAAGTGCATAAAGGATAAGTGACACAAACATTATTCAAGAACAAATAATTATAAATTCCATAACAATATGGTCCACCAAGAACTATTATATATTTTGTAAATTTTAATTGAGTTGAATGTACTGGCAAAATATTGTTCAATTAAATTTGTGAGAATTTAAAATAAATGAGACACCCGGTCGTAAAACATGGTAACTGACAAAATGAAAACTTTTTTATCTTCAACCAGCAATCATCAAAACTAAATATGTACGAACATTATTCTTTAAAAAATACAATTTTCCTACAATTTCTTTCAACAACCTATGAAATCAGTTGTAAGGAATCCGGCCGGCGCACAGTGGGCAAAATTTAGTTGGACAAAAATATATTATGTCTTTATAAATGTTTTAGAGTCACTGAGATCAGTATAAATAGTTCAATATACTGCTTTAAGATTAAATGGGTATAGAAAAGCAATCTTCATAATTAATGAGATATAAAATTGTATACGATAAACAAAATCAATGAATAAATAAATAATCACAAGAATGTATGAAAAATAACTTAAAACTAATATATTTTATTAAATATGTGTTGTAATTATACTCATTTGATGAACTTTCTACGCTTTTTCATCCATTTCCTTTCGATATATCGATATTTTAAGCAGCCGGCCTTCGATAACTTTTTTATTCTATCGTTTGAGAAACCTATTTTAGCGTAAAAAATTAAGTGGACTGCCCGAGCTAAAAATATCGAAAGGAATTTTAATCTCTATAAGTTCTAGAAAAGAACTTTTCACTTCTACAACTCGAAGAATTCAAGGCAAGCCTGAATAATTTAAAAATTGTCTCAATTATTCGAAAGTTACAGATGTTACAAAAAGCTGTGATGGCCGAGAACGTTGGGAGGAGAGTCCTAAAACCCCCAGTCCGCAGCGTTGCGGAATCGATTCCCACAAGGGTTAGTTAATGTTTATTTCATGCCGGGCCCAGGAAATGAATCTTGACACATCGATTCTGGTTGGAAAGAGTCTAGATAGACGTCTGGGATTAGCAAAAATTACTAATTTTCGAATTAGTTCTTCTTTCGCCCCACCAATACCGGTGGATATCAGATCCTCTTCAACCGATACATAAGTGTCAAACTTAATGAGGTACATTAGTGTACTCTTTTTTTAATATTTTTTAATTAATATTTTAATAAGTAACTCATTAGTTACAAACATTTTGATATTTATGGCAAGTGAACTAACTTTTAATGGTCCATTGAAAAACTTGATAAAGGAATAAAAAAAAAAATAATCAAAATCAGTCATACGATAGTTACGTCGAGAAAAGAAGATACTAGTGCCTAAAAAAAGATCATCTGGGAATCGTAAGACTGGGCACAGGTGTTGGCGGAAGAGCTGAAAAATGTTTCGACCTAAGTTGTACTCTTGTAAATCAGTTTGGTGTCGCCATCTTACGTCTAAGTTCAGCACAACTCCGAGTTCTAACATCTTTGTCATAGTTGCTACAATTAATAGCCATTTTAAAACATAATAAATGTTTTCACAATTTATGCAACAGCTCTAAAAATTATGGAAGTCAGTTGCAGGTCAGAACTTGGAGGTTGGTATTGGTTTTAACCATTTCATAAAAAAATATTTAAAGAAAAAATGTAATTAAAAAATATCGGAATAATTTTTTCGAAATATAAATCTAGTGTAGATAAATATTAAAGGAGTGTAGATCAAAAAGCGATTGAAACGCATACTTGTATTGTTCATTGTATAAAGTAATACTATTATCAACATAAATTTGCTCAAAGCCCTTTAAGATTTTTATAACCTATAAAACATAAGGAAAGATATTTCTAACAGGAAAAGATCTGAGGAGTAAATAGTATGACAATCATAAATAAAACTTCCTGTTGAAAAAAAATTAACGTTAAAAATAATACTATGAAAAACTCAGTGATCGCGAGTTTTAGTTCTTTCAATTCCATTCTTAGTATATTGCTACCAAAGGAAGTAAAGTTCTTTCAATTATAAGGTCCATACCAAGAAGAGAGACCCATATCCATATCCATACTGTTCAACTTTCCTCTAATAGCTGTGGAATATTACTATATATATATATATACATATTTTAATGAATGAAAAGGATATGATTAATTAGTGTTATTATAATTAGTTGTTTTTTACAATCTAGGGTGATGTGTCGGCGTAAGCGCCTAATTGAATTGTCTCGTTGAATTCAAACCCTCAACTGGTAAGAGCTGTCCTTTATGAAGTATGAAGCCTAAACACTAATGTATCAGAAATCAACCAAGAAAGTTCGCTAAGATAAAATATAGCGAGTTGTAAAAATATTAGTTCCAGCCTGTTGATAAAGTTGTGTCTTTCAACTTTTGCAGTGCAGCTGTTTCTCTATTTATATATATATATATATATATATATATATATATATATATATATATATATATTTTTTTTTTTTCAATGAGTGGAACTTATAGAAACTGTTTTTCAAAATTATATGTGATTTACATTTCTCCTTGACAGTTTTATATTTTTTTAATCGCTTGTCCGGAGTCACCCAAACATAATAGTAGTGGCAAGTGCAGACTTCTGTTGTGTGACAAATGTGCGTGGCTACTAGCGAATTAAAACAAAAATTATTTTTTTCAATAAATTTATTCAATTATGTTCCACATCCCATTTACCTAACTCAATGAAGATTGAAAATGTGAATCTCAGACAAGCTTTAACTTTTTTCGATGTTTAAGCCAGTATAATAATCCACCAGAAACCGAACTATTTTGCACTTGTCCCAAAACTGTTCGTGCTTGAATTATGAGTCTTCCAGATACTACTAAGTAATATACAATTAAATTATCAATTTCATCAAAATGGACGTTGTTAAAACGTAGCTTTAAATGTAATATTTAAACATAATGATCTAAGGAACATTTTGCTTCACAGAAACATCTAGCTTCAATAATAAAAATTTTATAGTATTATTTTACAGTTGCAGTGTAAAATTGATTGCGCACTTGTCCAACATCACCCAACCTACTTAATTTCTAATAATGAAATATTTTTATGGAATATACATCTTATTTTAAATAATAATACGATTAAATTACAAAAATAACAAAATATTTTAAGTATTAATACTTAACAATTCCGTTTTTCATTTAGAAAATGAAATGATATTTAATTACATGAAATGATATTTTATTTATTGTTAATATCGAGCGAGTTCGTTGCTCAGAAGTCGTCGTAGCCAGGATTTGAAAATGGCCAATTTAAAATTTTAAATGCTATCTTCTTCGAATGTTTACACAAGGCATAATCAAACATAATTGATATAACGGATTTTCATAGATTATATCAATGAAATTAGTATTATTACTATTAATATAATTATTATTATATCAGTAGGTTGGCGGGCACTGAACTACGCCGATTTTTAGGTTTTGAATGGAAAATCACGAAAATCATGTAGGAGAATCAGCACATGTCAACACTTCTAAATTAAACTCTTTAATAATAATTTACCAATACATAATTGTGAATGCATAAATTTTTATTATATTAGTATCATCTCCAAGTGTCATTTCATGCGATAGAGCAATATATTTGACGTTATTTTAATATAATAAAATTTTCATTAAAGGTGACTATGACTTGAAATTTATTTTTAGATTGAAAGGCAATGTATTATTGTGTTATACACGAGCATTACATGAATACTCTTGTAGGATTTAATTGTTTACAAATGTAAAACCTTCTAGTGTTTTTTTTTTTTTTTTTTTTTAATGGCTAAAGTGAAGAAGATAATAAAGGTGAGTCACGACCGGTAAGGGGATGATGGGGAATTAAAACGCTCATTGGCCATATCAAAGAAAGGTACTAGCAATAAAGATAAAGTACAGGCCATTGGCTGGTACCTTCAGCTCTGTTTCTATTTGAAGAAGGAGTAAATGGGAAACAATAAACTCGCCTGATAGATAGCTATCAATTTATTTTACATTGACGAGTCAATGCCTACTTAAATAAAGATCAAACGGGAATAAACCTGAAACACTTAAATAATCTTAATAATTGTGACAGAGAAAAGGTGACGATAAGACATCGGAAACTATCTAATTGAGGATGTTATCAATTCTTCGATTTTTTTTTATTATTTAATATAAACTTTTGATAAATAAAATAATATTACTATTATTTATGAAAATAACAATATCTTGGCCGAATCGGGAGATATTTTGAATAAATTAAAAAAACACTTTGTAAGTATTTTGAATTCGGAAAATAATAGTCAATCTCATCCTTCTGAATATCAGAGAGCTGAACCGTTAATAGAAGAACCGAGTAAGGAGGAAGTCGAAATATCCTTCGAAAAATTAAAATCTCATAAAGAAGCGGGAATCGACAACATTTCCAGTGAATTAATAAAAGCATGCGGAGAAGACCCAAAGGGCATTGTAAGACTTAGTGGTCAAACATCGCGGCCTTTCCATTTTTATAAGGGAGTAAAGCAGGGAGACAGCATAAGCCCACTACTATTTGTCCTCCGTGTGGATGAGATATGGAAGGTGTGTAAAAGGAGATGCCCAAGAGCACTAGTAGGTTTTTGGAACCTAACTCCAGTACTGGCTCAAGCATTGATATACGCGGATGATATCGTACTGATAGCTGATTCTGAAGAGGATCTCCAGGCATCCTTGGAGGAATGGAATGAGGAGCTGAAGATTAGGGGTTTACAAATAAACCCTAACAAAAATAAAATCATGTATGTCGGAAGAGAAAACGCAGAGCCTAGGATTGTGTGTAATGATGAACCCCTTGAACTTACGAATACTTATACGAATCTAGGAACCATAATAAGGTAAAATAGACCAGGAGTTTCTGAATCGAGTGTTATAGGCAAGCAAGAATTAAGTAGAGATGCCAAAATACGAATTTTTAAATCCGTGTTCCTCCCTGTTCTCCTGTATGGATCAGAAAGTTGGACGGCCCTCGACAAGCACGTAAGTGGAATAACATCTGCAAAAATGAGATTCCTCCATAGAATAGTTGGCAAGACCAGGAGAGACTGCGTCAGAAATGAAAGAGTTCGGGAGGAACTGGGTGTTAGATCAGTGCGCGACACCATGCAAGGGCGGCAACTAAAGTGGTATGGACACGTCTGTAGAATCGACGATACCAGAAAAGCCAGGTGGTATTTGGAAGCTAGGCCGGAAGGAAGACGGCCTCGTGGCAGACCCAGAGGCATGTACTCTGATTACATTGGAAAACTGGGGGCAACTAAAGGACACACCATCCCGAACATGAGAAGATTAGCCAGGGACAGGGACCAGTGGGCTAGATGGACCGAGACTGCAACTCCACGCTTCACGGCACAAAGGAGGTAGAGGAAGAAGAAGAGCGGAGAAGCTGGAGTTTCCAAAATATATCTTTTGGTTAAAAAGATTTCGGAAAATGAAAAAATACATACTTATTACGATTCAAAAAAAGGGACCGGGGACGGATTGTAATAACTATCGCGGAATATCATCACTCCTTCCGATATGTTATAAAATATTCTCGTTGATCCCTAACTAGTCGAATCACGGAATACGCTGCGGAAATAATCGGAGACCACCAATGTGATTTTAAAAGGAGCCGGTCAACTATCGATCAAATATTTTCCTTACGGCAAATATCTGAGAAAAAAATTATAATACAAGGGCGTAGTTCATCAGCTTTTTGTCGTTTTCAAAAAGGCTTATGATTCCACTGACCACCAGAGGCTGTATAATATTTTGACTGAGCAGAGAATACCGAAGAATTTAGTTAATCTAGTAGAGATGTGGATGACCGATACATTCAATAAAGTTAAAACCGGTAATTATTTTTCGGAAAAGTTTGAGGTTCGCTCGGGTTAAAAACAAGGTTGATTCCCTCTCACCTGCCCTATTTAATTTAGCACAAGATTATGTCACTTGAAAGGTGATGCGTACCGAATGGGGTTAGGTCTGGGTGGTAAAATATCCGTACTTGGATTTGCGGATGATTTGTTATTGCTAAATGAGGACGCGGAAACTATAAAACTAAATACAGCAACGTTGATGAAAGCCGGTAAAGAAGTTGGCCTAGAAATAAATACGGATAAGACGAAATATGTGGTCAGCAACAAAAACGGCGGCGATTTTGATGATATAGATATAGGAGGGAATAGGTTTGGGGTCTATAATAAATAGAAAAAACATATTCAAGAGGAAATAAAGATGCGCTTAAAGGCGGGAAATGCTTGTTATTTTTGGGTATCAATATTACTTAGGTCGCGCATTATGTCCAGAAACTTAAAATTTAGAATTTAAAAAACTATTATCCTTCTTACTGTTCTGTATGGGTGTGAAACGAGGCCACTAATCTTGAAGGATGAATACCTTAAGGTCTTCGAGAATGCCTTATTGCATAATATATTGGGGCGAGTAAACAAAAATGACCGTTTCACGGGTTAAAACGAAGTTTATTTTTTTCTTACATCTGTATTAATTCTAATAGTCGTTTTTATTGGTATCTTTTTAATCCTAATACTAAATTTTGAATCCTAATCCTAATACATTACTGAATCAAAGTAATGCTGAGGTATGAAATTCAAGTAATTCTGTGACGTTACTGGAAAATGAAATTTTTAGCCCCTGAAACCACGCGTTAGTCGGAGAAACCTAACCTTAATGCGAGGAGGTGGTTCACCAAATTTGAAAGTGGCGATACAAGCTTGGAAAGGCAGCCGGGCTCAGGGCGACTATCTGTTGTGGACAGCGAGCCCCTATGACACGCTATTGAAGATGATCCCACAAAAAGTACTCGGCAGCTATCCTCCGAACTTGGTTTATCACAGTCGAGCGTGAATCATTACTTACACCAGTTAGGTAAAGAGAAAAGAGTATGTAGAGAAGTTCCACATGGACTCACCTTGCAGCAAGCCGAACGATGTCTGGAAACATGCCGCCAAAAATTTGCTGAAATGGATGCCATCGAATTTCTACCGAAACCTGATCTTATGCTTTCGGTCTATTGTCTTTTCCGAACAAAAGCTCACTTTCTTAAGGGGAAATCATTTCAAATATTGGCGGAAGTAAAAATTGGAGTAGAAGACTTTTTCCAGTCGAAACCCAAAGAGTGGTACCGGCAGGGAATCGAACAACTGGCTTCTAGATGGTAACTAACCATAGAACATAATTAGCTGTACTTCGAAAGTTAAGATGAATATTTTGTAAAAAAAAAAAATAAACTTCATTTTAAATCTTGAATCAGTAATTTTTTTGTACTCGCCCTAATATTAGGTCCAAAAAAGGATGAGTCCACAGGTTAATTTAGGAGGTTACATAACGCGGAATTGCGGAGCATTCACTCTGCTAATATAATTGAACTGATATCATCGAGATGGTTGAAATGTGTTAGCAAAGTTGTTAGACTCAGTAATGAACGAATTTTCAAAAAGTTAATAAATACTGAGCCAACTATTAAACGTCCAAGGAGTAGAGCGAAACGTAGGTGGAAAGATTGCCTTAAGAGTGATCTTATGGATTTGGAATTGGACGGTAGTCGGTGGACCGAGGTTCTTAAACAGCGATTGGTGGTATCGGCATCGAACCCTAGGGTTCGCTAAGCCTTTTATTATTATATTAATAATGAGCTGGTATGGCGTTAGCAAGATATTTTTTCAATTCAGAATTTTCTAATATAGTTAGAACAAATTTCTGATATCAAATATATGCAATGAAATATTAGGAAAAAATATGCAAAAACTATAATCTTTTCAATCCAAAATTTTAAGACTCGGGGGAGGAGGGGGTATATCCTCCCAAAATATGTTGTAAAAAAATATAATTTGCATACCCATCAACATAAATTTTGAATTTTGAGTAATAATTTTGGATCCAATTATTATTAATATTTATTACATATTATTTCCGTTTTAATAATAAACTTCAAAGCATAGGATAGCAACAAACTGATGAACGATATAGCTATGGCTGACATGTCCAGGCTTTTTTTACATTTTATTTATTTTTAATGGTTTTAATTTAGTTTTATTTTATTTTTGTATTCTTATTTCCTTTTTTATTATTCTATCCTCTTCTATTTTTTTGTTTGTATTAAACTTACGTTACATTCTCTGTATAGACCTCTTCCATTATTACATTAAGATATCTTTAGTTAATAACAATGAATAAAAACATGGCTAAGCAGTATAATTTAAGCTAAAATACTGATGAATAAATAAAAATCTGGAGTTTTATATTAAATACAAAAATAAATAGGTATATAAAATTAGATTTAAATATCAACAAAAATATATATTTCTAAAATCATATTAATCAACTCCACCGAGATCCTTTCCTGGACATGTTCAGTCAGAACAATGCTTTTACGAATTAAAATCAAAATACCAATAAAGTTAATAGAAGCCTTGTAGGTTAAAAGAAATAAGTTAGAACACATGCGCTTGGATGCGCTTAAAAGATACACACCTTTCAAAAAAGCTATTTAAACAATTCAAAAAAAGCACAAAAATATTTATAAAAACCCTTCAAACATCCACAAGTGTCATATATGCCAACAGTATCATTGCATATTCATAGATTAATTAATAACCATCGTCCCTGCTGAGACAGAATGTAATATTTCTCAATAAACAAATAGTCAATTACAAAAAAAAAAAAAATAGTAGAAATGAAGTGATTCAGAATTTTGATATCAAATTCTATCCTTTAGAGTATGATTTATGATTGCAGGGATTTTTCCCGCAACTCTGGAAATAGGAGCGTAAACTATTCTAAAATGATGGGATATACTTGAATTGGTATTTTGAGAGGGCTGCAAATTAGGAGATTTTTTTTTCCACGTTTTGACCACTGTGCGTCGACACAAAGATCCCTCCATGAAGCTGCTTTTTTCACTATACGTGATATAGTTCCGTCGGTTACCAACCAAAGGCCTTTCATGCTGAAATCTCTTTCCCCAAAGTGCTCGCGCAGCTTTCCCTTAAGGAAAGCGATGCACTTGTCATAAATTTCCTCCTTTTTCCTTTCCACTTTACTCTTCGAGCTCATTACTCTCGTATTTCACCGTAGGATCCAGAATGATTGCTGACTTTTCTGTATTTGCGAAATCTGTTGGATCCATCCATGTCCTTACAATGGACTTCGTCGAAACAGGCAAAGTTTATGTTAATCTCTAGTAAGGACCTTCATCAATACATCCTTAACTTTGTTGTGACGTCCATCTGTCCTACGTAATTTTAGTTCAATGTTAATATTTTCAAACATTTTTTAAATATTTTTTAATTACGGCAAAATGTGCAATTTAATGCTGTAAAAACATAAAAGGTGCTTATAAGGTTATTTAACCAACAATTTTTAAATTGTACAATTTCGTGCAAAACACAACTTATATACGTTAATCCGGATGCCTTAATTCGTATAAATAACTTGTCCCAGATGGATTTCAAGCTACCGAAAAAAATTGTAATTGCACGAGAATTCGGACTCAAGTTATAATGTTTTTTTTTTTTTAAATCCAAAAATCAGAGAAAAAATCTATTGCAAATAAATGTCGTAAACATAGAAAAAAAACCTATTGAGCAAAAAATACAAAATGAACATCCGACCTTTTATCCACCTGCCTATCTCATAGTGCGTATACCTGATTGATAAAGTAATACCGTTTCACGGACTACCACCACAGATTTCCATTGTTTATTTCACCTTCACCAGTACCGCAGTAGCGGTTTTGAGGTTTACAGATTTCTTTTCAGTTTATTATTACTCATTTTCTTCCTCTGTCTCATTCTCAAGTCTGCCAGTTTGCTAGATTCTTAAAAATTAAAAAAATTACAGGGCGCGAATTTCATCCTTTGAAAAAAAAAACCCTAGCTACATGACCTTAAAAAAATCCTTAAAAGTACTGCACTTGAAACAAGAAAAAGTGCTGACAATTGTATAATAGTTCTGCAGTCTTCTTTACAATCCCTTGGAATTACTAAACCTGGAACGTGAAAGAATTGCTGATAATTGAGTAGTAGCTTGTGTAGCATTTAATTTTTTTTAATCTCTCAAAAACCGATTTGAAATATATCTCAAAGACAACAACTTAACTCGAAACGTGAACAAATTGTTAACAACTAAACTTGAACAACTAATTTTATTGAACTTTAAAGTTTTTTTTGGCTAGAATAGAGTCATTATTCCATTTTATCTCAAAATTACAAAACTTGACTTTCACTATCATGATTCTCACCGGCTTTTTATTGTGGCGAATAAAAGTTGCGTAATAGATTTGAGCCCATTGAAACGAGTTATTAAATAAACAACAAGTTATTAATAACAAGTTATTAAATAAACATTAAAACTCCCACTAATTATTTTATTTTCACACTCTAGAGCATTTTTGACTAGAATTGAAAAAAATTCAGTCAGCTTACGTAATACTAAATAAGAAAATTTACAAAACATTCATTTTCTCGAATAAAAAGGACTCTTGCACCACTATCATTCTCATCGGCTCATATAAGTGATTTTGGTTAGGCACACCAAGTATTATCAAAGGTTTTTCTAATAATCAGAAATTTCCAGGGTTTTAGCTATTTATTTATTTGCGTAAAGTATTTTAAGGTGTTTTCTCGAAGATCATGTGTAATTTATTTAAATTAAAGGTCTTGCTAATGATCAGTTATTAGCAAATGCGCTGACTAAAAATTTGATATTGTAGCATGATAGAGAGTATTACCCAGCGGCATCTCTATCTGTCTTGATTATGATATTAGGCAAGAAGATCCCTCATTCAGCTCCTCTTCAGTGTTCTTCGTGTTGTCAGGCCTGTTGGTCCTTTATGCAAGTGTTCCGCGTATTTTATCGCAAAATCGTTTTTAGTAGGTCCGCATGTGTTCGCTAACTGTTGACATATTAAGGTCTGTATGTAAGCATATATATTATATTAAGCATATATTATATTAAGCATATATTATATTAAGTATATATATATATATATATATATATATATATATATATATATATATATATATATATTAAGATCTGTATGTTGCTGAGGTACCACGGTGCTTTGGTGACAGTCCTAAAAGTTTTTTTATGTGTGTCCTTTTGGCTGCCCTGTATATTTGTGAAGCGTAGGTCCAGATGGGCTTATGTAAGTAAGTATAAGTGTTCAATTTCTGCGTAAGTTTCAATTTTTAACACCTTGAAAGAAGTGAGCATAATAGTTTTAGTCTTTGGTTTAGCGTTTTTTGTTGGTTATTGATGTCTGGGCCCCATATCATTCGTCGGTCAAATGACAGACCAAGACCTCCAATTTTGTCTGTCTGCGGAATTAGTATATTGTTAATGTCCATTGGAAGGCAGGTTTCTTGTCGAAGAGTAATTGTTAGGATATATCTTGGTTAAGTCGAATTTTTCAAAGCTTACAGCAGCCATGCAATTTTGTTAGGTGATGTAAAGTTCATGAGCCGTGTGTTGGATTTTGATGTTTAGTTAAAATTGTTGTATTGTCTGCATACGTCGCTGTCAGAGTATCGGATCTGTTCGAAATATTTATGTGTATTTATGATGCAGAGCATTGGAACAAGTACTGATCTCTGAGGTACTCCTGCTAAGGCTGCTCTGATAGTAAAAAGTCCCAAGCGTTGGCAGAGAAAAATCTTTCAGACTGGAAGGATTGAGGAATAAGATAATAAGTAGGTAGAAGTATCAGCTTACGTTTGAAGAGAAACCCATGATGATAGACTCTATCGAACGCTTGAGCGACATCCAGAAATATTCCTGTTGCATGATAAATAAATAAAAACAAATTTCCTTAGTTTTGATAAATTAAACTCTTCCAAAGGTAAGTAGTAAACGTGCGTATTCACAGGCGAACTTATAGGGAAGGCTGAGTAAACTGTAAGTCAGTTCATCATGTTATAAAGCGTAATCATTTTTCGATGTTTGAGGCAATCCATTGGTATGCTCTCCATTCTAATGCTAGGCTATAGAAATAAGTGGTACAAATCTTGTCACAGAGGTTTAGGATCCACTTGTTATGGTTTTTGGTTGTTATGAAATCCACAGCTTATAGTTTTTAATTTATAAACATTTGCAATATTTCGTAAATGTTGTAAATAATTACGAAAATTCTAGAAAGATTTCCTTGGTATGCAAATTATCTGTTATAAGAAGTATTTAATGCGATAAGGAGCAGTATTTGTTTTTTGCTTGATAAAACGTTATGGGTAAATTCATAGTTTCTTTGCAATACATAATTCTCAAAAGCTAGCAAACATCAGGAAATCATTTTGGATAACCAGCTTGGTACAGTAGAAACCCGCGTATCCGTTCTAGTCGGGACGGAGACATCGCCGGTTAGTCAGAAGAGCTGGCTAATCCGAAGTGTATAAAAGAAAAAACTCCAATATTAATGTAACTCGCAGATTAGGAAAATTTTTAATACAATGCAGAAATTAATCTGTAGGTCATATCGTCGGTTTATTGCAAAAAGTCGCTAATTGTAAGTACGCATGAATTTAATTAATTTATGAATTTAAACCTACGTACGTGATTGCGAGTTTCAATCGTATTTTTCGATGCAAAACCCCATTAAGTGCGTCAAAATAATAGAAATCCTATTAAATGTCAAAATAGTTTCACTAATCGTAAGGGCCCAAAGTTACTTGATTGTCCCAAATTTGATATAATTTTACTAAATGACTTTCCGCAATAAACTAACAGTACATATTGCATGTCTATATATGAAGAATTTATTTACCGATTTATTGTAAGTTTAAATAAAAAAGTTCTTTAGATACATGATTTAATTTAAGTTTACCAAGGATCGTTCAGTTTTTAATAGTAGTCACGAAGACGGTTATTTTTTTTTTAAACTGAAATTAGTGGAAGGTTATCTTAGCAGCATGCTGTTTCCACTTTTTTGTATGCTAGTCACCTTTTAGTTGGAATAATTTAGTTCTGATGTACGCTATATGTTGTAAGCTTAGTATAGTGCTGTTGTAAACTAGTCAACTCTATGTTTAAATAATTTAATTTATTAGAAATATTATAAATTTATACGAATTATAAAAAAGTATAATGTAAGCAGCGCTATCCACGAAATATGTATACTCGTATCTTCAAGACTGATATTTAAATAAGAGTATAAATAATAAATCTTAGAATGTCGACCTTCAGATATTATATTAAATACTTCACAATAATTGTTTAATATATATACATATATATATATATATATATATATATATATCTGAAGGTCGATATAAGATTCATTATTTATACTGTTATTTAAATATCGGACTTGAAGATTAGCATATATAGATTTCGTGGATAGCGATTATTATATGTTTTTTATAATTCGTATAAATTTCTAATATTTCGTTAAAAAGACAATTTCGAAGAATTCTCAGCAAAGAATTTATTATAATCTTTAAAAGAAATAGGACTCTTCAAAAAGTGGTCTTTAAATTACAACGGTAAAGAAATGTAGGGCAGGCTTAGCTTGGGCTCTTCAATTAGGGTTGGAAAGTTCGCTGTTTCAAGCAAAGGGCTTTAAAGTCATTATCGGGTGAATGTATCGGCCCTCCAGTCCTTTGGGATTAAGTTCGGAGTCTTCTCAAGTCCCTAAGGCTAGGGGGTATCTCACCACCGGCTCCTTCGCTACTAACAATAAACTTGCCTCATCACGTTTACCATTAATGGAATTTTCACATAGAAATTGTTTATGAATTGAATGTATGGCCTCTAAGAACGAACGCCCTTTTATGTTATATATTAAGTAAATTAGAATTCCCAATTTAAATTTCCGGAATTTAAAGTATCAAAGTAGAAAATTCCATTTTTTGTCAGTTATCTCATTATTATGATACACAAAGGAATGATTTCGGCTTCAAAAGGTGATAACCCAGCTATATTTTACTTTTAAATAAGAAGCTTTGTCTGTAGATTACAAGATAGAAAAAATAAATAAAATAATAGCATATTTGAAACATAAAAGATGATGTTGTTTGGCCACAAAGGAATGAGGCGAATGAACAAACACAACACAAGTTATTTTCCATAATGCGGCTCTAAGATTACCATTTGTTAACCAAAACAACAAAGATTATGATAACACTTTTGGGGGGGGGGGGGGGGGAATTACTAGTCTGGGAACAATAATGAACTTACAAGGATAAGCCTCTGACGGTAAATTCTAATTTTGACCTAGGAATGAAAATCGGAATGAAGGACTGGAATAAAATTAGTGGTGGATAGAAAGCGTATTACATTAGAGGATTTTTCTTTTCTTACCTTAAAAGGTTTGAAATCTGCTGATAGTAATATCATAAAGCGAAATATAGCCTAGATGTGCCATTGTCTTTACAAAGGCTATTGAAAGTTAAAAAGGATGATCTCGGATAGGCTAGATGAATGACAAGTGACTGGTTTTTGATCAGTTAAAATAATGATGTATAGCGATTTCGATATATAAAAAATAAAGTAGTAGCCTATGCATGCATTATGTTATGAAAATTGATCTCGCCAAAAAATGTTGATGTGAGCCACATTTCGGACATTTATGCTATACTGTTATACAGCAAGGCGTAATGATAGTTTCCGAGAGAAGATTAAAACTCCTCTTTAAACAACAAACTCAAATTGCAAAATAGTTTCGAAAATTATATTTATGTTTTTCAATTTTGACATATAAAATGACGCCATTAAAACTCATAAGAAATTTGAAGTTTGAAGGGCTTTTGCAATACTTTTGACCGAAATATCAGCCTACCCAGGAAGCTTAGTTGGAAGGTGTAATGCAAAAGAAGAATCACCGAATTAATTAGGAACAGAGGATAAAGAAAGCGTTCGAGACTCTCGAATAAAATAATGACAAGAAACGACTAAATTATCGATTTGGAGATTGTACTATTCGATTCTAGAACATTGTAAAACATAAAAATCGACACCCAATTGACTTCAAGTGCGGTCTTTAGATGTAAATCGATTTTTGAAAAAGTCAGAAAAAAATGAGTTTTACACTTTGTTGTGCCATCCGATAGTGTAAATCTTGTCTCTCTTACACAATATTATAAGGATGTTGAGCCACAGATTAAGTTCCATAATTCCGTTAGGTAATATTGCTATCAGATATTGGATAGCAATTGTAATTGCTACCTTGCACAGCAATAGCTCCTATTAAGTGAATAGCTCTCCGATATTCTCTATCTTTGTAACTAAAAAATTTCTTTTTTTTTCCTCGGTGGTAGTTTACCTATTTAGAAGTTTATACTGTTATAGCCTTCAGTACCTAGGGACTGATTCACAATTCTTCAGCTCACATCTAGTACTTTTGACAGCGACCTGTTTATTTGTTTATTACTGTACAGTTAAAAGATAAATTTATTATAGCTATCCACTATCCAGTCTACTTGACTTCCATATCTTATCTTTTCATGGCCTCCTGCTCTCCCAAACACTTTGTATAGATAGAAAAATGTAGGTATCTTTAGATTTAAGATTATTAGGCTTAATGTCTAAAGCCTGAGACGGTAAGTCAGTATCTTAGCCATAAACCAAAAGATAGTAAGATGTAAGAAATATGTTGTCTGATTTAGGCAAAATGGAACTTGATTGTCATACTTTATCATAAATAAAAGTTATATCTCAGCTACCGATGTCAATAACCAAAACTAATGTAACATTAGTAAACTTGTTATCGTTAGCATGGATGGCGCAACGAAAAAAAGCCGACCTTTTACTTCTTTCAAGTATTTTTTAGAGAGTAACCGTTGTAGCAAAACCTACAAGGGACAACTTGAGACGCGGGTGATATGACCTGGAATGGAGCCTTATCGCTGGGTAACTGGACACAATTTCCGAATCACTGGGAAGGAAGACCTGCTCCAGTTAACTGGGTCCTCGGGTCGATATTTCTATCTTTTGTGTTCATTGAAATGTGGTCAATGCTCAGCAATCGATACCAACTCAAGGGTGAGGCCATTGTTTAAGGATCTGCCATCGCCCTTTTCTTCTTTCCTTTTATAATTCTACAAGCATTAAACAAAAGTGAAAGAGGAACCAAAATCTTATATCTAAAAATACGGAAATTATTTAAAGAAATATTGATAATGAAGAACAATTGTAGATGAGTCTTACGCATTTCATAATTGTTACAATAAAACTTTTTTTTCAAATGGTTGCTATGTGAGGATCGGATGTGATAGGAAGTGGACAAAAGCACCAAGCATTTGTCTATAATTGTAATTCATATGTGTATAACATTAAATATCCGCAGAATAAGTTATTAAACGGTATGTATACCTAAACAAATCTCACAAGATATACCATTACATAGACTGAATAAACAGGAATCTCTCAAAGATGCACTTAAAGTGGTATAGAATGATGGATAATTGTGCAGTGATGGATTTATAAGCAACGATTCTACAACAAGAACTATTGAAATAGCACCCAGAAAAAGTCCATAAATAAAAGTGAATTCCTTACTCAACATTCTTTTGAAAGAGACTAGGCTTATCTAATCGGACGTTAATGTTTATTGTTGTCGAAAAAGATGGTGGAAGATGTAATACAATCTATACAATTTTCAGATGGAAGATTTTTAAGTAATGAAGTCGCCAATCCAAAATGAGCAGAGTGATGGTAGGCACCTCAAATACGTTGTTAGTTATAATTCAGACTGAACAAACCTATTACTTAAGTTGAGATAACATAAGGTCCAGAGATAAGCAAAGGATTAGATTACCATTAGATATTTAAGTTATATTTGGAAGATTATCAAATAAGAGAAACAAAACCTTGAGTTTCTACAATGGCAGCTTCTACAATAACTAACCAGTCAACATTTCGCCCATTCAGTCATCATTATGATTGAAAACAATTAAATCACTTTGATACAAACCAGGAATAGCATATTTCACTTTTACAGCTTAAAACGAAACAAACGAACATAGATAGTACAACTACACTCGTATAAAAAGTTTAACAGATAAGGAAAAGGAACAACACCAGAACAGCTCATGAGGGAGTCATTTAGTCAGCTCACCTGCAATATCACAAATGATTATATCAGAGTATATCTATGATAAAAATTCAATGATGAGTACACACCAGTTCATTTTAAATTAAAGAAATGTAAAATTATAATTAATTGAAGAAACAAAAAAAAATTGAATCTACAATTTTGTGTTGATGGCTTGTGGTTTTCAGTCGTGATACATGAATTGACGAAATAACTGAACGGTTATTCGAAAGATTCAAGTCTTTGTTCACTCTCAACTGTTACTCCAAAGAAACAAAATTATATTTACTGCTGATATTAGAAGGTATAATACAGGTCTTATAATAATTTATTAGGTTAAATTAAATTTTATAGTTACCAACACCAAAGTTGAATACATCGGTACTATCGCATGTAATTTATTAAAACAAAACTATTCATAAGTAATGATAATGATAGTGATGTAGTGCAATTCATGCAATACTTGCAAACAAAATAAACTGAAGTTATACTATGATTTATTTCTCGACTAGCTTAAATTAAAATCGCATTAAAAATATTCAAATATTAAATCATGTTTTCAAAATATTTCCTATAATATAGATGTATCTTCTCTTTTCTATATTTATCTGAATATCTTTGCTACGAAATATAGCTTCATCAATTTTCTGACACCTATTCTGCCAACCCATCTATAAATTATTTGGCACTATTTTATAAATTGGAAGAACAACAAAAATTTCGAAAACTCTACCACAATAAGGGATCGAAATGACGAAATGAATGATAAACGAATAAAAGTGAAATACTATAATATATTGCCGATGATATATCAAGCAAGATGAAAAATCTGTATTCTTTAAACCAACCGAAAGTAATTAGTGTTGCCAACCTAACTAATGAAAGCACGTGGATTTAATTTTTTTTTTTTCTTAGCCCCTTTTTGGGATGTTGGGGTTTGAGATACGGAGAGTAGGATTTGATAGGACCTCTTCTTCTGTACAGGGTACATTTTAAGAGAGGGATGTGGAATAGGGATGTGGTTTTTGTTTATTTATTTGTTTACTTAAGCATCTTCTTCCAATGACGGGGCTCACTTTTGTAGTTCCTTTTTATTTATTTTTGCTTTCTCAGTCTCGGCTGAGGCTTTTTATATAATTTTGCCATCTTTGTGGCCGTCCTGTAGGAGTTAGTGTTCTGAAAAGAGGGTTAGTACAGTGTTGGAGGTTATCAAAGAATTTGACATGCCTCCGTGTGATGAAGTCTGTCACCGTTGGAAGTTCAAGGGTTGTTGTTTTTGTTCTCTGTAGTGTTGTATGTCTTGCAATACGTTTCAGCACATTGTTCTGAAACTGTTGGAGTCTCTTCGCAGTGTTGGGCGTTAAGTTTGCTAACAACGGCGCTTGCCGTTAATAAAAGCGGCGAGTGCCGGTCTTGGGACGCTCTTGTATATCATTAGTTTGAGGCGGAGGGATAAGTTCGGAGATGTGAGGAGGTGGTTAAGTCTATACGACTTGGTCCTAACAATCCTGAGCTTCTTGTTACATTGGTGAGCAAGTGTCAGGTGCCTGTCAAGAGTGACACCTAGATATACTATACTGCTCGCCGGTCTGTTTTCTCTCCCCGCTACCTTATAGGTCTTAGGGAGTGGGCGCTTATTCCTCTGGAAGGAAAAAATAATACAGTCCGTCTTCTTGGGGTTAACTGTAATATTTAATCCCTCCAGTTTCTTGATGATTTTCTCACACACCACCTCCGCCTGTCGTAAAGCTTTCTCCGCGCTTATAGAGCTGCTGTAGATCGCTATGTCATCGGCGTATGCCGCGACAGTAGCTTTCCTGTATCTTGCCCCAACAGTTTCAGCCGTGTATACCGAAAACAGTACTGGGGATAGCACAGACCCTTGTGGAACTCCGCAGGTGAGTGCGATGTCTTCGGATACTGCTTTGCCGACTCGTACTCTAATTGTTCGCTGCTGAAGAAACGACCGTACGACAGTGTATAGCTGCTCCAGAAACTCGTTGTCCTGCATAGAAGGCTATGGGATACTGAGTCGAACGCCTCGGTACAGTCTATAGAGATCATGGCGGTCGCCTCGTTCTTAAAAGTGCTCTGGCTTACTTCCGCCTGTAGCTTCGCCAGATGGTGATCCGGGCAGAGCCGGCTTGGAAGCCAGTCTGCTCTGGTGGGATAAGAGCTATTTCTGAGCAGTAGGTCTTGAGATAATTATGAATAATTTTCTCGAAGACCTTACCCATGTGCGGAAGCAAGCTGATTGGTCTGTAGTCGGCTGGCTGGGATCCGTTCTTTGCAGGTTTCAATAGCGGTGTAAGGATAGCTCTTTTCCATGCATCAGGAAAGTATCTTAAACTGAGGCAGGAGTTAAAGAGGTTCTGTGTCTATCATAGTTATTTAGTATTGTAGAGAGAAAATAAATCTGTACCTAATAAGCTTATTATGTAAAATTGCTGTCCTTTAAAAATAAACCTTAATAATTCGTAAAATAAATTAAAACTACTTCAATTTATTTTTGTCACGAGCCACATAGCGCATAGGCGTAGCTACCTACACAAATGCTACTACTGTTGCCTAATCCGGCACTGGGTAGATACAAATGAGTCCGTTCAAGTAATCTCCAATTTTGTGATGGTAAATATAAAATGGATATTCAAATCTGTCGTTAATAGGTTAAGACTAATCAACATGATACAATTTTGAAAAATATATTAGATTGTGCATCAATGATGAAGTTTTCATGTTTCAACGTTAATAACGTCCCTCCATGCGGAGTGTTAGGACAGATACATTTTCAGACTCTAATACTTTTATCTACACATAGTAATGATAAAATAAAAAATATCTTTCCATGATGATTTGCAAAAGCGTTCTGAAGTTGATCAAAAACTACATCCAGCTGATCCTCGTTCTATAGCTGAAAAATACTGAGCCAAAACACAAACCGTCATAACAATTTTACTGTCAACAGTCAACTGGGTGGTATCGAAGTATTTCAAAAGTTTTTCGGCTGGTAGCATTACTATAAATGCTAAATAGATGGGTGGGGGGAACGAATTTAGGCGACGGGACGAATTATTATCTTATGGATTATTACATTACCTTAGCATGAATTGTTATTTGTCAAAAAATAAGTACTCTAAGCAATTCTACGCCTATAAAATCCCGCGGGTGTGGAATAGACACAGCCTCTATCCGATTTTTCGGAATGAATAAAGGGTAATTATCAGGAGTTATTTTGAAAGCAGAAATGCGATTCTGGTGGTTTTCATGTGTGAAAAGAATAGAATAGAATAAAAAAAAATTATTCTGTGCCGAAGTCCCTTAAGAATAACAGAGATGTAAAAACAAAGAAAAACGTTTCCGGGCAAAATAGATACATATTGAAATAACAAATAAAAATCATAATATAAAAACAAGAAAACTAATCTTGTAGAACAATATAAACGAGCTACTAATAAAAAAGAACACAGAGAGAGTGAGAGAAATTACATTCATCCGTTTAGCAAAAACTTAATCGTTATACCTAATTATTTACATATCATAATGAAAAATATATTTATATAAATATAAGTTGCCATGTGGTAAAAAAAAATCTAAAAAACCTTGATAAGAAATAATTGTGTTGTTTATTTCTTATTAAGGTTTTTGATATATATATATATATATATATATATATATATATATATATATATATATATATATATATATATATATATATATATATATATATATATATATAAAATCATTTTAATTTGCAATGCGAGGATATATGGAAAAATACTCGTTTATTTATTTAAAAAAAAAACATTACGCTTTTTTAACAATTTAACATAACTGAAAAATTGCATGAGCCACTTTGTTATTTACGTAACACCGACTATATTTTGTAATAAAACTTTACTGTGTCAACGTGACCTGGTTCGAAAGTGAGTAGTAGTTCCATTTGAGGGCCCAATGCAGCTAGCTACTATAGCAGGGGATTATTTAACCCTCTAAATGAGTTCCACCAAAGTCGGGATCTGTTTAGATTGCTTTCTCATACCCCAAAACGGCAGCTACACCCCATTTAATCAAAGTCCTAGGGCCACTTTTGAAGATTGCATTTACAATAAACAGGGATGCTCTTAAACTATGTGGGGTATAACTTATCAATGAGATTTTCTTTAAATTGAATATAAACAAAAACGAAACCTCTCTTACCACCAAATGAAACTGACAAACTGACTTTTTGGAATATCAAATTTAATTGATTAATAATTGGTTACAATTATTTAGTATAATCTTGCTTCTTGAGTAATCCGTAGTACTGCAATGCTACGGAGGAAAACCGGCCTCTATGTCATTACACAGAGTGATTTTCCTCAATTAGTTGGTCAGGAAAATTATCCATACTTCGTATCCTTCGTATACGATTGGAAGGAAATAGTAGGAACAAACTATTTTAATATACTCAATTAAGAATGGACACGTAGTAATGACGAAGAGACTCATCGGTAGGTAATTCTTCCGAAACTCGTAATGCCGAGATGCGAGGTAGAATGAAAAATAAATAGAATAAAAATAAAGTACTGCAATTCATCTTAATAAAAACTATTTAAAAAAAAAATAAACAAACAATAAATAAACATGATGAAATTAAAACGTTTAAACTGTTGAAAAAATAGTTAATATTAATAAAATATTAATATTTTACTAAATAATATGTTCGGTCAAAATAATATTAATAGAATCCACATTAACACGAACTTTGACAAGGTGATATCGTCGGTTTGGAACGGGACTATGATAACTCGAAAAACGATTTCTTTATAGGGAAGCCAATTACAGCTTAGTAAATTAATCTAGATTTAATATTTCTACATTAAGCATTAATTTAGAAGCATTAAAATAAATTTACCTACAAGGCTGTAAGTGGCTCTCCATTATCCAAATCGGTTTTAGAGCTATTATAGTCTTGTTCAAAACTATAGGTGTAGCCTACTTGTTACAACAAATGATTATTAATGCAAAGATCATTGGGATTAGTTATTTAAAAAGAAGCTCCATTTCTTAACCAGAGGTTCTACAAGGCTGTGTGTTTAATATCCAGACTCAACCGCCAGGTTTATCCCCTAACCCAATAAAGGGCCAGATGTACACTTTTTAGAGACTGAGTGACGAACCAGGAGGTTCTCTCATAGAACTCCCTTTTTTTTAGTATGTGTGAGGTAATGTCTCTCTGATCTCATAATCTTGTGTAACTTCTGGTCAAGAAATAGAACGTCCTTGAAAAGAACTGAGCCCAAGGTCAGATTTTATACTCCAACTAGGATAGGAAGAGTGCTATCCTACTGGCTACCAACCTATTCAAGACAAAGTGAGATAGTCGAGAAAAAGAAGCCCGAATCGACTAAATAAAAAACAAAATTTGTACATTCATGAACCTTTGGTCATAACATAGTCATGGTAGTAAAAATCGAATCAACCCAAATTTGAGGGGACAACCCACCATAGAGGGTTGAAATGGGAGCTGGATATTCACAAAATAATTTGCACAAAGTAAGTCGAGTAAGGTATAGTTTTTTTTTGTTTCTGAATCGGATGAGTGCACTCTCATGACAATACAGTTAATAGTTTAGAAGTCATTACCAAATTTAGGTAAAAAACAGAAAAATCACATTTTGCGGCTGAACTATCTACTGCGAGTCACGGAAAAAATTTAAAGAGGTCATAAAAGACTTCAAGAGCAACAAGAAAGTCACTCATGCACTAATCCGATTTCAAATAGCAAAACAGAAACTTTAAATTTTGTGTTTTTTTAAGCGTCAAGTTTTTTGTTTAATAGAAAGCGATCACTCAAGAAACATGCAAGGTAATTTCACTACGTTCACAACATTGCACCATCGTACAGAAGACAAAATTTCCTTTAAGAAATATAGTTTAGCTTAACTAAATCAACCGACCAATAGCCAAAAGTTGCATTTTTTTAAAATCACACTTTACTTGTGAATGTTTTTCTGAGTCCAGTTGGCCTACAGATACCTCAGTCCTAGGAAAACTCCAACTTTTATTCAGCTGAAATTTCTTATAAAAGAAGATGAGGTTTCTTTTTGGATTGGTCTAGAATTGGCTCCTGATTTGCTAAAAAGTGAAGTTCCTTTCTCACTTGAATAAGGTTTCCTCGACAAAGAAGTGTTTCGTGAATTAAATTCATTTCGTTACTAGTCAATAAAATAAAACGGTAATACAAAATAAAAAACTTCTCGAATTGTGAAATAAAACCAAACTTAACCAAAAAATATCTTCTCCAAACAATTCTGAAATTAAATATAAAATGAAACTGCCCCTGAAAATAAAAATTAATGAATGAATAAGACTTAAATATTAAATTTACAACAGCACTAACAAAAAAAAAATATACCTAACGCATACTTACAATGAAAATATCCTCATTAAAATAAATTCTCAAAAAAACCGATAAGGACACTACACGCCCTTGCCCTCTTTAAAACAGCGTCTGCTTGATTCTCTTGCTAATGATATATTTGTTAATGGATTCGGTCCAGCCAAACTATATTTTTCAAAGTGAACTTTGTCTTTTTTACAAATGTGAAATTGCAAAACAAATAATTGCATTAAATACTTTTTGAGTATTTAAGCTTCCTATTCAACAAAAACGTGACTTACATAAAAAATAAAAAACATAAATTTTCTGCTTTTTTGTGTGGAATCGGACCATGGATCCATGTAAAGCTTTTTGTTAATCTTGAGAGCCACTGACTGGACACCCTGTGCATAGTTCAACCGAAAAATATAATTTCTCTGTGTTTTCTTACCCGATAGCAATAATAACTTCTAAACTATTGACTACAAAGTCATGCGAGTGGGCTTATACAATTCAGAGACAAAAAACACTATAAAGAATGATGCCTTACTCCACTTACTTCGTACAAATTATTTTGCGAATATCCCTTTATCCCGTCCCCTCCAGAAAGGGTTATCCCCCGAAATTTGGCCGGACTCGGCAGATCTCGGTTCCAAAGAGCAAGACAAAATTATAACCAAAGTTTCATTATCGTACAAATTTTGACGTTTATTTTTCCAGTAGTATCCCATGCCGGTTCATGAGTGCTGCGCTAATACGCTCGGCTACCACGGTTTGCTTATTGAGCTTTATGGCCCTATCTACTCAAATAAAGGAAGGACACATATGTTATCCTGAAAATCGTTAGCCAGATTAAGCCAATATTTCACGGTCCTACATGCAGGATTGCTTTATAGGATTGCACTAGATATCGGACTACCGTTGGACTGTAAATAGGACCACATAGACCGTGTGAGATGTCGTCATTAACTATTAAGTCATTAATTGTTATTAATATTTGTTTAGTATTTCTCAAAAATTGTCAGACAAGAGTTTTTCTCCCTTGATTATGTTTTTTCTTCTCTGTTTTTTTTTTTTTATGCTTAGAATGTTTTTATTTTTTTATCTACTACTAAATGCGTTCATCATTTTTCTCTAATTAGAAACTAATAATTAGGATTATTAGAAAAAAAAATCTTCAGTTTTTTTCAATACTTCATTTTACCTTATTTCCTCAACATACAGTGTAATAAGCTAATGAAAATGTGTTCTCTAGGTCCCTTTTATGACATCACTGCGATCTTCTATTGTTGGTACTGAATTAAAATATTAAATAAATAATGTGATTAAATCTGAATGGCGACAATTTTGAACAAATAATTTTGGAACTTATTTTGTTAATTAAATGTTCATTTTTAATTTATCTTGTTTTGTGTTGTTTTAAGTTTGAGTAATTCCCCACCAAATCTACCAATAAAAAAACTAGTTTTTTGTGTCAACATTTTTTTTAACAAAAAATCAAACAACAGATTTGAATTATTTTTTGGTTGTTTGTTAACCTTACCTCTGAGATGAAAAAAAGTTAAGTTTAATTTTTTTTCGACAACTTATTCCAGAGTTATGATTTTTTGAACATTTGAAAAATTCACACATTTTGTGTAGTTTTATAATCTTTAAACAACTATAACTCAAGAACTATTTGACATAAAGATCTGATTTTTTTTTCATTTTGTACAGTTTTTAATGGTGGTTTATAAAACGTATAACATGCCTAAGTTACTTTTTTTTAATATTTTTTTTTCAATTTCTTTTATATTTTTTATGAAAACTCAAAATCGAAATTTTTGATTTTATTGAATCAAATAAAATATATTTTATTTAACTCATTTTTGGCAACATCTATACCAATTTTCACGATGGTACTTCTATGGTAACGTGGTAAAAAATATATTTTCTGTATTGAAGTAAAAAGTAAAGTTTTAAAAATACCCTGTTATGATAGTATTTGCTGTTTAGCCTAAAGTGATAGTCAAGGAAACAATACTACAAAGTGGAGACATTCAGGAATAACCTGGTGAATAACAAATGTTAACAATTTTTCATACAGGAATTTTAGCTCAAACTGAAAATGTTTTAAGTATCGTAATCATATTTATTTAATGACTTATAAAACTATATTGTAAAAAGCTGTTAATTTGTGCTATAATATTTGTTAACTTAATAAGTTATTACATAGTCACTTTGCTCCAGGCTGTCAGTGGTATTATTTTTAAAACTCAGTAGAGATATTTTTTCTTTGTATATAAAATTTGGCAAGCTTTTGCCGTTTCCATTGTCGGGACTTGGTATGTTCTGCCTGTTGCAGTGATTGGGTGTAATTTGCATAAAATAAAGTTTTTTGGCACAATTAAAATGTCTGCTTTTCTTGGATGAGTGAATGATGTTGATGGACCATTCGGATGAAGGAAAGAAACTTTAACTTCTTCTTCAACTAGATCTTTTGATAGAACACATGCCATCCACCACTCCTTCTCATAGGCACTAGCGATACCTCACAATTTCTTCAAACAAGAAATTCTTCAAATGAACAAGAAATTCTTCATCACCAGGACTCACTTGAACTTTGTGAGTTTCCGTACTGTCAGAAAAAGAATATGTTTTTGTTTGGAATTGGACTTTATCGAGAGGGATGAATGCATGAAATTTTTTATTCCCAACAACTGCCACAGCTTCTTCAAATCTTGATTTTAAAGTCTTCTCTTATTCAACGTATTCTTCATTATTTACATAAAAAAAGTGATTGATAGAAAGTTTTTTACACCCCACTGGAAAAATTGAAATGGTTAATATTTGGTTGTCTGTTGGACTTTGGAGGCTGGCTTTAGCACCAATTTATTTTTTAAATATAATTTTTTTTAAATAATTATCTTGTCAATTATACAAAATGTTACTTGTCTTGATTACTTTATATTTTTATTGTTAAGTATAAACAAAACTTACCAAATTAACACTAATATTTTATTTGAATTAAGCTTGACCTGCATGAATAGAAAATTTGAATATTTAAGCATAAAGAGTCAACTTTTTATACTCAAATCGCTCTTAAAGGGTTTCATTTTTAGTTGAAAGTTAAGCAGAAAATATTTTTTTTCTTAATGATACCATAGGAGTACCATCATGAAACTTGGAATAAATGTTGTCAAAAAGAGGTTAAACAAAATATATTTTTTCAAAAAAATCAAAAATTTCGATTTTGAGTTTTTGGAAAAAAAAAAATTTTCTCTGAACTTTTTTTATTTTTAAATTAACCTGGTCATATTAGATATTTTATAAAACAGCATTTGAAACTGAACAAAATGTTAAAAATTTCAGCTCCCAAGGTCAAATAGTTCTTGAGTTACAGTCCTTTTAAGATTGTTAAATGATACAAAATATTGTGTCATTTTCAAAATTTCAAAAATTTGTAACTCGGAAATAAATGGTTAAAAAAATCCAAAAAAATTTATTTTTCATCTAATGTGCTGGTACCAAACCTGGACCAAAAATTAACAAAATCCAAAGACATGACATTTGGGCCATTGGTTGATTTGGTGTGGAATGACTTGTTTGCTTGTAATCATTACCGATTTTTCAACTGATATAATTAATTTAAGTTATATTGAATTAAAATAATTTGAAAGCACATTTTTTATCATTTATCCTTATCTTAAGTAATTTTGATAAGCCTTCCTATCCATTTCATTTAATTTACCATCCGTTCCATTTTTTGCAGCCAAACTTTCCATAGCAAGACAAATTGCCAACATTTTTGTATTTTTTAAAACATTGATAAGCGATGAGTACATGTTAGAAAAGCTATTCCTTGGAGGATTGTAAGTGGACGAATGAATCTTACCTTAGTCTAACAACATAATTCTCCGAAGTTGGACCATGAATGGGTAGATCTTCAGGAAGATCGACACATATTCTATGGCTCAACCACATACTAAAAGTAAACTTCCAAGCCGGATTCGAACCGGTACAGTTTTTGACTCCAGAGTATTAATAGAATGCTACCTCAACACGTTGTCCAGACTCGACCCATCTTTTATTCATTATAGAGGGAAAATTTATGCATCATTCAGATATGAAATGAAAAGTAATTCAGATATGAAATGAAAAGTAATTCAGATATGAATAGGACGAAATAAGCATTATTAACTTTATAACTAATTTCAAATAGGACATTAATTAAAATAAAAGAATGATTTGTTTTAAAGTCAAAATGAAAATCTCTGCCAATGTACTGAAAGAGATTGTAACAATAATATTTAAGAAATTATGAAAGGATCGTTTATAAATAGTCAATAATTAATGGGAATGAATATCGTATGACAATAGACTTTCACAGACAATTTTCGTAAAATAACTGTAGAACTATTACAATATTAAAATCTATTGAATAAGGATAGTGTCAAGTTGGTAGAAAGAATATAAAAGAGAAGTAAAAATATTGCTCAATACTTCAAAGTTTCTTAGGTAAGTTTCTACAATCCAAACTTATCTTTTGAATGTAGATTAATTACATTTTTGACGGTCAACCGGGTTTAAGGGACCACCCAGTCTGTATAAAGTGGGTACCCTTAATTAGGGAAAAAAAACCTGGCGGTTCAGCTTGATCTCGACCAAATCACCTACTTGCATAACCGTTGGCCTAGAAACAATACGGTACTTACCAAGTACTGAACCCGCGATCCTTTATGGGTTGTAGTGATACAGGTTTTTTTTTTTTAATCTGGTTTAAGACTAATGCCCATCGAAAAAAACTAATTATGAATCATGATTTAAAAATGAAAATGGACATTAACAACTTTTTTAAACTGGGTCAAGAGAACAATTAAACAATCTCCATTTGAGTCAAATACCATTTCTGCCTCACTATTGATCGAACAATATTCCCTTTGAAGAAATGGCGTTGAGAAGACGGAGGAAAGCCGTAGATCCTGTTTGCCATATTGTAAGCCACAGATCTCTAGGAGTCGGCAAATATTGACTACTCCAGCTTGTACACAACCCTCTCTGCTTGGAGAACTGCATTCAGTACGGATTAGACGTCCGCCTCTGGCTAACATCTCAGAAATATAGCGCAACCATTTTCGCTCGCTGCTAGTTCACTTCTGCCAAAGAGTAATCAAAAATATCGTCGTTCAACGTTAAAATGGGCCAAAGAAGATTTAGACCAAATGAATATTAAAGAATATGAATTCTCAAATATATTCAATAAGGTGCGAAATTTTGAAATGTTTTTACGAACTTTCTCTCCGCATATGTTTTTATACAACAGGCTTAAAAAAAGCGTATGCGATTTAAAGATTATAAGGGAAAAAAATGCTAGTTTTAACTACAAAATATTTATGGCAGAAAAAAAGAAGGATCAGGAGAAAGCAAAACGTTATAATATTTCAGAGATAATGCAGAATGTTGGTTATTTAGATTAACGGTGTATACCAATTCCAAAATTCTATTCACAATGCATTGTCACGCGAGTCCTGGATTACTGAAAACTGGCTTGTTGACGTGGTAAGTGTGCTTTCTATATGGTAAGCACTTAATACATATTAATGTAAACAATAATTCTGAAATAATTATTTTTAAAAAATACCTAATCGGTCGCAGGATCAAATAAATCTTATAATTTAAAATGCCTCTATTAACAATAATCAGTATTCTAGAAAAAAAATTAAATGGCATTTATTACTGTTTCCTTTTTAGGGTTTTAGGTGAAGAATTATAAGTGGGATTGATTAATTAAGGATAATTAGTTTCGCCAACTTTTTATTCTCTTCAGATCGACGTTTTGGCTCTCCAATTTGGAGCACTGCTGAACCCTTATATGGTAAATGTAAGACTTTGAATACAATAATCATATAAGGTATAGTCGACAACTATGCGACTAATAGAAAAGTATACTGGTATTGACATCATATAGCATATCGCCCTCAAAACCATATTTCTGTATTATTGATATTTTGAAAAAAAAAATAATCATATTCAAAGGAACTTGACCAAAGATCCAACCCGAGACTATAAATAAAAGGCACCTTGATTGTCTACAATTATAACTAAATCCAATATTTTCGTCTTTGTATCAGTTTGTGTCTATGTCTGTGCCTATTAGGATCTATTTTTTTGTGTGTGAATAAATCACTTAAATTTAAAAATGTCCAATTTTAAAGCAGATATTTAGAAGAACACGTTTCATTCCGGTTACGTTTTCACAAAAGTTTCTATTATAACGCTGAAATTGCTGAAAATTGTGAAACTCTTACGCGAAATTGAAAAAAGAAAGTATTTTTAAAAAACGTAATCAAATTTATGTTCATAAATTTCGATTTCATCTTATGAATTTAATGAAATGCATTAAGAGATTTTTAATAGAGCCTGTGTATCTGATTTCGAACAGAACATTTTTTAATTTAGATGATTTATTCACAGAAAAAAAAATATAACAGTCCTAAGAGGCTCAAACATATTTGAGACCAAGACGAAAGCATTGGATTAGTGATAATTGTAAGCAATCGAGGTGCCTTTTATTTACATTTTCGGGTTCGATCGATTTGGTCTAGTTCCTTTAAATATGATTATTTTTTCTTTTTTTAATAACAATAATTTAAAAATAGGGTTTTGAGCGCGACGTGACTTTACCAGGTTCCACTGTGGTTAAGAGAATAAAGAGTTGACGATACGGATTTAGCATTAATGAATTAACATACATTTTATTTGATCTATTAGCGTATGTGATTCGACAGGCGGAGGGTAAGGGGAGCCCAATCGAAATCTGTATTGTACTTTTAATTTCTCAATCACCAAATGATTGTTTTATGCGTTTTAAGGTACCCTGATTCCAAAACCGTGGTCGTTAAAAAATAGCATTCTGCAGCTATCATGATTTTTGTTATTACTTGGAGATTATCCAAATTAAATTTTATTATTTCTCTGAAGCTAATAACAGAATACCAAACGATTTTAAATTATAGTCAGAAGAATTCAAAGGCATTTATTATTATGAAATCTCTGGTTAAAATATATTAACGGCTTTAATGTAGTTTGTTGCCAGAGTTCATTATAACTAGGATGATGGAGGACTTGAAAATCGATTCCCATCTTACGTAATATACAACTGAATGGACCCTCCAAGGACTTCCAAGAATGGTAGAAATGGCTCCGTAGCATATTTGCATCCGTAGGCGGATACCAGCGGTGCAACGTCCTATATCATTGTCAAGGCTGGAAAACAACAGGATTAAGTATTAGGAGCTGTCTAATATTATAGATACTTAAGATGCCAACCTATTTGGTCGTCTTTATCTATTCAATAACAACAATGACGGAGTGAATACTGACCATAAAGTTTTTTTTTTTCTAATTTTACTTTTATGAGTTGAAAGCAATTGATTATACGCCTAAGATGAAATACATAACTAACTAAATATTTAAACAGTATTTACACTTCTACGCTGAATAATAAAGCACCTTTAATAAATATCGGCACTCGAGCAATGTATCTTTTATTACTTTTGTGGGTTCAATTATTGAGTAATATTTAATGTTTAATTAGTTATAGTTGCGGATCGAATTTTCATGCAGTAAAAACTAAATTAAATTGTTTTGTTTTAGAAAAAAACAGCATAATTAAGTTAAAATAATTTAGTTTTTGAAATACTATATTAAAATTACATTAATAATTGAAAAATATGTACATTGTTGTTGTTGTATTGTTAAATTTTAGAAAGAAAGAAAAGAAAATCCAGAGGATGAAAGAAAATTTCGAAACGTTGGTTTGTTTCTGGGTAAAAAAATGTTAATGTTATAAAAATAATAAAGATATATTAAGGGAAGTTGTGTATGTTCACAAAAAAACAAAACAATCATCTTTTTTGTTTAATTTATAATATTAATACATGGAAAGATTATCTAACCTTTTTATGTTACAGTTACAGTCTCTAAATTACGCGTGAGGAAAAACGTAATTCTAATATAATATTAAATTGCAATTAATCCAAATCTAGATGACAGAGAAGCTTAACCTATAAATTTAATAATACATTTAAAATGCTTTCAAAATCGAAATCATCTATTTCAGCCAAAAAAAAAAAAAAAAAAAAAAAAATGGTCAAATATGTATTTTTTTGCAACAAAAATCATAAGGTAGCAATTTAGCTCAAAAAGAGCTAAACGTGCTACTTCGTATAGTATTATTTATTTTTAACTTATTCCATAGATCTTTAAGTGTATAGATAATCGCTTTTAAAGGTATTACACACAAGGGTCAATCAATATCAAGTGATCCTAGGGTGGTTGGTTGCTTGACCATTTTTAATTTATTTTTTATTTTGTGTTTTGATTCCTCAATGTTTTTAGAGTTAAAAACAGTTCGGGTAATTTCTGTTTCTAAATTTAAGTATTAATATTTCCGATGGGACAAGAGTTAAAATTATGAAATTCACAAAAGTTACAGTGTTGTAGAAGATCTTTTTGTTAAACAAAAACCTTACTCGTTTATTTGTTGGTTAAAGCTTGGTGACTGTTCAAAAAACACGTACTGCGAGAATTTACGAAAGTTCAAATATGACTCAGAAATTTTTTTATAATTTTAAAGAAATTGAAATAATATATTCCATAGCAAAAAACAACGGGTACAATAAAACCACTATCAATCATATTTTAAAAAAACAAATACAAAAAAGACAATTAATGATATCTATTCAATAACCCCCGAAGATCCCGAAACATTATGTTTTGATTCCATATTACGGACCTATATCCACCAAAGTCGGAAATCAATTGAAAAAACTAGGAGTAAACCCTGCATTTAAAATAGAAAAATCCTATTCTCATTTTTCTCTTCTCCTAAAGACAAAATCATAACCCTTTACAAAAAAGTGGAGTATACGAACTAAATTGTAATGATTGTACAGCTAAATACATGAGGAAAACTGGAAGATCGCTAAATCAGAGATTAAAGGAACATATACGTGCATATAATAATAAGACAGAGAATTCCAACTTTGCAATTCATTTAAATGAAAAAAAAAACATAAATTCATCAAAGACTCAGGAGTTAAATTAATACATCACATTGAAAACAGCCTCAAATTAAATATATATGAAGCACTTGAAATAATAAAATCCTTCAAATCCAATCCAGATTTTTGCTTAAATGACCAAATATATATCTCTAATAGTCCAATCTTAAATTTATTCCCATCTATAACAGAAAAACCAATTACTCACCGGCATTACTGGAAAACCCCAGACCCTTAAACCGTTTACCAAAAAACATGCTACCTACATTTCGTTCATTGTTAGTTCAATGCGAGAAGAAACCAGTACAAACGTTTTCAATATTTAAACCTTGGTGAGTACCAACATGTATTTGATTTCTTGTCTTAATTAAGTTCATAATTCATAAATGTTTTATAATACTGATTTATATTACATCTACATTAAGATGTATAATAATACAAAACTATATTTTGAATTACTTATTTTACAATTTTTTGTGTGCTTTTAGAACTGAAGATGAATGTATAACATTCGAAACTAGTTTTCAATAAAACAAATTTATAGAAATGGCAAATAATTTATCAATCCCTAATTAAATATCTCCGATGGGACTGGAGTTAAAAACCTGAAATTCACAAAAGTAACAATATCTTAGAAGAGTTGATGGAACCATGGACCATGGAATAGTTTTATCGCTTATTAATATTAATACATACCAAACTTCAACCAAGCAAATAAACAGGTAAGTTTAAAACGTACCTTCTATAAACTCCTTCTAAAACAGTATTAGTTTTGCGAATTTCAGCTTTTTAACTCCGGTCCCATCGGAGATATCAAAGCTTAAACAAACTTTGAAATTAAAAAAAAAAACATAAAAAAACAGAGATACATTTAGTAGAATTAATATTTATTCTGGTTAACCTACTATTAGGACCCTACCCACCACATAAAAGGATAAGTTGTCTTTGGAGTTCCTTCTCACAGAAAAAATAATTTAAAAAGGGATTTTTTTTTAAATTTGAGAGTTAAACTTCACGTCAGTCTTTATCATATTAGGAATAGAAAGACATTAAATGTACTAAGAATAGGTTTTTTAGCTTAAAATATAACTCATAAAATGGTGTTTGTATGAACTTTCTTAGTCATATAGTTTTCGAACTGTAGATGAAACTGCAAATGCTTGCATTTCGTGTTTTTTCTCCGTTTTTGAACAGACACCAAGCTATAATAATAATAATAAATAAATAAGATTTTTGTTTACCGTAAACTTCTTCTAAAACACTATAAGATTTGTGTATTCCAGATTTTCAACTCCGAACTCATCGGAGAGATTAATACTTAAACTTTAAAATTTTCTAAATAATCATAAAAAACCAAGGGCACATCTAGAAGGATTGATACTTATTCTAGTTGACCTACTGCCTCATACATCATACAAATAGCTAAGTTATTAACAGTTCTACTTCACACAGAAAAAAACAGTATGAAAATGTATTTTCTTTTATTTGAGCGTTAAAATTCAGGTAAATTTTTGTCATATAAAGAGTAGGAATACATTAAATTTACTAAGTTTAAGTTTTTTTTAGCTTAAAGCATTACCTTTTTGTTTTTGTACTTAAAGTACGGTTTTTATATGATTTTTCTAAGTCATGTAGTTTTTGAACTGAAGAGTGTGAGAAATGTGAAGAGTATTAATATAAAACTTTTTCTATTATCATATTTTTGTTTGCTAATAACGTTATTGAATTGAAAAGTCACAAAAGTTTTTCAATATGTCATCGATCATTTATGGTAGTAGATATTTTTAGAATTACCCTCCAATGGGTATTATTTTATTCAGTTATTGCTAATATCAGTTCGCTGGGATGAAAACCAGCCTGTACAAACAAGCGCTTAGTTTGATATTAAAATTTGAACAAAATTTAATTTAATACTGTGATTAAACTCTTTGACAGCTTCACAAGAACCATTAATCCTTACAAAAGGAATTGATTATGACAATGACGTTATTATGGGTATAAAACAAAATGAGCATACCGATCACTATTGCCAATGACTAGGATTATAGAGATAAAACGAGTGTTTCAGGAAGTTAAGAGTAGGAAGGAACACTCTAATTGGTCCAGGCAAACAAGAAATAAACTTTAACAGGCAACTTTAATAGAACCGAGTCTTCAAATTCTAGTTACCGTTTTCTTTCTTTTCAAAGAAGTATCGGTTGCAAGGGTAAAAAAAACAGAAGAAAAAAAAGAAGATTTTCCCACGTTCCATAATCAATGAATCCTTAACCAATTATTAGCTGCAACTATAACACACTTCAATTTTATTTTGTTTCTAATTAATTTCCTTATTTAACAGTTATACCTAAATTTTCAAAAATAGCATGTTATAAACTTCTACAGAATAAATATCAACAGACTTCGAAAAAAGTTACCAATGCAATAACAATATTTAGTGGAGAACTTAGGGGAAGGAGGGCGGTCTTCTCTGGGCTAGAAAGTGTTAATTGCCATATTTTCTTTTCTTTTTTTTTTTTTTGGAAATCCATCCCGAGCCCCAAATAGTCTAGGTACGCCACTGACAATAGTATCTGTAAAAGACGTGACTAGGGAAGACTATCTTGAAAGGACAAGAGAGAAATGGCCGATTTCTGAATTCCTTGGTCTCTTGCTTAGGTATTATGAGTTTACACTGGAGGTAACCTTACTAATAACACAAGTTATTATTATGTTACTTTTTTTTTTTCAAAAATTTGATCTAAAAATGACAGTATTCGTTATTTCGTTCACATCAATTCGTTAAAAATATGATTTTAATAACATTTTAGCTTATAACTTTACTTATAATATTTGCTAATAAAATTGTTACTTTTTAAGTATCATGTTAATAACATTGTGAATAACATTTTCAATAAAGCGCACATACCTATACTGCGATACCTATTGAAGGTGTCTGGATAAAAGAATATTAGTAACCCGATGTTATTAACTTGTTTCGTACAAGTATTGAAGTTTGTAACATGTTAATAAAATTTCGTTATTTGTTATTCAGAAAGCCCTACAGAATATTAATAGCATTTTTGTTAGAAACGTTGTTAATGGTATTGCTAATGAGATTTCGTTATTAACCGTTGTAAAAAGTAAGCAACAAAAATATTATCAACATTTTGCTAATAACAATTTTATTGTTAATATTTCGGTATAAATTCTGCTTTAGAAGACTCATAATTCCTTTTCCAATTAATTTGGATTCCACAAGAGATTACCTTTTTATATTTAATTATTAAGACATAATTTTTTCCCCCCCCCAAAAAAAAATTGCAGATTAACATAGTTTTTCGAGTTTTCTAGTTATGGAATATTTATTTCTCCACCATAATAGTAAATGGGCGATGATAACCATCAGCAGTTTTTCTTCATTAAATATAATATATCGTCGACTGTGGCTCTAGGCCCTCACTCAGCCACCACCGGCTTTCAATAACAGTGACGTGTCTGGCTGAGAAGCGCTGGGATCTCCTGTAGTCCTGCTTTTCCATCCACACGAGGGGAAGGGGAGGAGTCAAAGTTTGGTTTAGAGTTCTCTGGACAGATTGTAAATATTGTATGAATGTCTCCAAGATTATTTTATTTTATTTTTACTGACATAAATTTTCTTTATTTTGGTTATTTGCTTATTTTGCTTATTGTCTATCTATTTATTTCTACTTGTAATGTACCTACTCATTTTTTAATAATTGTAATTTCTTTTTAAGTCATTTTATTAATATTTATTTTATTTTACTAATAAATTTTTTTTTTGTTCAATTTTATAAATGGTATAAATGGAATCTTACGGCACTAATATCTATTGCCCTTGAGTGAGGCAGATTGTATTATTTCTCAATAAAAAAATGTAATCATAAAACTTGTATATATATTTATATTATATATTATATATATATATATATATATATATATATATATATATATATATATATATATATATATATATAAGAAAATATCCTATTAATTCATTGTGTATCTATATAAAACATAACTGCGCTATAGCACCTTCAGCAAATTAAACGAGGATCGATCTCAGAGATGAATGGTAAATAAAAACAAGAACCGTTTCGCCTAGCGTAGATTTTATTAAAGCTCTGAAAGATCTCTTCGCCAATTTTGTTTTAGCCTACACCATGGATTACTGGATAACAGAGAGGATGAAACGGTAATTATAAGAGGATTGGGATGGTATTACATTAATACACGAAAATTCCTCTATTTAATATTTATACAGGTTTTTTTAAAATTGATTTTTCCTATAGTATGTTGGATATAAAATGTAAATTTTCAGCGCAATATAGATACAAAACTTGTTGGTAAGAATATTTGGAATGTGCTTAGCTTTTGAAGAGGTACCATGTAGTGATATAACTATCTCAGAACAAAATTAGTATGATTAATAACTTAATAAAAATAGGAAAAAATTTATTGAATTAAACTAAATTAAATAGAGGTATGAAGTACATAGGCATTGGAAGTTAAAATTGCTCTCAACTTATTTATAAAATTAAATTGTTTCAAAATTTACACCAAAATGAAATGTGAATTTTCTCATCGTGACTATTTCTCCGGGTTTTCTTGGATTCTCTTCTTTTTCCAGAATTAAAAGAAATCCCTAATTTTTCCCGAATTTCCAGGTCACTAGACACCCGCTATAGTTATTTACAGATCCTGAAACAGCTCTACAATAATTAAGATCGTTGAACCAATCGCGGATTAAAGTAGTGATGAAGAATTATAAGGACGTCCAAGCTTCACACCTTTAAGAATATCACTAGTATTTTAATATTGGATTCATTTAGATAGGCAATAAAAAACCCTTGAGTTTATAATATTTTCTGAGCATACCTTACTTGTCTTTTCTACATTGATTCTTGGGACAGCAAGAATAAGCAAAGCTAAATAGGAATAAAAAATATTGAAAACAAATGTATAATTTAATAAAAAAATACTTTAAAAACTTCGTTCTAATGTCATAAAGGAACACTCGCCAATATCAAAGTAAGAGGCAGCTAATTGCACCCGGAACGCAAATAACAGCATTCAACGTTCTTTTTATTCTAATTCGCTTTTCAAAGAAAATCTAATTTGTATATTTGAACAGTGGCCTTCAAAGGCTTTCAGTGGTTATGAAAACAAAAACCGTTTGTTTATTTAAGAGGCTTCGGTGAAAACCTATCTGCCTTAATAAATTTACATAATTAAATTCACGCTTTAGTCTTATGCTTTTTTAAATAATGGGAGCTTAAGATATTTTTAAAAAGCTCATTTTGATTTTTCTTAAGTAAATTATAAAAATAAAACATTCGTTCGCCTTCGTTTGTTACAAAATGTTTCGAACCCGTATGTGACAATTTAGAATCTATTTCAATATAAATTGACAGATTTTCTAGTGTGAAAAATATGAACGAATGACGAAATTATTCTTCGACGCTAGTTGTGCATCATAACAACTGAATGGTTTTAAAGCACACGGACATGACGTAGGGTTGGTAACTGATTGAACCAAGTCACTGAAAGACTGATTAGACGAGTTAGAGAAGTGTAGGTGATGCGATAATGTTAGCTGTGAGAATTAGGAACATAAACATATATGTATAATATACACACGAATGTATATGTATATACTAGCTGACCAGACAAAGCATCGCTATTGCTATATTTAAGTAAAATATAGATTGAATGAACACAACTGAAAGTTCAATATCAATTATTGTATTTAGTTGAAATATGATATTTACATGCCAATTAATATTTTTATATTTTGGATCACATAAATTGTAGTTACTGTTTTATTTAATTCTAGGTTCATTACAGTGCTCTTGGATTTGCAATGTTTCGGTAATTCTATTTGGAATATATATAAAAAAAATCCCTTGGTTTTCCTACACGGGAGGACTGCGATGGATTCTCCAAATTCAATCCATATACTTGCAATGATTTACCTTTATTAACGATGAAATAGTTGCATTCTTCCCAGAGAAAAAAAAAATTTATGGGACTTCTGAATATTTGATGTTTTGTTGGTTTAAAAATCAAAATCATCACGAAAGAGTATCAACCTATAAAGTGTCGTCCAATCTTCAAAAGAGGGTCACAACGACAATAGATTTGTCTAAACGGCAAAAAAGTTTCACTCAAATAAGTTTCACGGGGACCATGCATGTAGTTAAAATTTGACAAACATTGTTTCAGTAGTTTTCGCGGCTACAAAAAAAAAGGGGGCTGTCATTTTATTTAAAATAGATGTATGTATGTATCTATATATATATATATATATATATATATATATATATATATATATATATATATATATATATTTATATAAAATAAAATACTTGAGTCTATAATATTTTCTGAACGTCTCTTACTTGTCTTTTCCTACATTGATTCTTGGGACAGCAAGAATAAGCAAAGCTAAATAGAAATAAAAAAAAATGAAAAAAATATGTATAATTTAATAAAAAAAACTAGAAAAACATCGTTCTAATATTATAATATAATAAGGAAATTCAAAAAAAGAACACTCACCAACGTCAAAGTAAGCGGTAGTTAATTATTATATTTGTGTATGTGAATGTTTATTGAATTGGAGAGTAGATTCAGCAACAGTGGGTATATTGTTATACCAGATATAATGACTTATGATGATTCTATTCTATGTAATTAATAAATAGATGTCTTTAAAAAAAAGAAGAAGATATTTAGGTCGGTTTAAAAAAATTAAAAGCTTATTTTCTAAGTACACCATTTTAGAACTATTCGGTCATAATTTAAGTGCTAATATTAAATTTCTGTTTGATACAAAAAGTAAGATAAATTTTAAGAAGTATGCATATTCTACGTGGCTTTCTGATATCCTGTCAGGGATAGAGAGTATAAACGATAATACTAACCACGGTAGATTTATTTTTAATATAAAATGTTCTAAAAGTAAAGGAAAGTTGAAATATTGATGATTTATAAATAGAAGAAAGAAGAAGAAGGAAAAAAAAGCAAGCGTATTATGAAGTTGGCGGAGAGAGAAGAGATGGACAAGACCAGGATATGATAAGATTGAAGCAGAATAGCAAGGAGATAAGGTTGCCCCGGCAACGGAGTCAAATGAAAGGAGTCTCCTTCCAAGCCTCCTCCCGACTCTCCCGCTTGGTTGTTAAACATTTTCCACTATCGTAAAGTCAGAATTTTTTTTTTTTTTTGTTTGTCAAATAAACGTTTTTATGGTCAAACTATGAAGTGTCACTCTAAGTCATTATTAACAATGCCTAGATTTTCTTTTTTATAAACAAAGCGAATCAATCAAGCGTGGCAAGAATTGACACATAATAATAATATTCCATGGAATAAAAGTCGTGACGTTTTTAGAGCTAATCGAAGCCGTAAAATGCTAATGTTCAAGGGCTATGAAGTAGATAGGTATAAGTAAATAGAAAAAGATAAATATATATTTTTTTATAATAATAATTAAAATCCCACAAACTGCACTGTATTATATTAATATAGGGTGCCCCTCTCAATACAAGGATAACCCTTGGGAGCTTTATAGAAAAAATAACGCTGAAGCAAAAAAAATTCTATGAAAATGGTCCAGCAAATGTCTCGACCAGTTTTCAGGTCAAAAACAAGAAAAAATACAAAGAAATTGATACAAAAATACGATTTTCGATACTTATTGGCAATTTGATGAAAAAAATACTCATTGCACCAATAAAACGGATCGAAACTAGCATCATGAACATTTAGATTTTGAGACGAATGATACCAATAACAGCTTGATAGATCACTCACACGATTTTTGGATTTGATCTATAGAGCTGCTATTGGTATCATTCGACGCCAAATATAATTATCAAAAGTTTCGATCCGTTTTTTTTTTTGAATTGCCAACAAGTGTCGAAAACGTATTTTTTCGACTTCTTTGTTTTGATTTATTTGTATTTTTTCGTGGCCTGAAAACTGGACAAGATTTCATTTGCCCACTCATGTTCATGAACTTTTTCGTTGAGCTTTATATTCCCTATGAAACCTCGAGGTTTATTCTTTTTTGGGAAGGAACATCCTAAATATAAAGAATCTGGATGATCAGTTTCACACTTAAAACACGCTTCAAGACCACAGCCAAAATATTACATTAATAAAAACAACTGCTTATTGAGAATATTAGACACAATATTAATTTATAACAAAATTAATCAGTTTGTATAACTTTAATGGACAGCTAGAAACAATGATAAAAATGCTGTAAATCATTTTAAATTAAAAAGTTAACATTTGGGATATGCAGACAATAACTTATCCGAGGGTAGATAAGCTTTATGGCAAAATCAATCCCGAGCCTCCAGCCAGTTGCGGATACGTCGCGCTTATACAAAAATATAATTTAATTATTAATTTGAAAAATATTTTAAGAGCAGAAACCATATACTGTTGGAATTAAAATTATTGTAAGAATGACACATAAACAAGAATAACTTTAACGATGCGATTCGATGTCTGATCTGTGTTCACCTTCAGGACGCTTTAGAAACATCAGTGGTCAAATAACCCTTCGACTTTAGGGAACAATTATACAGAGGAAAAACTAAGAAGTTTATAGGAATCAAAAGATAACATGATATGTTTTGAAAAGGACATGATTTAAATTACTCAGACACACTTAAAACTAATTTAAATTTTGGTAGAAACCATTTGATATAAATGTTTGAATGGCAAGTTAATAGCATCAGTAATCGGTGAGTATTTATTTTGTTATTTGCAAGCAAAGCAATATTTTGTTCTAGTGAGCGAATTTCAATCAACTGCCAAGGGAAATTGTTAAGAGTTGACTAAAATAAAAATAATTTTATAATTGTAAAGAAACTGCAAAAACACTTTTTTAAAAACCACGTGCGTCCTCTTGGCAGCCATATGATTGGTTGATTCCACCATCAGAAATGATTATTTCTATATTTTGGCCAGAACTCAGAATTTTCTTCTTTTACTTAACTATACTCTTTCTGCAAACGAAGCTTATAATATATCATGTTATGATTAAAAACAGGTTATATTAAGATTAAAGGGTCGGTGGAATAAAAGAAGCGTATCTCTAGCATGGAGAGTTTTGAAATATTAAGAGATAGTTTATTATTATTTTATAATCACAATATAATACTATAATCAAGAGAGTTTAAAATGTGAGTTATTGACTCGTGTCTCAACTATTCCTATCAGAATTGCAGAACTTACAAGTTGCATATACATTATATGTTAGTTAGTCCTATATAGATATAGATGAGCTATATAGATGAGCTATAAAGTATATCACTTTTGATTATTTACGATTGACTTTTTTTTCCTCGCGGAGATATTTCAAAGACACCAACAAAATTTCACTTTTCATTATAGGGCATTTCAAAACTTAGTTCCCTAATAACGTAGCTAACACCATTTCTCTGGTTCCAAATAAACGGAAAAAAATCTAGTGCGGTGAGCGCATCACGCAACTTTCCCTAACCAACCAATAATAATAATCTTTAAGATTATTTTAAAGAGTTCACATAAACACTATTCGAAATAAACTCAGCGGAATTCACTTCTTCAAGTCTTTTCTCAGAAAAGTATAATTAGTTAGTTTTTTAAATAACATTAGTACTACAATTTTGTACACTAAATATTTTTGTTTTTTCAAGCTGAAAATATATTTTAAAACTTTCGGTTTAGTTTCCATAGAAATGCCATTTAGTTTAGATGGAATTATTTTGTTGCCATTAAATAATATAAAAGTAGAAATTATTATGTTAATTTATACTCTTATGTTATTACAATAAACTGTTACAGAGCGCTTTGTTAACAACAGGTTGGCGGCTTGGTGGGAGGAGGTTCGGTCGCATTCGTCTCCATCCGAACGCACTCGGTTTTCCATCCAGGTTCAAGTTGTTCTTATGAGATACGCTATATCTTTACTAATACAGGCCCTATTTAAATTTTTTTTTTTTTTTTTTTTTTTAGGAAATTTAATTACCTTTTATATGATTTTATACACAATTTATATAAAATGCTCACTTTTTGAGTTATGCGCAAATAAAATATTTTTTTTTCTTTAACTTTTTCCCCTGCATTTTCTCGTTGATATTTTACATACATAAACAGTTAAAGAGCTTTAAGGAGAAGACATTGGGCAAGTTTCATCAAAATCGTTAGAACCGTTTACGATAAAATTGTAAAACAGTGTTAAAATCGGAGATATAATTGCCACTTCCGATTAGTCAATTTTGACGAAAAAGTTGCTGTGACATCACAGGTATGAGCCTTTCTTAAATACGTAATGTCAGTTTCGTAAAACTTTTCGTTTTTGAGCTAGGCTGTTCACATACACACAGACCATTTTGCGAGACTTGGTTATTTGGACTCAGGGGACCTTAAAAGGTGTATTTCCGTTGAAAACTCGAATTCGAAAATTTTCACGATCGCAATACTTTCCCTTACTATATACTTCGTATATAGAGGGAAAATAATAATATAAGTTATAATTAATATAACTATTAATATAATTAATAGTTAACAAATTAATTTATAATAATAATAATAATAATAAATACAAAAATAATCAACATGAAGTATGAAAACTTTTAAGTTGGTTGCAATTCTTTAAAAATTAAATAACATATATCTTTTTACAATCTTCTAGGCCGCAAAAATAAAATTGAAACACGGCTTTGTTATTTGATTCTTATTTAAGTTTTTCCTATAAACTGAATTTGATGTACATTCGGGAGGTCATTTTAGTTCAAAATGATGAATTAGGAACATTGGTACAACAATTTAGTGATGGGGAAAGACACAATCCAAACTTTCTAAACAATTTAGACCTAATTTTCCAGTAATAATTTTCTTTTCTATTCAAATACAACACAAAATCCCAATTGCTTAACTTAAAAGGTATTGATACAGGTTTTGAATTTCAGTGACACTTTGAGTAAAACATTTGACTACTATTTTCGCATTTTGAAGTTGGTTCTGAAATCTCAAATTTCTCACCTTTTTAGGTTTTAAAATTATTAATATTATTAATAATTAAAATTAATAATAATTAAAATTATTAGTGGGATGTTAGTGACATCCCACCTATAACGACGTCTCTGAGATGAATATAAAAAACATAAATTTGTCGTGCGAAATTGGTATTTTGAAAATTTTATTACTACCTACTTTGGAATGATGTTTATTGGACATTTCTAGTAGAGTGGATTAGTTTCTTTGAAAATCTAGATACATATATATGCTTAATAAGAAAATAGAAAAATAAATCAAATTAAAATAAGTTTTTACTGGAGTTAAAAGAAATTGTGCAAAGTAGAGATACATTTAACAGGAATTTATGTTTTAAATGCCAATTTTAAGATCTAACATCGACCGTAGAAAATACATACAGAATTTCCTTAAAGGGAAATGATAATAATAATAATAGTGCCTGATAAATTTTACATGATGATTATGATTTTTTATTGTATCAAGTAAACAACTGGAAAAAAAAATATTTGTTAGTATTTAAAATGAAAGTAAGGTTAAAAGTTATCTAGATGAATAAGAGTTAGTTGGAAAAGGAAGACTAATACAATTGACACAGTTTCAGGATAAATGATTTCTTAAAAGAACACACTGTTATTGTTTAAATGATATAAGTAACTTTTAAAAGATCATTTAAACCCGTTGATAAAATTGTTATAAAGATATAATTTTTTAAGGAACCAAACTAATGTATTAAATTGATAAAGACCTTGAGGCAATTTTTTTGGATAAGATTATATTTTCAACATAATAATAATTATTCCGTCACCCTAAATATAAAACCTCGCAACGCCATGGCTAATTATATGCGATAGAAAGTTTGGAAAACTGCGATATCTCTAATATTTCACCGATTCAAGCGATACATGAACAGCATTTAGTGAAGGTCGTACACTGAATCCTGGATTGCTTCATAAACGTTGTTTTTTATTATTATTTGTTTGTGCTTTTTCAATTTTTTTTGTTATCACCAACAAATATATTTTTTCGCGAGAAAAACTCCTTTATGTTGTGTTTATATTTTCTGACGTAATGTATGTGACTATTAATTTTAATTATTTAGCCTATTGGGCAGATATGTTATGTGTTATTTATGTATTTCTGTGTTCTTCTAAAGATACCTAGTCTCGGAATAAAGTGGTTTTTATATTTATGTATCTAAATGGATGGAATTTCTCAGCTAACATCGGCTGAAATTTACATTCATTATGGAACAGGATCAGATATGTCAAAAAATCAGTGTTCGCAGCAGATATGCATAACGAGAATTACAAGGATTTAAGGCTTCATGACAAAACCTATTATCATCTTGAAAATTCGGCCTTGTGTATCACTTATATATAACTAGTGGATCACGTAGATGAGAAACGTTATACAACAACATCGAAGGATAAAAACAGTCCGCACATTGTTCTCTTTTTAACAAACTTAAATTACACAATATCACAAAGATACGGTGTCTAATGTATAGTGTAAGCTCATTGTTTAGGATAAAAGAAAATCATGATCAAGGATTCTGAATTCTCATCATGCACAGTGAAGCAACAAATATTAATGTTTTTTGTCTGATAATAATTTTTGTTCATGTTTAATTTAATTTAATTTAATCTGCTATAAGATTTTGTTTGTATTTATTTAATATATTATACTATTCACTTTTGTTTGCAAATAGTTTTTTTTTAATGTCTATATGGCATTCTTTTTTATTTATAGTTTTAAGTTTATTTTACTCTTTTATTATAGTTCTTTGGTATTTGGGCCATTCTCAAAAAAGTCAAATCAATAAAAAAAAAAAATTCGAACTGAATGTTGAATAACGATTCCTAAAAAACCTTCAATAATTTTGAATGAAATATAATCCGCACCAACTCACCAGGATCATTATTTATTTAATTGAAAATAAGTAAAGACATTGTTGACCTAGGGGAATTCATTGCCTTCCAGCGAATGGCATCATAACTTTGAGAGAATTATTTCATTCATTTAGTAATGGATGAGTAGATTATGGTAGTAAGAAAGCATTTATTCGATCCCCAACTATCATAATACCTAGCTTCCCTAAAGTAGTATGTTATACCTTACTCTCATTCAACAATTTACCACATTTCCCAGAAATACAAAGTCCGACTGGTTTACCCCTGTCCATATTCTTCATGCAAATGCATAAGTAGGTTAAAGAAGGTATTTTAAATAAAATATATTATGCCCTATACACACCTTTACAAGTCTAATGACATTCCGTCATACAGATTATATTCCCTCACTGTCATAGAAATGAAAGAATTAAAAATTTACGTTTATCATAAGAATTTAATCAGCTATAATGACCATTTTTGAATAAAATAAATCCGTGAGCAGCAGAAGTCTGTATGCAACTGTGAGCAACTGAAGTCGTATTTTCACTAAAATAAAAATATTATAAAAACGGAGGAGTGAGAAAAAAGTTGAGACCCACAAAAGACAGTTCCCTAATATATCGAAATTTACCCATAGTTTTATTATATTGTTCTGCCTCTCCGCTGACCTTCATACCGAGTTTTAGCTCATTTGACCCAACGGGGGCCGCTAGAGTTGAAATAGCCATATATTTAGTAATTAACTGGTCCCATTTCGATGAAACTTCTTTTGTTTTAAACGCAACTTAATTTCCTTTCAAATGCCACAGGTTTTGAGCCTCCTAACTCAATTTAGAGGAGTTTTAAAGGTGCGCAAATATTTAAAAAAATCGAGTAATCCGGAGGAGTAGATAGTTAAGACCCCCAAAAGATACTTCCTTGATACCAACTCAATTCAAATACAAATTTTCAGAACTATGAACAAATGTAGTGGAGCTATAGAGATGCACAAAACTTTAAAAACGCCGAAATTTCAGGTAAACATACCGAAATTTTGACTGGAATTTACCCATTCCTTAACGGTATCGTTCTGCCTGGAAGAAACCGAATTTCAGCTCATTTGACCCAAAGGAAGCTGCTGGAGGTTCTCAAATGTAGCGGGGAAAATCAACATCTCCAAACCTTCCATAACCGTGTTCCAGGAGTTATGAAACGGATAGAAAACGCAGCCCCGCCGCTCACCGCCGATTTCGACCCATTGCAATAGTCTATTTTTTCGGAGAAAATACTATTAAAAATATATCTTGAAAGAATTAACAGAATACTTATAAGACTAAAAAAAATCTCAAAAATTACTAGGTAAAAACGAATAAGGAAATCACATCTAATAAAACTATCAGCCGCCAATCATTTATACAGTGACAACTGAAATCTTCAGGACAAATAGATGTAAATATATGCTATTAAATATTATTAATTTATTTAGTTCTTAAGTGTTGCTGGATTTAGATAAAAAGGCAATGTTTCTTGAAAAGCATTTTTACGATGAGGTGAAGTGGTCAAAATTTATACTGAGCCTCAAAATTTATGGAGGTTGGGTTGGTTCCCTCACGAGATTTTCCGACCCCAGAGTCGAGGCTGATATAAAATAAAATATATATTATACCGAATAGACGGAGAGCCCGATAAAAAATGGTCATAATCTGAAGAAAACGTTGATAACAATTTTTTAAATTCTTTTCGGTATTGTTATTTTAAAAAATAAGAGACTGCCAGCCGGATCTGAAAAAATGGCGTCCAAAAAAACTTGACATTTTAGGACTATTTTTGGTTTTTCCACCTTTAATTCCAAAATGGTGCATTCTATCGAACAAGTTAAAGTATATTCTACGTCTAATAAATCCCACAAAGTAATAATTTGGTTAAATAATGTAGTCGGAGACTGCGGTCAAAAAACGACGATTTAAAAAAAAATATAAAGACAGAGTCTGCTATATATGAGTCTGCAGCTTGGAATTGAGTACTTCAAGAGAAAATCTCATAGAATAAAAGTCGTAGAGAATCAAATTCTGCGTCCATTGAGCTCAGAAAATTTTAAATTCGGTCAAGTACACCTCTTGAAAATGACAATCTCCCGATCTCCGACAATTAGCATATTAGCCCAGTAAGATATCTGGGTTTACAAAAGAAAAAAAAATGTTGATTTTTAGGTATGTTGTGTGAATTACCCTTTTTGTGATAATACAAATTTTCGATCTCATTCTTCTAGTGCGTTTTTCGCCATCTTGAAACCGCTAAGAAGCTTTTTCTTAGTTTTTCCAAAACAACTCGCTTCCTGTGCATTTAACGTAAACATTTGTCCTGACGAACTATAAGGAACATTAAATTTTCTGCAAGTTTTGTATGAAATATTTTTGTAAATTCAAGAATAGATACTGAGATACGGGGCAGTAAAAATTTGCAAATATTTTGCAAAATAGGAGGAGGCGTCCCACCGGCAGACACAATTCAAATTCGCCGCCGTTGCGTTTAGGAGACAGGACACCCCACGAACCGCAAAATTTTCAATTGATCATCTTTTATTGTCCAGCCATAATTTGTTGATGAGATCGCAAGTGGATTCGGGCAGTTTAGAAGCCGTTGTGGCCAAATTAAGGAGTCAATTTAGGTTTCTATAATGGGGAGCACTGCCTCCTTAATGCAACGGCGGCTTTTTATCATCTGGGGCGTTTGGAGTTTTATGTGCTTAAAATATATTATATCTAAAGCTAAACCACGCACATATTCAGCTCTTTAATTTTGTTGACCATTTTTGCAGATTGAGAGCTATTCCGTATTTTCAAAACTATTACATACAAAACTTGCAAAAAATTTAATGTTCTTTACAGGCAATTGGTCATGACAATTTTTTGCCTTAAATGCACTGGAAGCGAGTTGTTATGGAAAAACTGAAAACAACTTTTCTTAGTGGTTTTTTTAAGATGGCGAAAAACGCATAAGAAGGAGATGGTTGAAACCTTGGATTTTTCACAAGAGGAGCAAATAATACAACACACCTAAAAATCAACATTACTCCATTTTTTGAAAACCCAAATGATATCTCTACCAAGCTAATATATGCCAATATTACCAATTTCGAGAGGTGTACTCGACCGAATTTAAATTAATTTTAAAACAACAGACTTTATCTCTGTTTTTGAAACCTGAAAACAACATAAAAACACACAGTGAAACTTACTCACCCAAATATATTTCGCATCGAAGAAAAATGCATCTAAAAAATACTATTGGAGAAAACTGAAGCAAAAAAAAAGTCTAAAATCAAAAAGACCGAAGTAATGAAGGATGTGAAAAAAAACATTCATTCTGTTCTAGTCTTTTCTAGACCAAGAATTTTTAATTATTCCCATTAAAAAAAAACAACAAAAAAAGAATCGTAAAATGCTTCGTTTGAAATAAAACATTTAAAAGGCAAGGGATATTTTTCCTTTTCTTTTTTTAATTTATCTCGCAACATGCATTCATTTGTATTCCATGTCCTCGGGCATTCCGTTCCATCAAATTATTCTGGTCTCCTTTGTGTCACGATTTATTATTATTTTTTTTTTTTACATCAAAAGCAACGCGTTCTAGACGATAACTTTTGTTCTTGAAATCTTCAACATTTGTATAATTTAAAGTGAAATTGAGAATCTCAGATTCTATTCATGATCAATGTATTTTGCAGTTTTGGGATAAATCAGATAATTTCGATTTTTAATTTTTGTTTTATCACAGAAATATTCAGTAACTTCTTAGAGAATTAATGAAGAGAAATTTTCCAACTTTTATTTTTCTATTTTAATTGCATAAAATTGAACGTTTGAACCAAATATTGTAAATAAATAAATGGTAAATTAGGTTTTTTCTCACGTTACATGTAATTTTAATTCAGAGGCTGTAATTCAAACAAAAAGTCAGATAAACTTTTCATGTATTAATAATTATTAATATTAGAAATAATATACTAATATTATAAATTCGAAAAAAAAAATATTTAAGCATGTTTTAGGTGTTATATTTACAATTTTACAGATTTTGGGTTCTTACTGCACGATTTTATACATTTCGAGTTTTTCACTGCGCGTTTTTCGATTTTTTACTTAAAGAAAACCCGTTCTCTAGTTATAAAAAAGAGACAAATAGGCCTGCGAAACTTTTTAGAAGGGCGAAACTGTTTATTCCAATAATCAGATCAGATGTGCACCCATAGTTGAAAATAACGATCAAAATTATCAGTTAACAGTAACAGTAGCCTATTACTGTATCAGTAATTATATAGTAAGGTAACAGTTTTTTTTCTTGGACAAAAAAAAATATATGACACGATATTTATTTTAGGGGAATCAAAAGTGTCCGTAATGAAAAATTGGTTTTAAAAATTAAATTAAAATCCGACGTAATGTTGATATGAATTGAACCAATTCTATCTCAGGGTTTCATGTCCAAGCAGCCTGTGCATTCCAAAACAAAAACATTAAAGAAAATAACAATAATCCTGAATACTGCTGAACATGAGCTAACAATAATATCTATCTTATTTATTTTTTCTTGTTTTAATTCAAGAACTCTTTTAAATTTTTACTATTTAATTATGCTCCTATGCAATGCAATGCATTTCACACGATCCATATTTGATCAAAACAGTGTGACGAAAATTTAAACAGCTGCAACATCGGTGCCCTGTTAGCGAGTTTTTTCGAATTAATCTAATTCAACCTAACAAATCAATTAATTTGTAATCACCGAAAAACTTTCAAAACTTTAATGTATATAATTATTAACAATAAGTAAATTTTGTTTAGCTCTATATAAATTCAATGATGTTTATCTTTTTAAACACATTTCGAATTTTATTTGTATATATTTTATTTGAATACATTTTAATTAAACGACATATTTAAATCATCTTAATTATTAATCAGGTATTTATAATTTTTATTTATTATTTGATTGGTACTTCAAGTTCTTAAAAAACTGCCGGTATATTTCGACAGTTGCTAACAATAAGTCACCAGCTAAAGCTACTAGCGAAATTTCAGTTACAAATGATTTTTAATTAGTTTGAATACAGAATGTAAAAACTAAAAAAAATCGTAATAAATCTTTTTTCTTAGGATACGTTTTCTCAAAAGAAAATCCGTCATGGAAAGGAGCACGGCAGAATTTCGATTTTAGTTCTTCATCATTCATTAATTCAGGAAATCCCTCTTAGATCTAAAAGGACGGTGCTTCTATAGAATGTTCGCCGCAAGGTGTGAAAGGATTCCGCATCCTAATGTATTGGTTTGTATCGATTGAGTAAAGTTATTTTCTGTAGCAGCGATATTCAATACGGTAGAACCAAATAAAATATGTTACCATTTGTCAAAAACTATTCTTTACTTATATTTTAAAGGGGAATGCAGATAATTTGTTGAAATTACTGCCACACCCTGTGACTATAACCATAAATATAATAAGAATTCTAAAATAACTCTAATTATGGAAATAATATTCAATGGTTAGAATTATCAGTATAACGTCTTTGTTTAATATATAGATATAGTGTGATATTTTGAATGCCTATATTAAATGAATGGGAACATTTAGCACAATCCATCACTTATTGTCTGCAACTGGGAGATATTGCAATAATTGTAATTGTTTGTGAATCCCGAATCGTTGAAATTTTTTTTTTCGAGATATTACTAAATTTACACCATTAAGAACTTGATTCAAAATCACCTAAGCTCAATGACGTGATCATTATAAATCGTTTTCGATAAAACTTCAGGGATAAAGTGTCGGTCAGCTCTCAATCTCGGGGAAAGTAAAAACAAATTATTTATGAAGGAGTTAGAATAGTAATATTCAAATCAAACCCATTTTAAGACGATAGCTCGAGAAAATCTAAACAAAATGTTAAGCAATTTCGCAGGCTTGCTAAATAAATTAATATATAATTTTTAACAGATTTTGACACCGCGCCTAAATTTTTAAAAACCAAAACTTTTCAAGTTATTTAATCAGGACTGTTAAGCTTGTTACTTAAGTCGGGTTAAACTTATTTAACTGAGCTCAGTTCAAATTATTTTTTTGGAGGTTGAATTTTATGTTTGGTTTTTTTTGTAATTTAAATAGAAATGTTACTAACCACGATAATATTTTTAAAATCATCTCAAAATATCATTTTCGTTCCACAAAAACTATTACTGTATTTAACAGAAAGTCATGTTTAGTAAAACAGGAATATTAAAAGCATTATAGTTATGAGAAAAATTTTAAAATTAGTTTTAATTGTAATTTTCAATTTAATCAATACATGGATTTTTATCACCAATTGAAAATGCAGGCTCTCATCCTTATCGAAGAATTATTGATGTGTAACAGGAATATCAATATATTAAGGAATATATCATTGCAGACTTATAAATTATTACAACCGAAACCATGAATTTTAGCATACATTCTTTTTACCGACTTAAGTTTCTAGCAGTGTATTTAATTGTTTTGAAAAGGCTAGATGCTACTCAAATGTTTTTGTAATACAAGTATAATTTCAAGGTTTTTAGTAATAAGTATGAAGATTTTATTTAAATATTTATTTCATAAATTCCTCTAAAAATGATGTATGGAGTCGATTTTTTTAATATTATCAGAAGCATGAAACTATAAAACTTTAATGTAAATTAAAGTTTTTTTTTCAAATCAAACATTAAGATATTAAGTTAAACGCAAAAAAACAATAACAACAATATTTTTAAGAATAATATTTCTTTCATGAGAACGAAATGCCAGAAAAATTATTAATTTAATTTGCATAACAGAACAAAAAAAAAACAGAACAAATCACAAGCGGACATTATTTACTCTACTTTTTATTATATAATGGATTGCACTTTGAATTTGTATTATTTCCGCCTCGAAGGATATTCTGTTTAGAGGTCGCATTCGTGGTTTTGTGAAGTATGAATAATAATAATATTAATAAGATATATAGGTCAATCCATTTGAAATCACCCAGTTTGAATAAATTTTGTTTGACTTTTGATTTTTTTTTCGTTCAGTGAGTTCAAAACTCTGGTTAAAACATTTTTCAGGCTCATACTTTATCTTTAGCGGCCATTTTCGCAGCTAAAACATGCTTTGGGAAAATGATTCCAGCTCTAGCAATTTTGCTGATATCAAAACAAAACTAAAACTGAAATTATGATAATAATGTGCTGTACATTTTTTTGTCCTTACTAGAAATCACAAAAGGAATGAGGAAAGTGGTAACAAAAATTCACAAAAATTGAGATAATACAAGCTTTTTAGCGTTGTAAAAGTGTATTAAGGAGAAAGAGACCCAACTTTGCTTTTTTTTGTTATATAGTTTTTTAATTGTAGAGATTTCCATCTTGAAAATCCCGATTTAATTGACAATATTTGTATCTTCAAGAATCCCACCGATAAAAGAATCTATTTTGTTGCTAGTGGTCTGGTTTCAGAAGAGGCTCTGACGGTGGTCGAGCGAGAAGAGCTTCTACAACTTACAAGTATTTCGATCACAAAGGACCGAATATTGGGTGTTTTAAGAACTATAAACATAAAATTGATATAGGAGACATACTAGGAGACTACATTTCTCGAGGCCGTTTATAGTCCAGGCAGATGCATCCTCCATTGTTTTAGGAGCAATTTTGTCTCAAGAGCTCGACGAAGGAGAGAAAGTGATAGCGATAAGCGTATCCTAGCGGATTCCTAACGCGGGCCGAACAAAAACTTTCGTCAACACAGTTAAAATCTTTAGGTCTGATTTGGCCCATCGAAAAGTTTAGAACCTATCTAGAAGGCTTCATAAATTTACAATCACGGATCATCTGATGAGGCTTCATCGCCTACAAGATCCAACCTGTCGACTGGCTCGGTGGGCATTACTATAGAATTACGATTACCAGATACAGCACGGACCAGGGAAGGAATAGATAATGATTCTCCAAACCTCGAACCAGCGGTATCATCAGTGATTAATGGAGAGTAAGCGGATCCCTGGCACCAGAACATGAAACGCAGAACCATGGATAAGATGGAAAAGTTCCCGACTTGGTGGAAAACCTAAGATCGCCTAATGAAATTTGTATTTGATAGGAACCCCTTAAAAATTGGAGAGAACCAGTGGAAACTTAAGGTACCGAAAGATCAAAGAGTTTTATTGGTTCTCAAGCAATACCACGAGGACCCGACAGATCATTTGTGAGTTAACGAAACGAGGAAGAGGATTATCTGATCCGAGCTAGGTTTGTGAAAAAGTGTCACACATGTCAAATCATGAAGCCGTTACAGAAATCTCCTGCTGGCTTGATGGACATGACTCCTATACCTAAAAAACCCTGGCAGATAGTTTCTACAGATCTCCAGGGATGACTTTTCACCTTCATCGTATTTTTTGGTAGCAACCGATCATCTCACCGAATTTATCCTGCTTTTTACATTAAGACAGTATATTAAGATGATTGCGCAGGCAGTAATAAAACACGTAGAAAATGACGTGTTTCTAATGTTTTGTGTATCTGCAGGAGTATGCTGTGAACATCGCACTCAATACACCATTCAAAAAATATGTAGCGAAAAATTCAAGAATATGTAGGACAAGTCCACCGTCATAAGCTAAAAGGCCCTAACTCCAAATCATTTTTTAAGATACATTTTTGTATTGTACCCGAATTTCTCCGAAACAAAATGTTTTTATAACATTAAAAAGTCCTAAAACCAATGATTAGGATCTAACATTGGATTTAGAGCTTTCTAATTTTATAAAAAGGGGTAGTTTTTAGAACAAAACAAAGATGTATTTAAAACAATGATTTGGAGTTAAGTTAAAATGATTTCGTCTTATGTTAAAGAAAATCATCGATCCAGGGATGAACATATCGTGGAGTTCGGATTTGCTTTGGGGACAGCCAGCCATGAGACAACAGGGTACACTTTCTAAACTTTGGCCACGGATTAGTAAGCCATATCTCTCATTAGATCGTTTTTGATGGGTGAGAGACCATGACAAAGGTCGACGAGAAGCTTAAGATGATTATGGAAGATGCCCAAAGTTGGTTGCGCCACGCCCAAGAAAACAACGCTTGACATTGTAATCTTAGACAGAGACTATTCCGGTTGGTGGAAGTTCAGCAAGTATAGGTGAAAACGCATCCCCTCTCAGAACATGTATCAGAACTCGCGCTAAAGTACGAAAAAGGTTATGTCGGCTCTATCTTAAGATGTGGTCGATGAGGAAGAAAGACCGTTGGGAAATAGACACATTCAGGAGTTGAAAGCAGATTCACTAGATACCGTAAACATCGCAGCAGAATGCCCGCAATCCCAGGAAGAGAGAAGAATGTCAGGGTAGACAATTGATATCAGTGTAAAGATAAATACCTACAGTTTATTTTTACGATCACAAGTGTGATTTCCTATTTGAGATAGATGGGGAGGTTATAATTTTTATGCTATGTTAATTTTGTTAAATATTGTGAATTAGTTATATGAAAGTTGTTTTGTTTTAAGTGTATCAACAGGTTAAATTTAAAGGTATTATGAACCCGTAAGAGTAAGTTTTTCTTACCATTTATAAATTTCAAAATCACTAGTGTAAATTATGTTTGTTTTTTTTAAATAACAAATGTATGCAAACTTTCAAGTTCTTTATTATGTCTTATTCATTTCAACTAACTACTAGACTATGTAGCGTTCATTATACAAAGTAGTCTCATCTGTGCAAGTGAAGTTTGACTCAGTTCCCTCCTCTCCACCGGTTATATGTATAATTTATTTAACGTAAAGATTAAGGCAGTTATACTTATTGCAGGACGCTCAAAATAAAAACATAGATTCTAAACAATACCACAACCTAACTTATTAGACCCATTTGGTACTGAGATTCATTGATCAAGTCACATGTACGAATAAATGGATGAAGAGGTATAAAATATTAATAAATTTACACTGCTCGACAATATATTTCTATAATTAATTATTCAGTTATATCAAATAATCCGATATTCAGCATTCAATTTGTTCTCCTCTATTGTTTATCTGGGACTGATTAAATTAAAATATCCACGACGGAATCTAATTTGAGCAAATATATTTACACTGAAACTGCCTCACATAACTGTTGGTACTACATTTGTATTGAACTTTTTGCGCCAACAATGTCTTGGAGCAGAAAAAAATTAAATATTTTATCCTCATTTGCTAAATAAAATACATATAAACCAACAAATTTGTCATTTTACAAAAAAAAAAAAAAAATATTATTACATAATCCTAGATACGGTTATAATGGTCATGGGATACATTATAGTGCAGTTGCTTGTAACAAGTGAATTATGCCGAAACGGTTTGTCCCTCGAAGATGCGTTTTAAACATTTTATGGATACCTTCTAGATTTCTTCAAATCTAGAACTAATATTCTTTTATTTGGCTAGGTGTTCTGACAAATTAATTTATCCTCGTTTACTATGTCCTTAGACATGCCACAAATCAGTTTTACAACGTTATCTTGATTATACAGTTAAATATAATTAAATGGACTAATAAAATTATTTTAAATCGACAAATCCTCAGGATATACGTTGTAGTACACAGATAATCTTTGAACCCAGCTAATTCATCATTTTATAATAATTTTATCCATTAATAATTTTTTTAAATCTATTAATATTTTTATCCATTTTATAACAATTTAAGTTGTCACTGGTGTGAAATCTATCTCCCTAGACAGTTAACAAATCTTGATTTATTGGCTAGAAAAAAAAATTTTTTTTTTGCTTTGTTGTTTTTGCTTTGGATTCTTTGTCGTCAGTTGAAAAATCAAAACACTATCTCCCTAGACTGCAATCAACAACAATTCGAAATTTCAAAAGTCGCTACAGCGACAACAAAACCAAAATATTCATGTCAATTTTCGCGGCACTATTGTCAATAAAGACCGATATATTTTACAGAAAGACAGATATATTTTCTTATATCTTATATATTATACATAACCCACTTTCTATCTACCTAGACCATCGTCTGTCTCTTTAGACCTCTGATTCTGTCTACCAAGACCGTTGTCTATCTCCCAAGGTATAATCTTCCTGTATATTCATTATCCTAGTTACAATTATTGTTTATGAGTGCTTATGTTTACATGTCTAGGAGTTCGATAGAAAGCAATATGCAAAGAAAAAAGGGAAGAAAAATTGAACTTTTTTTGTTCATTGTCATTGTACCACAATGACCCATAATTTTCATGTTAAATCGCTAAGTTTCATGTTAAAGAAATAATTTTGGAAATCGAAAACAATCTTAAAAATATTTTCTAGTTTATTCATTTACATTACGATTGTATATAATATTTAGGTTGCAATTGAATAACATTTGCAGAAAATTATAAAAAATGAACAAATCTTAAATGAGTTACTAGAGATTACAGATACCTTTAAGTAAAATTAAAAAAAAAATAATACTCTAATGAAATAATTATTTTGCGAATAAACAAGTGACCATGTAACGGTTGCTGTCCGTGAAGAATAGCTGCAAAACAACTTCGTTTCCGCCATATTTTCTGAACTCCGCTCAACGAAAGAACTATTTTCATTAACAGAAACAATTACAGAAGGCGTATATTATCAACTAGGGACGAAATAAAAGGGGGACACAAGCGAAGTCGTTACTGAGCTTAAATGTTACATCAAAGACGAGTAGCCTATTGATATCATCAATTATAAAAATAAAAAGTGATCAACATATTATTTTTCTGTTCTTGGCGAAGTCTTCAATAAAGAATAATCACCGTAAGCTGTAAAATTCTTGTCCTCTGACTGGCCCGAAATAGGTTACTCATCACCACTTTTTTCGTCAATTTTATTACTGTTTGTTCAGGTGATTCAGTTTTATACGCAGAAAAAGATAACGGAGAAACGATAGAAAGAAATAATACCAAATAGTTTATAAGAAAAAAAAATCGGTTATGAAATTAAATACCAGAAACTAGTTTATATCCATTTTTTATTGCTGTACTATTGCCTTAAGTAAAATACAATTGACTATAAATAGGATGTGTTGAAAAAAAATACAATAAAATCGACATGTGGATTCCAATATATCATGGTGTTTTTTTTTAAATTACTAAAAAACAAATGTTTTATGTCAGGAAGGAATGATATGAATTTATGATAGGGATTTCGTATATTAGTTTCCTTGTTTGTTATTCAGCTATTTCCTTTATAAATCTGACTGAATGAAGTCCTCGGAAAGTTATTTGTTTATGAAAATGAAAACAGGAAAACTTATATTTTAATAATAAATGTTCTTTAAACACTATTTTTGTTTTTTCAATTTTTACAGCAGGATGCAATAAAAACAATACAGCCTCCACCAACTCAATATTCCATGTGTTTTATTTTTGCCGATAATATTAATAAATGGATTAAGATTTGAAAACGAAACTTACTACTACATTGTAATAACAAGAGTTTATTTTTTTACATAAAATACAACCCATATTTTTTTTTTTTTATAAAATTACTTAATAATAATAGTATAGTTCAATAATAATTAGTTAAGTAAATTTTCATACTAACACTAGTAGAGCTTGAACTACTTTTTATTTACAACAAAAATTATTAATAACAACTATTAATAACAACTATTATTTGTGAAAGTTTGAATAATTGAGTCTAAATTCAACGTTCTTACTAATCTACCCTCAATAACCTACACTTATTTTCTCTTTAAACTATAAACAACCTACATATTTATGAATTAGACCACACTATCAAGAATATGATAAAGGTACGTGATATTATATATTATAAATTGAATTTGATTTTGACGTCGGGGAATGGATTTGAGCTGAGATGTTATGAAATGTACATAAACAAACAAAAATAGATGAAAAATACTTTGGTTAGAAGTATATCTTGAAATAAATACATACATAAAGAAAATAAACCATAAAAAAATTCTGAGTTTACATACCAAAACTAAAAAAAATGTGAAATAGATTTGGGTCAATTTTGAGTTACTCACCAGTTACTGTTATAAATAGGATTAGACTTTACCTTTATATCCATAATATTTTCAATTAGAACGTTTTGCGTATATTTACGACTTTAAATTAATTGTCACAAATATGTAAACTTTCAGTAATTGAGTAGAACAAGAGATCAGAGCCCGAACGAGAATTTTTGCTAGTGGAGAGAAAGCTTAGTTTTGACACCCTTTTTTCCACCTCTCTCTCTCTCTCTCTCTCTCCCCCAATTACAGTCGACAGTTTTATAACAGTATTTTAGGTCATATATTTCGAAATAAATTTGTACAATAATCTGATAACATTAACTCAATTTATTGACTGAAATTTTAACTCAAATAAAAAGCAGAAACAATTATTAATTACTAAACCTCAAAAGAAAATTTTACTCTAAATTCTGCCCCCCGGGACAAATGCCCTTTTGCTTCCTCCTTCCTAGTTCTGGAAGAGATGCAAGAGATCTCTATAAAAAAACAAGAAAAATAAAAAAACAAATAAATATAAATGATTCAGAATTAATAATCAAAATGCCAAGAGGTTCTATCTTAATTTTATTGTTTATTTATTCTAGCAAAAGAAACAAACAAGTGATATGATAGTGAATCCCACATTAATCTTTCATTATTGCTTATCAGTAGTGCGAGCACTACCTACTCTACTCTGCCCTTGACACAGAATCGGTGACAAATTAAATGAAAACTACAGTCAGCATATAAAGATATGCATAATAGTTCGGGAAGATGACTGCAAATTATTAATAATAATTAAGCATTAATAAATTGTAGTATAAGTAAGCCAAAGATACAAAATTGGTATAACTTAGAATAACATTATATCAGCAAAAACTTAGCAAAAAATTATTTAAAAATAATTAAAAATGATTTAGCAAAAAATTAAAAAAAAAAAATGATTTATAAATACGTCGTGTCCCGTTTTCGTCACGAATTATAATGGACCAATGAGTCCCATGAACCGCTAAAACGTTTTTAGGGGTATGTCGGGTCAGGTTCCGAAATTTGTTTTTAATATTTTTGTGTTCATCACGCAAACATTTTAAAAACAAAATCTTCTAGGTTACTTCAAAATGCATGTGATGTTACATCAACTTTTTCGTCAAAATCGACTAATCGGAAGTGCCATTTTATATAATCGATTTTACAATTTTTTCGAAAACGGATCAAACGATTTTGATGAAACTTGCCTAAATTATTCTTCATAAAGGCCTCTAACTTTTCCTATATAGTTCCTCACCGAAGAAATGCAGGGAAAAAAAGTTATAATGAAAAGAATATTTTATTTTCGCACAGCTCCAAAAGTGAGCAATTTATGGTAAATTTTGAATTAAATCATATGAAAGGTAATTAAATTATCTAAAAAATAAAAAAAAACAATTATTTAAATCGGTCCTGTATTAGAAAAGATAAAGCGTATGTCATAAGGACTACTAGACCTTAAATGGAAAACCGAGCGCTTCCGGAAGGAGACGAATGCGACCGAACCTCCTCCCACCAAGCCGCCAACCTGTTAACAAAACGCTCTTATCTGTAACAAGGTATTGTAATAACATAAAAGTAGAAATTAACTTAATTATTTCTACTTTTATCTTATTTAATAGAAACAAAATGATTCCATGGAAACTAAATGGAATTTTCATGGAAACTAAACCGAAACTTTTAAAATACATTTTAAGCTTGACAAACAAAAAAATATTTAGTGTACAGAATTGTAATTCTAAAGTTATTTAAAAACTAATTTATTATACTATTGCGAGAAAAGACCAGAAGAAGTGCATTCTGCTGAGTTTATTTCAAGTAGTGTTTATGTGAAGTCTTTAAAATAATTTTAGGGTGGTAAGAGAAGGTTGTGTGATGCGCGCACCGCACCAGATGTTTTTTACAACAATTTTTCTAATATTAAATTTATTTCTTTGACACTTGAATATATAACTAAGCATTAAGACTCACAATTGATTCTTCTTAATACGAAATAGTAAGTAAAATTATATTATTCTAAGAAGACATAAATAAGAATTATAACCAATAGTTCCAGTAGCAATCAGCTCGGAATGAGAAAAATGCTCGGGTAATTACATGGGGATTTACCATCTCTGTATTTTTTTATCTACAACTAGGTGCCGAAGTTTGAGATAGGATTGCAGTAAGATATTTTTAGTTTTCACTAAATAACGACAATAAACATCAATAAAATTTAAGACGTATGTTTTTATTTCATGAATACTTACTTCTATGGATGTCCCTATTTTTCCACAAATTAATACGTCAATACTAACAAAATTAAAAACATATATATAATTACTAACACTATTTTTTACAGGAGTATTTTTACTCCTATTTTTTTGTTTGTTTTTTCCTTTTCGTGCTATGAAAAAAAACAAAAAAAAAACAAAACAAGAGGCGGGTATTAAAACTTTACATGATAACAATACAGACAGCATGCATCACTTGAACAATTCTCGAGCATTTATTTGATTAATTACAATAACCAAAGATGTAAAAAAAAAACTAAAAAATATATAATAAAGAATTAAGATTATTTAAAAACAAAACGGTAACAAGAAAAAAAATGAAACAGTATCCACTATAGATTGGTTAAAACAGATATATCAGTGTATGTTTCTGTTCCAATTTTTTAACTTCTTTACTATTTTATTTTAAGAGTTAACTCTCTTTAAAAGTCTCCATTAATCTCTATAATACTATTTATTAAGTTGAATATATTTTTTTCACAATGTGAAAATATATGGTCGTTGAATAAATGGTAGTCAGCCCGTCATGGTGACATGTCAGTTTTCGCTAAAAATAATAAGTCATAAGTTGTTTTTGCTGTTCTGTCAAAAATTAACTGTAGTTATAGTCCGCAATCCTACCTCATTTTCTACATTTAAATCCCGTTCCTTTGTCCATCTCCTATCTTTCCAAGAATCACGGTTTTCTCCTTACTTGGATGTAAATATTTAAAAATATTTATTGAGCGGTAAAGACTTGCGAATATTAATTAAATTTTATATTATTTTATCTCATTTCTTATTTTATTTTCACGAAACGGCCTTTTAAGACCACGCGAATATCATAACTTTTGCTTTCTCATTTTCGCTTTTCTTTTCTCCCAGTATCTTCTCATTATTTCTGCGTGCCTTTGCTTCCTTTCTTTCGACCGCGCAGTACCCTTTCGTTTTTCTTTATTTTCCGCAAAAAGCTTGATTTAAATTAATTTTTTTCCATATTGTTCCCTATCCAGGCAATTTTCGTCTGTAATTTCAAGTTTTTTTGGTTCCTCTCTCATTTGGTTCACATATCCTCCTACGCTCTTGTCTTCACGGATTCTATCAAAGACTTTCTTGTTTTGTCTCTCTTGGTCCATTCTTATCATGTGCTCGTAAAATCTTAATCTTCTGATTCTTATTTCGGTTTCAAGGTCTTTTATCTCCCTGTAGATTTCCTGGTTGGGTCTTAACCTGTAGCCTTCCTGTGTTTTCTTGGGCCAATAGATTCTCCTCAGGATCCTTCTCTAAATTTTCAGTAATTTTTCTAGTCTAGAGAGACAAGTTGTTTCCATCCCGTACAAAATTATTGGTTTTATCACCGTGTTGTAGTGTCTTATTTTTGCGTTAGAAGATAGGTTCTTCTTATTGTAAATATTGCCTGTTGTGAAGCTTAGTTTTTCCAACTTCTTGATTTTCTCTTTTATGCTCTCTTTTTCCAAACCGTTATTGCATATTGTCTCTCCTAGATATTTAAATTTCTTTGTTACTTTTATCCATATGTCCATATTTTTATTTCTTATTATTTAATGAAGAAAAATATTCAGGTTAACTAACTATAGTCGAACTATTTGGTCTTCTATATCATTTATGCAACTTATTGCAAGGGGACATCTGTCCCATTATAAATAATTTTTAATTTAAATTTCCATTAAAAAAAAAAATTTTGTTTATATTTTTGTGGTATATGTCGTGGCGTAAATAACGCGATTGATAACCGATGCGACGCAATGTGGTCAATCTGGAGAGCGCAGTTCATAAACGGATATACTGGTAAAACATTTCAACCAAATGAATTTTTTTTTTTTTTTATAAAGAATTGTATATTTATTTATGGTGAGAGTAAATGTGCTCTGTTTAGTATGCTTAGGAATGAGTTTGAAAAATGTTGCGAGGTAAAATAGTTCCTGGAACTAAAGTTAGTTATTTTTTCTGGAAGGAGGGATGAACATATAGAAAAAAACGCATTGGGATGCAGTCATCATTAGTAAAGATCCTTTTAGACGGCCATATCAATTCCCAGTTCAGTTTCAGTTTCAGTGAAACTGTCAGTTTTTATTATGTGTAAAAAGTAAACAATGAAAGGAGTGAGAACTGACGGGATGGCTAGGTAAGGAATGGTAAGTAATGAATTTGTTTCATTTCAGTTACTAGGTGAAAACAAGTGCGTCATGCTTCAGTCCGTTCGCTCACATCAGTTCTCTTGAAAATCTTGTACAGAGGACATATACAACTGTCCAATTACCACTCTGTCAAATATCCACTCTCCAATTACAGAAATACCAGGAACATTATTATTGTAGCAACAATGCTACAAAGGCGATGATAAAATTCAAAATTAATAGACTACGCTCAATTTATAACAAAGAACTTAAAAAAGTTGAAGACAGTAAATGAAGTGGAGCAGGAACTGGAGAAGTATAAAACTATACTAATGGTATTATGATCTACTTTCGTTCGTCAGCGACCAGCAGCCGACTCAACTTTTCACTCTGTTCAGGGCTACAACGAGCTGAACATAGAGCTACAAAGACTAGCACAGTGAGAACTAAACGGGCCGTGTAAATTCAAACCTTCTTCCAAACTGAAATGAAACGTGAACGGAAATTGGAACTGAACTGGAAACTGATATGACCGTCTAAAAGGGCCTTTACACTATTCGGTGTATACTTTTGAGTAAGTCGTGGCTAGTTGATCCAATATCTAAAATAAGTTTGGATAGTGGTTGTCCTCTTGGTTTATGTATATATTATGTATTCTATTCATTAATGTACACCCTTAAACATTTTTTATTGAAATATCATGGGGAAACATTATATGCTTTTGTGAGAGATATTTTCATTTGGCCTCAATAGGCTCATGTAGATAGGCAACTTTACGTAAAAATTTCATTTTTTTATTTCCTTGTACGAAGTAAAGGAAGGATTGTAATCGCGAAAACAAGTAACCAAATTCAGGATCAATTTTTGAGCCACCGATTTATAGTTTAATATGTGTAAAAGGAAGTCATGTGTTGTCCACATCAGAATATTTTTCTTCATGATATGAAGATTACATATAAATGAACTAAATTTTTGTTTACATTTACCTCATGAAATTTATTCTGTGATAAAATCACTACAAATGTTTTATGTTACAATACATAGATACCTACCTACCTCCGAATTTCGCCAGACCTTATAATTAGATAAGCATAACTTTCCTTTCCTTTAAAAAAGAAAACGCTCGTTTCCGACATATCTTATCAATAATCTGTTTCATAAGTTCAAAACGGGCAGTAAACAAAAACAATAACGATACAAAATCAAAGCCAAACTGAAAAGAAAATCCATCAAAGGAATAACAAATCACTTCCAATTATACAAAATTCGGGTAAGAAATGATTTTAGTCATATACATAATCTAACTTTTGAAGATTTCGAGATATAGAACATAATTTACGTATTACGAAACAATCCATTTTCGTGGCGTTTAAATGTATAGGTATGTTATTGCTTTTAAACATACTACTAAATTATAGGTACTGTCCAGTCTAAAAACAAAAGATTTAAATTAAATACTGAATTTATTAAACAACGAACTAAAAACTGACAGAGCGATGCGATGACACAAGAGACACGTTGCGACCTGTTTCGGCGACTCGGAGTGAACGAGACAAAACATGATTATATGAGAATATATATATATATATATATATATATATATATATATATATATATATATATATAAGGTAATGCTTTCAATAAGTCAATGCTAAATCGGTCCTTCGACTGGAAGAGGTAACATTTCATTCTTAATTATTTTCGAGGTATACTTTTAATTTATTTTAGAATAGCTTTTTTGATTGGATAGAAGAATCGTTTTATCGAGGAATTTTCTCTATCGTATTTCAGTTTATGATGCTCAGAAATCATTAAGAGCAATTCTTGAGAGACTTTGTCCAATGAAGTATAAAATATTTTTTATTAAATTATTTCCTTTCTGAAATCAGAAACATCCAAAGCCTATTATCGTAATTTTAGTAATTATCTGATAAGAGGACGATCTATTTACATTTAAATGACATTATGCTCAATGCTTCATCAAATAACCATGGATACAATCAAGATTGAAAAAATTACCTTGTTTTGATAGGTAAAACTATCTCAACCTCGGAATTCATAATAAATTTAAGCACTAAAATTTCAAATGCGAAGTCATAATGCTAGTTAATAGTAAAAAAACCTATTATATGAAACCAAAAAGTTAACTTTTTATAGCAACTCTACTGTGTGTAAAGAAATTCTTTTGATATTTACGGTTTCAATTTTATTCTAAAACATACCTATTTTATTTATTTTCTATAATTAATAATAATTAATCATTTTTTTAATCTTCATTTGCGTTTGTTAGAATGCGGGTTTTTTTAGATACGATTCTATAATTATAATCTATAATTGAATGGTTCATCACAAAAATGGAGAAGCCAATTCTTAATATTATGAATGATCGAATACATAGAGTGGAAGAAGGTGCTATGCAACAAATATTCAACATTGATTTTTTCCTACGAATGATGGTATTACGTGCTTATCTTAGCCTTGTAATATTAACAACCCACGATTCATGGTTATTTGCATGATTTCTCAGATTGGATAGATGATTTCTTTAAATAATTAAATTAAAAAAACTTGTCATTTTCTCAAAATTTCAAATCTGTAACACGTCCACTCATTATTAAAAAAAAAAAAAGACTTCTGCTGACATTTTGAAATATCTAATAAACACTCACTGTAGGCATTTTGCGACTTAGAAAAAGTTCTTTCAGTTAATTTACGTTTAATTAATTTATTAAGAGTCGAAAAACTAGTTGAGAGTAGTTTGTAGAATCGTTAAAAAATTAGCAACGTAGTATTCCTTTTTTAAAAAATATTTATCAGCGCGGAAACGATGGAGGTTGAGTAACAGTCAAGGATATTGGTAAATGGGGAACCACGCGGTTCAAACCCGAGAGGCTGTAAATGGGTTATAACGACAACAATGGGGATTAAAAAAACATTTAGGGCAACGAATACTTGAGAATTTCTAATATCAGTGATGGCCAAGACTAAACGAAATATAGACAGTCGAGTATGTGAGTAGGAGGAAGGATAATTCCCAGTAACAAAAGTTTAAATCAAGAATGAGATAACGCAAAACGCAGTCGCTATCTCTACTCCTTCCATTAAAAATAAATATATATAACGGACAGTGCAAGGAAAAAACACCAACAATTTAGAATGTAAAAGGCATATGATTTAAGATGAGATTCGAATCACGAGATTTTTACTCAAGAACTTGATTAAATCACTATTTTATCTTTCGAAGGAAAATTGCTTGACTGTATAGATAAATGATATAATAATCAGCAATCAGCTTACCATGGTGGGTGCGGTTGGAGGGAGACGGACCTGTTGAGGAGGCGGTAGCGGTGCCGACGTTGTTCCGCCGTGAGTTGGGTCTTCTTCATCGTGGTCACATGAGGACTGCCGGTACTCGAGCACTCAGCAACGCGGCCGCGATAAGGTGAGCATCAGAAGATAAGGTGAGTCACGGCTGGGAGAGTGGGGGAGGGAACGACATCACGTAGAACGGGAAGTCTCTTGACACGTTATCTAAGGAATGCTATAGTAATTGGCAAATAAATGTACAGCAAACGGACTAAAAAAAAATATTTGCCAATACTATGAACCACTATAAACAGTCTTGTATCTAATGGCTCAATCCGTAATAATGAGCCATTACGACTTACGGTTCAATGAATTTTGGCGACGATGACTAAATCAGTAAATTAAGCCTTCAGTACCTTTATTTTCTTAATATTTGTATCCATACCTTTGCACAATAGCACAGTTGCGAATAATGTATGCAAAAAAGAATAACAATGCATGGTCAGATACCATGTACCTCTGTGTTTAAAACTGAAATATCAACTATGCCTAAGATAGGAGGCCACTGATCCAACTACTTTTCAGCCTTCGACGACTATTTTTTAAAACTTTAAATGGAAATAGTTGGCAAAATAAGCCAGGCTTACCGTTGGATGTACAAGGAGGAGCGTTCGTCACGAAGAATTTGAGAAAATTATCCTTAATTATCTCAAGACATACTGCTAAGAAATAGCATTAATACCACACTATCAGGCTGGAATACAGACCGCCCTCTGCCCGAATCACCATCTGGCGAAATTATAGACGGAAGTAAGCCAGAATAAAGCCAACAACGATGTGATCGCATTGATTTCATAGACTGCACGGAAGCGTTCGACTCAGTGTCGCATGAGCTTCTATGTAAGGCAACGCAGAACAACGAGTTTCCCGTGTAGCTCTAGATACTATTGTGATAATTTCTGGAGCAGTGAGCAATCAGGGTGCGAGTGGGTGAGGCGGTCCTCTATTGTTTTGTGCTATCACACATTTCGTTTTCAGTATAAACGGCTGAAGCTGTTGGAGCGAAGTATATTTGTAAGAAAGCTACTGTAGCGGCGTACGCCGATGATATAGCTATCTGCAGTAACTCACTGAATGCAACGAGACCGCTACCGCAGACGTAAGAGGACGAAATTGAAAAGAAGTTAGAGAGACTAAATATTACAGGTAATCGCAAGAAGACCGACTGCATTATTTTCTCCTTTCCAAAAAACAAGCATTATCTCCCAAAGGTCTATTGGGTAGCGAATAAAATTAATAGGTCGGCAGACAGTTTAGAGTACTTGGCTGTCACTCTTGATAGGCACTTTACACTATCCCATGATTGCTAGAAGAACACCAGGTTGGTGATGACCAAATCGTACAGGCTAAACCATCTACTAACAACACCTTACCTATCCCTCTCTCTCTCAAAGTAATAATGATGTTCTAATATATTCTAAGACCGGCCCTCCTATATCGAGCACCGATACCCACTAATTTATAAGCTACGATAGTAAAGTGACTTCATCAGTTTCAGAATGGGATACTGAGACGGATTGTGAGACACACTTTACTATAGAAGAGAAAATGGACATACTACAAACCACGCTACTGACGGTAACATACTTTATCACAAGGAGACATATCAAATCCTTTGATAGTAACCGCTAATCATCCAAACCCTATTCACGAATTTGTTGCGAATAGAGAGACTACTGAGATGGCAAAAGTCTCTGATGGGACAGAAGTTTAAAATGCTGGTTTTGAATTGAGTCGTTGTTTTAGTGTTTTGCATTATTTTTTATAAAATTATTTTTTATCGTTCAGGCCACATGGCATATCAGGCATATCGAACGTTGTTATTATGGTGGTTTTCGGTATTTCGTCCATTCGATCTTTTAACAACAGGAGTGTAGTTTCGTTGGCAGAAAACAGCCAGAAACAAATGTATAAAATGAAAATTAAATAAGACTAAGAAAACCAAAAAATCTTTTCTTAGCTGCTACTGGGTTCTTCATGAAATTAAAAGAACCGATCTATTTTAGTTTTACTTTTACTTATACTTGTGCGCTCTAACTGTGATTACATATACAAACATAGAATCGTGATTAAATTCTTATCTAGATAAATAAATGTATAAAGGAGTTGAATTAATGTTCTATATTAATTAATAAACAAATCCGAAAAGAGGCCAAGAGAGAATTTAATTTATGTAAATAATCTACTATTAGCAGCACGATTTTAATGAAATAGAAGACGTTTTGGAGAAATGATTTGGGGTAACTAACAAAAAGTCACCTTTTTAACCATAAACAAGGCCTCTGAGATTTATCGACGAAAGAAAAAGAGAGTTCTCCGAGGTTTGCAATGTTGGGTCACATGGTGTAAGGGCCCACCTCAGACGACCGACTATCGGGAAACATACTAAAAGTGTCAGAAGATTTTAGCGTGATCGTCAAAGGGTTTAACGCTAGATGACGTATCGGCCATTTTATAAATGCAAGTTTTAATATAATCTTACTATATTATAATCTTACTATCTAATATAATCTTACTATCCTATTTATAACCTTACTGCTCAGATTAAAATATTTTTAATAAGAACGATCCTTAAAAAATGTATAGAAATCGAGAAAATAAAAATATATTGTTAATGATATTCAGTTTTTACAAGGCAAATAACCAATAAGAGGAAATGGACCAGGAAAAGTGGACGAATCATTGGGATTGGTAACAATCTGCTTCCAGTGCATATTATTTTATAAAATACTACTCCACTTCAGGAAAAGTGAACCCTTTACAAGTATTTTCCATTTGGATATTGCAATTTTTCGTATTGCCATCTGAGTCCTACCACTGATTACTGTTTGAAGTTTACCGCTATCATGTTATGAATTGGGTACTTAATAAGGATGTGAATATCGAAAAAATATATCAATATAAATCGCTTCGATATTTTTTAAATGTATGGAAAAAGATATCGATATTTCGGGCGTGGATATTTTTTTAATCTTTTGAAGGGCCTTTTTAAGGGAACTTAGGAATTTAAATACACACACACACACACACACACACACACACACACACACACACACACACACACACACACACACACACACATACACACACACACACACACTTATCGATAGTTTTTAAACTATATCGCAATAGCAGTTCAATATACCAATAGAAATATCGTTTTAACTTATATAATATATATATATATATATATATATATATATATATATATATATATATATATATATATATATATATATATATATATATATATAAATAAAAAATACTTCGGCGAAAATGCGTTGCCATTTTTTTAAGCATCTACGATGTAAATGCCAGAATTTTATTTTTAGTTTCACATTTTTGCACGTTTTACAATTTTTTTACTGCACGAAATCCAAAACTAGAGCTCGGATTTCGTGCAGTAAAAAAATTGTAAAACGTGCAAAAATGTGAAACTAAAAATAAAATTCTGGCATTTACATCGTAGATGCTTAAAAAAATGGCAACGCATTTTCGCCGAAGTATTTTTTATTGTCTACAGATCAATATATTTAATAACGTATCGCATGGTTAAGTGAGACAATCCCAAATTTCTGCTGATATATCGACTCAATCCTCAATCCTTGTCGAAAAAGTTGAACCATTCATCTTTGACGGTAAAAGTTAACTCTTTGGATTTATGATCCATTTTGGTGAAATGTCTTTCAATTCTGATCATATTTCCAATATGTCAATACGTCCTTAACTTTGTGGTGATGTTCATCTAAATAAGTATATCTTGTTAGTTTGTTTAAAGATAGCGGGGTATCCATTTTGGTGGATTGTCTTTCAATTCTGATAATTTTTCCCATTTTTGGTTTATATTTGAATAAGATATAATTAATTCGATGAAAACCATGAGCAGATAACAAACTAAAGTTAATATCACAACTGTTACAGCATGAGTAATTTTTTGTTCGACCAATTTTCGATATTTCTTTTTAATTAGGTTGTACGGAATTTTAATTCCCTTCACTCACAAAAATTTATGCGGCATGTTGTTTGTCATCATATCCATTAATTAATTTATTGAACATATTTTTGTTCGAAAAACAGTGTGTTTGCATAATTATTTTGCCAACTACAGACTGAGTGAGTGGATTGGTAAGGATTAACTGGCTTTCCATGAATCTAAAAAGAGCAAAACAAACTTAAATTTTCAGTTTTAGTTCCAAATTTATTTTATTAGTTAATTAATTAGTTAAGATATTAGTTAAAAAATAATTAGTTAAGATATTGTTTTTGTGATATCCATATTTTTGGGAAGAGATATTTAAGATATTGTTTGAATAATAATAATAATATCGATATTTTGCTTTCGACATCTTACCCCATAACACAGCCACTATAGATAGTAACCCGAATACATCACATCAAAAGTTTTTATGATTTTAATATCGATATATCGAAAATACATCGGACAAAATATCGATATATACATCAATATTTTTTCAACATGCCTAGTACTTGAAACTATAAATCGGTTACATTTATCAGTTAAACGGTTCAAAATATTATGTTATCCAATTTTACGTAATTGAATTAGGACTCCTTTATGTGTGATCTCGATTTTCAACAACGATGCCCAGTCAATAAGAAAAAAATACTTCCAACAGTTCATGATGCGTTTCATATCCCATGGTGTCCTTTGCTGTAAATCATTCACCAAACAATTGTATTAATAATAGGGATCGGCCGATACCAATAGTTATATCGTCCTATCGGTTATAAAGGCCTCATTAGTCGATTATCGGTATCGACCGACATCGATAGCCGATAGACCAGTACATTTTTTTGTTTTTAATGGGAAAACAATTTTTTTTTAAATAAAACTTATACGGATCGAAACTGTTATGTGATGCCATACAAACATAAAAATACTTAATTTATTGTACTCGCATCACTGAACAGAATTTTTATTCCTATAATTTCCTGGATCATTTTGATATAATTCAATTTCATCATCCAGTAACTCAACAAAAGTAGAAAAAAGTTATTGGTGGTTGTTGTTGACGAAGTTGATTCCTGATATTAGATTCATTCGATGTAGATGGTACAAAATCTCCAGGGTTTTTTCTAAGCTCGCAACTTTACCTGGAACAGTATGGAAAAGACGAGGAGAGCACACGCGCCTTCCACAATATCGAGAATTTTCCAAGCAAGATAGTACGAACCATGATGAAAAGATACGAACGGCCATTGTACGGCCCTCAGCCGATATCAGATAGATGGCAAGCCATGTAGGTCGAAAGCCCCCCTAATAATTTAAAAGCTATCAAAAAGAGTGGTAAAACAAAGGTCTACATCCAACCACAGCAGACTCAGAGATGAAGTCGCCCTGACCCCCGCTTAAGAATAGGCCTCACTAGGATCACCTCCATCATGGCAATATTGTAACTTCATTCTTACGGTTAGACGCATTTTTGAGGAATGCATTCACTATGTCCCAACAATAGAATTGGACTGATCCCAAATGTATCTAACGTTCTTAATGAAGATGAAGCTTCTGTGACATTGGTATGTAAGTTTTTGAAAGCACATCGCCTCTTGTCTAAATTATAGCATTATAGCACTTTCTCCGTTGTTTTTTTTTGTTTTCCATTCATTATTTATTAATCATCAATTATTCTTTTTTAAAATATAGACCAAATATGTTCAAAATCTGAGTAGTTCAAACAAACCATAGGCGTTGATGGCCAAAAGTTGTACGCCTATAAACAAAAACAAACGAACGACCGATAAGTCGATATATCGGTATCGGCTAAACTTTTTATATCGGTCGATTCCTAAGTTATAATTCCATAATGGACTTCATATTTCATTTGTTTAAATTTAATGTTGTAGTTTTTGGTCTTAAGTGCAGTAAAGTTATTATAAACAACTTGTAATAATCGTTGGAGTTTTTACCAGCATCTCCTGAAAGATACATTTTAAAATGGATCACCAAATCAGATATTATTTCATCCCAAGAAAGATAGAGAGGCGAGGAGAAACAATTTATCACCATAAAATTATGAAAGCATTATTTCATATTGAATTTTTGGCAGACCTATAAATTTAAAAAAAAAAAAAACTATTTTAAAAGTTAAAAGAATATTTAATAAATCATGGATATTTATGTAAATAATTTTAGTGTCCACTATTAGGATTTTAAAAATTTTCAAGTTTCAATTTTAGATTCTGTTTAGATTCTGGATGCATTGTATGCTTTAGTTAGAATTATTTGCAGGTACAGCATATTGCATAAAGATATAGTTCAAACAAAAAATACAATTTCCAAAAAACAAAACAAAGAAATTTAAGAGACATTTTTAAAACAAACTATCGGGACACATCAATCCACTAATACACGACATGTCCACAACAGAAATTTCAAAAAATAAAAGTGGGCCTGGATGAGGAGAGAATGCTGATTATTTTTTCCACTCCTCTTCTATTTTACTTTTATCTTCTTCACATTTTGTTATCTCGTTATATTCCCTTAATCGTAGAAGGTCTTTCAGATGAAATACCGTAGAGGACGTCCTTCTTCTCCGAGACTAAAAGATGACAGCCAACCGGTCCAAGGGGCGGGACTCAATCAATGAAACTTGGAAGCAATCCATAGGACTGCCCCGACCCACAATGGGCTCATTCGACTCCCTCTTTTCAGTGGATTTCCCATCAACAAACCCAAGTTTCGTTTCGAAATTAAATTTGAATTCATTGTTCCTTTTAATTCAGCAATACAACGGCGATTCTATTATTCACATTAAATATCCTAAATTGCCAGATAGCGAAAATGTTAAAATGTTGACTGAACTGGTTACAAAGGAAACACATAAATTTTACAGAACGATTTTTGATAACTATTTCTGTTCAAAGGAACATGGTGGTTCCAAAAGTCGAAAAGCGGGTAACAAATTTAAAAACTTGTACAATTAAAAAGTCTCCGGTGTTATAAAAGTTTTATGCAGTCAATTATTGCAAATATAAAATCCACAATTTCAAAAAACAAAATTTAATTTAAATAAATAAAAACATATTTATGATATCTTTATTTATAAATCTAATATAAAAAATCAGGATTTAAAAAAAAAATCCTGTATTAGTAATATTAGTAAAAAACTAACATACTTGTGTTTAGAACTATATTAGTAAAATGGCATGATAAGCATGAAGGAGAGTAATACTCAGCGGCACTCCTCCTTGTCTGGATGTTTCGGTTTAAGAGGAGGTAATCTCCCTCATCCAGCTCCTTTTCAGTCGTCCACGTACATTTTCGGACATGAGATTTATGGTCATGTCTTGAATGAGACATACCATTGATTTTTATTTTATTTTTAACACATTAATTATGTATTGCACAATTCAACATACTTATTGCTTTATGAAATGAATGGGAAAGTAAATAAAAGTATTATAGAGAACATAGATTCACCGAGGAAACACATCAATTCAATACACTGAATTGCTTGCCGTGGCTGTGTAGAATGAAAGGAAAGGAAGAAAGGATGTTTTTTCCAAAAAGAAAAAAAAAAATTAAAGCTAGTACGACTATAAATGCGCTAGCTTTTATTTTTAATTAAGTCATATTTCTTTCATATTTTTCAAGTTGAAACAAATTCTGAAAACATTTTTTAAAGGCACTTAGACTCTTTTGAATTTCTATGCTTAAATTATTAGAACTCTTAGAGAGAGAGAGGGCGAGAAACTACAAGAATTTTCAAGGAAACAAACGGTTGCCAAAAAAAATGTTGACTATAAATATTCCAAGGCCAAGGGGGTGAACATTTTTCACGGTAATCAACTGCATTGTTTAGAATTCGTCTCACTTCATTTAGTCGTTTTCTATGAACAGGGTCAAAATGATAATAAATTTATCAAAATAACAATAAAGCTTCACGTTTTACACTTTTGTTTATTTAAAAAAAATAATTCTTCGAATAAGATTTGACTGAAATAAATTACTACGATTCGTTAGTACAGTTTAAAGACACGCGTTTCGCTATTTTCCTTCGCATTTTATTTTACATCGGTCTGCTTTGATCTTTTAATAAGTAAGTGTTTTCCTGGGGTAAATGATATCACCAATGAAATTCTGAGCCCTCAAAAACGAATACTAAATGTATAAATGAGAACATATTAAACTGACGCAGGACTGCATGTAAGTATAGACCACAAATTACGACTATGTATATGTCTGTTTTCCTTTCTACCAGTTACATATAAATGACCTTATCATTTGTGCAGCATCTTAATCAGATGAAAAAGCCAAGTAGAAAATTCAACTCAATTTATTAACAAACTACTTTCTACAGATCAGTAAGCACGCATGTGGTTGGGGATAAGCATCAGCAAAATAGAGCTGGGTTGTGTTATATTTCCAAGAGACCCGCCTGCTTTTACTCTCATTGAAGTGCACCCCTTCATCAGATAATCCAGAAGAGAGAGCGACCACTACCATAGATAGATCAAACGGCCGCACAAGAGAGCCGAGAATAAAAGTTTTCCTTTCTCGGTCTATTTTCCCTCGAACAAGAATACTTTCGTTATAGCGTTATGTCAAGGCTTGTATAGGACAGTGCCCAAGGCCGGAACCCTCTATGTAATCAGCCTTGTCCTACAAGTCTACTCAAGTGAAAACTTCTTAACTCATCTCGTCGTTGGCATACAATGGCTATTCCATAAATCAAAATAATTCTGTAAGTTAGATTTACTGATACTTATAAGGGCGAAGGGTAAGTGAATGGATACATTCGTCCTTTTTGCCAATAAGTTAGATTTAAGCTGCTAAATGCAATTTAGGTAAAGGGTGAAAGAAAATATAAATTAATTTATAACTAACAAGTAGTTATTGTACTTTTATTTTGCTAGAGCACTGCTAATGAAATTTGGGGCATTCAGGACATTTACAAAAACGTTCCACCAGGCAAAAAAGTACATGGCAAGTCAAGCTTCATCAAATCATTAATTTTGTCTCAAAGGTGAGAAGGAATTGGCGTACTAAACGTATTAGGAAGTCTGAATTAGGCATTAGCATTAACTTAGTCGGATTCGAAATTAATGCCCCAATGAAATACAAAATCAAATCTATACTTCACTTTGGTTCATGCATTTAGATCAAGGTGGGTGCAGGCCTGTTTGGTCCGGTACCTGATTTACCTCCGCGCGGTAGACCGGATGAGTGGACCTTTATCTTGGCGGTAGAATATTAATGTTAGGAAAATTGGATATGAACCACTGGCATAGGGCTTCTCTTTGGTACAACGGGAGGGTAAAAACTGAGAAAAAAAGAGAAGCGAGTATAAGAACGTTCACTGTCTAGTGGTATTTCTCGGGTGACACTAAGAACCGTAATAACGCTAAGTGTTATAATTTCCGTACGAGGGAAGGAAAACCAGCAAATCTGAACATTAAATAGTTAATATTATTTTTAATGAAGTAGATGTCGACCTAGGCAGTTCGCTGGACGAAGGCGGTCAAGAATAAAGTAAAATAATAGTAACTATTTATTTAATGTCTACGTTTCTCCCTCATTATAGGTCTTCTTCAGGACCTCTACAACCTATAGTAGGGAACGGAATAGATCCGTTAAAAAGGTTCGAACCTTAAATGGAGTTTAAGGTTTTTCCCTTAGGTTGTAGATCCCTGATGGAGACCTACAATGAGGATCGAAACGTTGGCATTAAATAAATAGTTATTGCTATTTTATTTTTTTCTTACCCGCCACCTGGATCATTTCGTATTGCATATTTAACACTCGGAAAATATGGCCGATAATAAAATCAAAATTAGCAAAATTGGACTTATGATAGTTACCTCGTAGCCTAGAATTAAGGCTATATAGTGTGAAGTTTTGATTGTAAATATATTAAGAATTAAATAAAACGCATTAAATTATCCTATTTCATTGAATTAAAATAATTGAATTTATTCTAGTCCCATTAAATATATTTCACTGTTTCCTAAACTAAAATATTCATAAAGATTAAATCATTCAATCTCATGGAATTCAATACCGATAAAATACCATTAAAACATTTTTTTTTAATATTATACTTACATCAATCTTCCTCTCGTGGTAAACTCTAAAGATATAAAGTCCAGAATGTTATGTGCAGTTCTTTACTTCCGCTAAATATGAACGATCATTGTTTTTTTTTATTTATGAACGAAGTTTTTTTTTTTTATTTTATAGCTTCATAAAAGCAGTCCGTTTAATCGTCAACCCATTTAGATATCCCAATAATTTCTGAATATATGCATATATTCTTTTGTTACTGTGCATAAATTGCAAGTTTTATCTATATATTTTATTTATTTTCAATACTTTCTTTTCAAACTTATGTATGTGTTTTTTCTCACCAATCGAGCGACATTCCGGAGGGATATCGAAAAATCCTACCTTTCAGCAGAAAAACCAGTAGTTCCGTCAAACTAGGCTAGAAAATGGAAAATAGGAGAATCTTTTGTTGTTGTCGTAAATTTTGGTGCACTCCAGTTTTATGCCCTAGTAAGTGGCCAGTGATTTTTGGAAAATACAACCGCAGCAACGGAAATGTGTTTTCACAAATTTCAATTTACTTTGAATGAAAAGGGTCGAACTTATAACACAGCCATTAATAGCATGTAAGAACATGATGTACTCTTTGAAGATTCGGTATAGCGTATTTTGGAAAGTATGTTGCAGGAGGACCGTTGTCCTTAGATGTTCATGATATAGATGTTTTCATCGTTGCTGGTGAATACGAGTATAAGAATGACCAGAAGGATTTTTTTTTATTTTTTTTTTTATAGTAATTCTGCGACGAATCAGTCTTGATGGTTGACATATCTCAAAATCGTATAGCTACAAGGACGGTGTCGGGGTTTACCGTTCTAAAGATATAGATAAAGAAGATAAATTTCTTGGACCTCTCTTAGAATCATAACCCCATAAATTATTGTCATGGTTGTTCCGATACATCAAATATGATTGTACATTTCATGTATTTTATATATATCTAAGTGAATTTCATGAAGTTTATAATATCATGTATGGTAAACTGTAGCATGGATAGTCTTATGTAAATCGGACGTAAAGAGCTATAAATCGCGTTTGTGCCGCTTTTTGGGAATTAGAACCATATTTCTGAGCGCTCGTGCGGTTTAGTAGTTTTGCTGATCGCAAATTTTAATTTTATATACAATAAACTTCTCGAAAAAAATAATGGCTTCCGAAATATAGACGAAAAAATCAAAACAAATGATAAAATTTCGAATTTTTCGCGAGAAAAAACAAAACGTTCTGTTAAAATATCTGCCAGAAAAACTACGACACACAGCTACCAAAATTTATGATTAAGGTGTACAAAACTTTCCCGTATTCTTTAAGGAATCCTATTTCAACCTTACCCGTTTCCCTTCGTCTTGCAACGTCTCCCTTCTTTCTATATACATTTAAATGTCGACTCTTTGTAATCTGTGTAAATGTCGAATCTATTTCTCTTCTTTTAGAATAATTTATTTTTGACCGGATAAATTTGTAGATAATAATTAACTTTTATTTGTATTTTATTTTATTTAATATTTATTTTTAATATCATATGAATAAAATTATATATTCTTAATGATTAAACTGGAACTATTCGAGTCGCTAAGTTCACTCGTATAATTTATTCTATAGTCACAGCATTAATAGATTGATTTTCATTTCCAATTGGACTCCGAATTATAGCTTAGTAGATAAATCAAATTAATAATATTATGATAAATTGTGATAAGGAAACATAAAAATAGATCGAGGGGGAAAAACATAATAACCTGAATGTAATTACTCACTTTCATAACATTAATAAGAAAGAGGATTGATCCTATATCCTAATAAGAAAAATCGTCCTATTGAAAAATTGTTCTGGCATTAATATTAATAAATATGTAATTAATTATATCAATACGTGACCTTTATAAATTTTAATGTTTTGATTATTAGTAATAAATATTGGAGTTGCATTATGGATACATCATACATTGTTATGAAACAGTGTTTGAAGCTAATAACTAATTTGTATGTAAAGTTATGCATCAATTACTGAGCACTGTCCCTACAAGCGTTTTCCATTCTGTCCAGATAATCGTATTACTGTATAGATAAAGTCAATATTTTAAAAATGAGTGTCCCTAATTTTCAACACGCATTTAAAAAAAAAATTATTTCGTTCACATACGTGAGTTTTTTTTTACACAGATATATCTAATAACCGCAAAAATTAATAATTACTTTAGCCCTAATTTCGTTGGTTATTGCACATTGCACATGCATCATTCTTCCCTTGGAGCATGAATGTAATGCATTCATCGACTGTTCATGTATCGAATTCTCTATCGAGTTGACTGTTCCTGATGGAACTTTGTACATTTTGTGAGATTCGCAGAATTTGACTTTGGGAGCGTTGGTATTTGACCAAAGGGAGCCTCAAATAATGCAGTAGTCTTATGTCAGTACCGTTCCTACTAAGGTATTGTAAAATAAAAATGTTCACAGAATTTTTATTGGAGTACGTTTGCCTATAAGAGGATATCACAGTTTTGAGAGCCTCTATTAGTTTTCGGTTAGTACGATACGACCAAGGTAATTTTGGTGTCGAGGCATCTGCTTAAACATTTTATTAGTAGGTATGTCTTTTTGTATCTAAAATGTCTATGGTTGGTTTAGTGTATTTTGAGCAATGTACTGATTTGGTATTTCCTCAGCTTGAATAGATTAATTTTGGTGAATATTTTGTTGTGCTAAATTGTAGGGTTCGATAGTTCGATAGCTATGGCTATCGATAGTTTCGATAATATCAATTGGTAGCTATCTATACCATCGAGTGAAAAGGTTGGTGTTTTAGATTCTCATTCCTCAGCACTTTTCTAAGAAAACAGAGAAGTTCCTAATTAAACAACCTGTTAATGAATTAATTTTTATTGAACTAAACATAAATATAATGAACAATCACTCAAGCAATCACTGGTTGGGAATAAAAAAAAATATCTTTTCAGATTTACTTGAACATAAATCAGCAGTAAGAAACTGAATACGATTGACGATGGCAATGACTGAACAAAGGGAAGAATAAACGAATAAAAGTATGTCACAAAAATATCGTAGGTGTTTTAGCTTAAGTCACTAATTCCGTTTATGAATTTTTATGATAAATAATTTCTGCCAGGTAAAAATGCAGCATGCTAAATTAATATAAACATCAAATTAAAGCCAAACAAGCATTGAATAGCTTTTTGATGTTTGCCAGGTAATAATAAGAGGTTTGTTAAGTGAATAAATGAACTAGGATTATAAAATGTGAATTTATTCAATTTTTACTTCCTTGTACGAAGTAAAGGGAGTATTGTAATCGCGAAAATCTTCGGTTTTCAGATCTCAACGGAAATATCCATTTTGACCATCCCTGAATCCATTTTGACTAGTTTCGTCATGGCGTCTGTACGTACGTACGTTTGTATCTCGCATAACTCAAAAGTCGTAGAAAGTTGAAATTTTGTATTTAGGATTGCTGTAAAATCTAGCAAAACTTCTCAAATTTGGTATTTATAACTTTTATATTGATTTAAATAACATACTAGATTTTGGTTTAAATTGAAAAACCGGAAGCGGTACTTTACTTGAAGGTCATATTAGACTTTCATCGAAAATTATATTAAAATATAATGTAAAACATCTCAAATTTGGTAAATAGGACTTTTATATCGATATGAATGTATTTACTATATTTTGGCTAAAATTTGTTAGCCGAAAACGGTATTTTATTTGAAAATAAGCTTACAATTACAAATAATAAGCTTACATCAAAAATTATATTTAAATTAAATACATAAATCATATGTTTCGGTAATAAAGGTTACAAACGCAATTTGGTTTCCAATCCAATTAAACATTTTTATTACTTGTTTTAAGTGTTGAAATTGAGTGTAAAATACTGGTTTTCCTCCATATTTCTGTGTGTTGTCCAGATCAGATATTTTACTTACAATTAGTGAGTTTTGATTGAACGACCACGATATATTATCAATGATTTAACGCAACCAATATTATTTTAATAAAAAAATAATCAATGCTGCCAAGGTAAACAATCAAAGTGAGTAGAGTTAATATGGAATGCGTTTTGAAATTATATTCAAACATTCAGGTGCGAATCACAAGTGGAGGCCCTAGTGACTTTGCCCTGAAGTCCGCTTACTACTTAATTCGTCCCTGCTAAGTGGTAAAAATTCCGAGACTCCTTCCAAAAAAAATTTTTTGGTAACTATCTAAAACTATCGATAATTCAATAAGTTCTCGCCACTGACTTCAGGAGAAATAGACGATGACTAGGGCAATTTTATTTAATTACTTGATTTCATTAATAAGTTAGTTACTTTAAATGTTACGTATTCTTCATAAGAAAAATTTAATTTTGTTTGATATATTCTAGAAGATTCATGGTAAAACTAAATAATTATACAATTGAAAATCTTTAATGGCAGAAAAATAAATGAGCGTCAAAACATATAATAATATCTCAGAATATTTGTTTGAATGTTTTACCAACAAACTGTGCACCGCAGTTTCACCCGCATTAAAGTTGGATTGATCCCAAAAATACAAAATAGCCTATCATAAGCTCTAGGTCCCATTTGTTGCAGAAATATTCATGGAACAGGGTCAAAACGACAATAACGTTTCCCGTTTTCACACTCTTTTTCCTCCTTACCTTTCCATTTTAATTACAAAATAAAGCTTTCAAACAGTAATTTTACATAATTGTGGTAAGTAATATAAAAAAGTAAGTACATGAAGTAATTTCACACATATTAAAATATTTGTGTAGTAAACTTGGTTCCCCGGGTATGAAGTTGTTCTGACAACTAAACGTACGCAAGTAGGACACTTTTTCTCTTTGCAATTTATTTATGCTTATTGTTCCGTCCCTATGGGTCGTAGTGTTATGTTATAAATCCTAAAGCCTTCCTCAATTCGTAGTCTAAAAAAATAATTATTACATATAATCAACAAATATTTGATTGGATATGTAGAGACAAACATTTTTAAGAAAGTAATTTTAGATTAATTTGCCTCTAAGAAGGGGAGATACACACTATCGAAAGTTTTTCATAAAATTAAGAAAATATTCAGAAATATTTTTTGAGGGTTAATAAAGGGCTTTATTGTGCACTTAAGTTAAAAATGATAATTTGGAATAACCTGTGGTGGATTAAATTTCGTTATTATAACGCAAATGCGACCAGCTATTTCTGCAATAAGTTTGGTAATTTATCTTTCAATACCTTTCCTTTCCAGTGTGGTTATTTTCGGCCTTCAATCAACTTTTCTTTTACTTTATAAAAGCCCAATCTTTTAATGTATAATGTATAATAATAGAATAAAAAATGACCTTTACCTTACCTTAAACGACCGTTGTGCAAAATAACAGGAACAACAAAATAGAAAAAAATAAAATAAACATTTGTTTTTAATGTAAAAAATATTATTGAGGGGGAATAGCAATTTATAATTATATTACTTTATAATGATTATAATAAAACACTCAAGATCAAATAAAATAAAATAATGCAGAATAATGTTTATAAAAATAATTAATGTATAAGAATTAACAATTTAATTTTAAACAATGCATAATGTTGTCATTATCGAAGGGTTCAAGAGGCTCCAAGAGAAGTGGAGCACAGAGCGACAACAGTACTTCCCATGCATAGCGAGTCTCATGCGTCAATTAAAGTGAATCCAAATGTAGTTTTTAAAAAGTGAAGAACAGCCGGTCAGACGAAAAACAATATAATTTTGTTTTCCTGAAAAAAAAAATTCCTCTGTATCTTTCAAATGCACATGGATTCTAATGATTTAAAATTATGTCAGTATTTATTATGTTTAGTTTGTTTGGAAGTGATTGTTTTATATGTTATTGCAAAGCTAATTTTTTAATATAATTTTGTTATATCAACGATTCTTAATTTTATCCAGTTTGTTAATTATAGTTTGCGAATTATAATGCTATTATTTGCAATATACGTAATTACATAAATTACTTAAAATTAGCCCATTTTTCATATTGAATTTATTAAACATATCACTACATTTCAAGATGGAACTTAAAGACACCAACTCAGGAGCTACGATTATTATTTTCATTCCTCAGAAGAAGTTCATATTTACCACTAAGGCAAAAACATAAATTTCTGTACATGCTTACTGAATTACGGGACTTCAATGAGACAATAATTTAGAAACTACTAATTATCCAGACAAAAACTTTTAGAAGATCATCACGCAATGTGATGATCTAAAAGTTTAGGTGGGCCATATGTGTCGCTTAGACATCTCTGCATACCTGCACCCACCAACCGTCAAAGAACACATACCCACGGACTCATTAAAATGTTTGACGACGAAATGCAAGCATACTCTAATAGAAACTTAAAAGAAATGGCTAGAAATAGCAAGACTGAGAATACATGAATCAGTTTCAATTGGAGCTATACTTTGAATAACGATAAATTTCAGATTACTCTAGACTGAAAATAATGGCAAACGGTCAATCTCTCGTTACTATAGATTCATGTTTTAATTCCAATTAAACGTTAAACCAATTAACCGTTGACTGAATAAATAAAATAATATTAAAAATAACCTTAAACAAATTTAGTTACTTAAGATATAAAAAAAGACACATTCTGTAGTGCGTTAGAAATCAGTAACTTACACTAGGACTAGGATCCTATCATCTTAAGACTATTTATACTTAAAAACAAAAAAGAATCATCGTTGTTATCGAAACTTAAATCGTATTGCTTCTATTTAAAAATGGTATTTGGTACTGCACAACATAAAGTTAGATGGAGGTTTCAAAATATTGATTAAAAACCTGATTTGAAATAAGCTACAGTCGTGACACGAATATTTCTAATCTTAATCATGAGTAGAGATCAGAGTTTAGAACATCAAATCAGATTAGACACTTTTACATAATAGAGATTATGAAGAATTCGCTGAGAAATATAAGAAATTTAGCAAGCGAGTAAATCTGCTGATGGAAGGAAATTATCAGAGAAAGCGTACAGAAATTTGATACAGGTAGACGAGATTAGGCACAGTCTAGGATTTTCACTTCAAATTCTATATGGTAACTAATGCTTCAGAAATAAGCCATTGTTATTTTTAGTATTTATTGCTTCCTTGACGGTCATTGAAGCCATTTTCATCGTATCCTTTTCCTTTTTTTTAAATTATTCCCAAATGTTTATATTGACAAATATTACAACCTACCATATTAAAGGACAATGAATATTAGAGATAAATGAATTCATTTATTAGAAAAGTAACACGAAGGTATCACGAAAATCGCCTCAAAGTATCCATTTGCTATTTTCAATAAAGAAGATACAATACAATATATGCCAAAACGCATTCGTTTAAATAAATAAAACGAATTGATTCGTAAATAATCAATAAAAACTCTTTAGATATATATTTAACTTACAGGATTTTTCCTCAAGAATTTATTGTAGGCCTTTTTAAAAATCAACAAAAATTAATTTAAAAAAAAAATCAATTAAAAACGATAATTTGGGTTTAAAGGCAACTGAAGAACACGCGTTTACTCTATTGTAAATAGGCAAATATACTTTTTAATTTATTATTGATCGAACTTCCCATTTAAGAATGTTTTATTATTCAAATACTACACGTATTATTATGAGAATGTATGGTTTTAATAAATACAATTTGCTTGTTTGTTTTATTTTGTCTATTCTTGCCTATGCAAACTCTGTCTTCTTTTCCGTCGTTTTTAGAAGGCAAAGTAGAGGTTTCTTCTCTCTCTAATGATCCTTTTCTCCGTCTTTTTTCCTGTTTCTGTATGGACATGACCTTATTTCCATTTCTGATTTAGTTCCTTTCTTTGCATCTCTTGCTACTGGAGTCAAGAAAAATATTTCTTTTTTTTTTTATTTTTATTATATCTTGCTTTATTTATTTTTGTGCATACAACAGCAGCAAATAGACAAAAAAAAATCTATAAGGTAATGTTAAGTCCATGCACTTAACATATTTTTTTAAAATTTGTGTAGGTCGTTAAGAGATATGCAACCAATTGAATTTCGTAATAATTTAATAACGATTTAATAACTAAGGAAACGTTGGTTTCTATTTTAATGTCATAGCGAATTAAATACATAATTATCTCATAGAAATCTGCGGTTCCCAATTGTTTAATTATATTTTAACCAGTTTTTACTATACTAAAAATTTGCAACATGAAGACATTAATATATACAAACATGCAATATATTAAAAGTAAAAATGAGCCGTACTTTCAAAATAAAAACAGAAAGAAAAATTCACTGAAGTTAATGAGTTTATGAAAAATAAATAATGTTTCCTCTTCACTGTTAAGCCAGTCAGTAGAGAGTTTGTGTGATGGGGTAGAATAGGTATAGATATAGGTATATAAGGGGTAGAGTATGGGTAGAAGCTTGTATATTTACAACTTGTTTATAAGGGTGCAAACATATAAAAAACAAAAATGCTACCACGTGTGACCTCTGGAAAATTTTGCCAGCCAAAAAACATCTAAATTCTAGGACTTTCGCCTATAATTCCTAACCGGTGCATTAAATCGAAAATGTTTTGGTATAATAAATTAAAGAGCATTAAATTATGCGTCGATTGAGTATCACAACATAATAATTCGTTTAAGTGGTGTGGTCGATTTTTAAACTTTGTAAGAACTGAAACAGAGTACCTACTACATTTGGGTCTGTAGCTTGGAAATGAGGACTAGAGTGTCCCATATTTTTTGATAATCTAATTACTAATTTAATTTCTCATACACCCCCAATTTTTTCTCCTTTTGATATAAGAAAAGAATCGAAAGTTCCTAGCTAAACAACCTACCTACTGACGTCCAACATCACCTTCACCATTGCTCTCAATCAACCACGTTGATCGTCTGTAGACCGGTTTAGTGAAGTTGGCGTCCATGAATATTGAATCTTGGTGAAGTATACGGGTGCCTTCCATTACACGTTACAGCGACTTGCAATTACATTCCGTCCCATACATCTGTGCACGTCAACTTACAGAAAGATGCATCTGCATTTGTAACCAAACAAAACTAAATTAATATATTGTGAGAAGTTTCGTTCGGGTGTGGAAGGTACTTTCAATTTCGAGGTTTTTTGGCAGTCAAAAGTTCTTCCGAGGTTACTGTGTCAGCATTTTTGTTTCATAAATGTTTTCATCAATACATACAATTTAAAAAATAAAAGCTTCTATCTTTTGCATCATAGATCTCTCTTCCTGGCCCTCTACAGATTGACCTATATTTATCATTTGGCTTCCAGACTGTCCTGTCCGCTTATATTATAAGTGATATCTCATGAGAAAGGTTACTGCAAATATTTTAGCTACGAATAGGCAAACAGAGCAGTAAACATAATTTTATATTGATAGCTTCATTATAACATTGAATAAATAAAAAAATCGTTAGATTAAAGAGCTTGTTTAGGCTTTTATTTTTTTCCCCAAAAAGATAAGGATTTGAAAGAAGCGGGGCAAGAAAGTCAACAGACGTTTGAGACATTACGTGATGTAAGAAAAATTTTCTAAAATCTTTTACTAAGACGAAAGCAAAATATTTTAAGAAAAGATCAAGACAATTTATTATCCATTTATCGTTCATGCTAATTTTGCTTGAAGTACTGAATTAAAATTTTCCAAAACATCATTGAAAAGTGCTAAAAATGTTGAAAAATATTTTTAGAAAATTTTAAATAAAAATTTGAAATGACAATATTTTTTTAATGCACAATCAAAATTTTTTTTTTGTAATATAGATATATTTCGGAAAAAAATTTGAATCCTTCTTGTTTCATTCCAATCCGTACAATATTTCCCTGAAAAGAAAGGACAGAACTTTCAACGATGTAAGTTCGCACCAAAACGCTCCCTAAACGTACTATCATAGCTGCAGGTGACGTAATGCTTCTTGTCTCTCGACTGTATCGTAATGTTTTTATAGCAATGATTTTTCATTTTCTTTAATGAATCGTTTCTTCTTCAATATATTCAGGGATTTTTGAAGTGAGTTTGGGCTCTGGAAAGTTGCAGTCAACAGCAAAATGAATACATTACATAAATATTGTGTTGTGGGAGAGAAGAGCTATTCATAGAAAAAATCTCAGGAAACACAAATTATAAGAAAAAAAAATGATTTCAGATTATTAATCAGAGATTTAAAATCTATTGAAAAATTAGATAAAAGGGATAATTTTATAAAAATGTTGTCGTCAATCGACCATTGATGGAATCAAGATGATGATTGTGGGTGCGATCAGAAATACAGTAATGAAATGTAGTATTTAATGTGTACCGACGCTTCGACCCAAGTTGTAGGCCTTCGTCGAGAAACAAGATACGATAATAATACAAAGGAAAAGAATAAATATCGTGGGATCAAATAGGAAAATATTAAAACAAAAATTAAAGCAATAGACATAAAAATGTTAACATTAATGAGAGAAGTAAAATGAGACAAAGAATATAAATTTGAAATATTTACTAATGTTTTATATAAAGGTAAGGGGAAATGGATAAGGAAACGGTATGGGGTTATTGATGATTTTTCAAAAAACAACATTTTTCATAATATTTAGGTATAGTTTTTTGTTCCTAAAACCTTTTTATGATTTAATTTTTTTCGTTTGAATAAAAAAGAATCTACAATATTTATTAAATTAAAAAAAAATTAGATCATCTGCATAACAGTACTGTGATAGTAGGCGATAACGGGTTTTAATTCACCTAAGTCATACAAATAACGGATTGTATTTCTGCTGCTTAAATCTCTGTCCCTGGTAATTTTTTATTGAAACATCTTGTTAGTTCAACTAACTGTTGAAAATCTTAAGTCTCATTAAAAATACATCAATAGTTTAATGAGTATGAAAGATCCTAAGTCGGGGACGACGGTAACAACTATAGATAGATTTTTTTTAAACACCACCTGTTTGGAAATGCCTGATACATAAGTCGTCATTCCAGTCACTGAACAAAGGATACTGGTGACTTGACATTATCAAATTTAAGATAAAAATATAACAATATCAAGGAAAATAAAGCAATAGGCTAATTCTCAAATTATTTGTCTGAAAAGAAGTTCTTACAGAAAATGTCCCTTTTGTAGAAGTAATTAAAATTACAGATACAAGCAGCATTGTTCTTTGAAAAAAATAAGAAACATCATCAAAATGACGTAAGCCAACATCCCGTAATAGACTTTTAAGAATTGATAACTACTGTTAAGATTAAACTTCGCTGGATCCTGATAGTGTGTTATCATGCATGGCCTTGGAAACAGCAGGAGTTCCCTCGACGAATCTGCTAATTTAATACAATTAGAGTAAACAACAATGAGATCGTGCAATCATTATGTAAGATGAGTAATAGGAACATCAAATATCGGCAAGTGTTACAATTCAGAGAATGTTCTGATAATTGTCATATATTTAAAAATTAACTAATAAATGTTTAAACCAAAATTATTAAATTTAATCACTGGACTTTAGACAACATTTCCTTATAAAGTGTGCAAAGGAATATCCCACAATAACTATGGGATAAATGTAGCAAGATAATTAGGAAGAACTTTATGATAAACGATATATTATTGAACTGGGGCTTACCTGAAGAAGCAGTCCTTTAGAATAGCACTTGGACAAATTAATATACAATTATTCACAAGCACAAACACAACTCCTGTAGAATGACGAGAACGACATTGGCATACACCTCAAGCAGGTCACGAAAGTAGCTGATGGTAATCCATTTCTTCTTCCATCTCGGGCAGTACTGATGTCCACACTCTCTCCAATCACCCTCCACACGCACATACAGGACTACACTAAGAAACCAACTGAGGACAAGAACGACTGCCGGAGATCGCCTGGCAGCAGCGACATCTGTTGGTAATCCTCCCCGCTAGCCTACCTGGCTGACCCCATACCGATCCTGCACTGGGTCACTGGCCTGGTACGTTCTACTTTCTAACTCCAATCAATTATGCTCTTTATTACAAGGACTAACTCATATCCAAAAATGGATTTATTATCTTCATTAACTTATAAACCTGAAATCTTTTGTCCTTTAACGGAATAGAGGATTTTAATTCCTAAAAAATAATACTATCTATCATAAGTGGAACTAATTATTATTTCGTAATTAATACTTGGAATACAAAAATAAATTATCTTTTTATAATAATTTATTTTATTTTCGAATATAAAATAGTTTAAATATTTATAACAAATAATTATTCATAGATTAAAAAAGGACAATCATGTATCCCCGAAATAATTTAACTAATAATAATAGTTTAAGAAATATAAGCTCTACAAATTCAAAACAATTTGTTTGGCTCCTTAGTATACCAGTCTATAATTTTACTTTTATCGCCTTGACCGTTTCTTTCTTTGAAGAGGGTATATTTCTTAAACTATAACAGATACGGAAACAATTAATTGAAATATTCTTGTAGCAAATTTAATTCTCTTCAATTTCTTTACAAATATGTACTACATAAAACATTAGGTACGGACGAACAGGTTTCGAGATGAAACCGAAAAACATGACCTTCTCCCCTCCCTCTTCCTTTCTTTGCGTCTCCTCCTTTCTTTGCCTCTCCTCCTAGATCCAAGGGCTTATAGTATATTTATACCTTGGGAGGCAAGGTCTGGCCAGGCCGGCAGTCAACAAACAACGAGGACCTCCGAACGGGCTCCAAAAGTAGGCGGATTATATTTTTTTTATTCAGACATTTTTTTAACTACTATATAATTAGTTTTACTAGAGTCATTTGACTTTTTCCAGATAAGCTTAAACGAAAACAATTAATTTTAATCTGCTGTTTAAACGCCAGTTAATGTTTACATCTAGCTCCGCAGAAACAGTCACTAGTAAGAAAGGAAAAGAAAATCTTTAAACGTTAAAAAAATGTCCGAAATTTTTAACACTTGGTTGACTAATTCCACTTCTCAGTCGCAGTGATAGACAAATTAAATTCAGGTAAGAAAGTTAGAATTAGTTTATTAGCTCTACACCTCCCGCACTCGGTTTCTGAGCCACCGAGCTTTTTTTCGAGTTCTACTTTAATTGAATCGTTAAAGAAAACTAATACGAATTAATGTAGAGGTCTAATTGAGATTAATGATCCATCTTGAACGTTTATATATGCTTTCCAACACTTAATATTATTTATTTTTTTCAAAATTCGAGAAAAATTATGGCAAAAGGGTCATAAAAATATTTGATTTGCTTGTTTGCCTTTTTGTTTTGCTGATTATACTATACGTTATTTTAACTATAATTTTTCGTCAATACCCCCATTTTGAGCATCCATTGACTGAACTATATAATCTACAAATAATTTAATACAACTCTTAGGAAGTATCATTGAAAAAAATTAAAACAATTTTCAAAATGTTATTATTTGACCAATACGGTCAAAATAGTCAAATCTGTGAAATCAATCTATAAAAGAATTTTTTTTTTTTAACAGAATAAGTATTAAGATTAAACAAAAATAAGATTATATAAATAGGTGAAATTATTTATTTTATATATAATGCTATAAAGATTTAGGGTATTATTCAATATAGTTTTAATATTTACTAATATATATCTATATTTATTTTGATATTTCCTGTGCTAAAGAAAACAAGATGCCATCTATCCTTCCTCGGAGCTGGTAATACCATATGCATTACGTAATCCAATGCAATGTTTTTATAAGATATTTAGAAGAGTTTAAACCTAAAGAAATACAAACATTTGTTAATAAATGTTAAACCTAAATAATACGATCAACATTTTTTAAATTTTACAATATTTAGTAGTAATTTGAGTTCTTCATTTTTCGACATACTATATGTAATTTTCCTCATAAATATGGTGGTAATTCAACATGATTAGTGTCATCCAAAACTCAACCATGAAGGAACATTGGATTTTAATTTACAAGATCATAATAATTTTAACAAAAAATACTGAATTTTCCGGATGTTTAAGGTTAGTTCAGAACCCTACAGTTCTATTCCGCATTTCCATAATATTCTTAGTATACATTCTTAGTCACATAAGGTTCTTATACATTATGTGAATATAAATGAATATAAATGTTCGCATACGTTCTGTGAGCACATTCTTATTCACATTATGTTCTTAGTACCTGTACAGTTCACAAAGAAAAATTAATGGGTGGAGATAATTTTGAAACTCTGAAGCACAGCTGGACAAAAAGTATTCAAGAATAATTATTAATCAATAAAAAAATATTTTTATTATATTTTTTTCAATAATGATTAATTTATTAATTTTCATTGAAAAGTGAACGAACTGATTACTATTTTTTTATTCATTATTTAACAAACAAAAAATCAATGAAAATATTTAATGAATACAAATAAATTTATTTTGTTTCATTTTTTTATTTTCATTTTATTCCTGGTTTTTTTTACCTCGATCCGTTAAATTTCATATTACTGTAAATTAAATTTCATATATTAATGTAATATGAATTAGCAGTAGTAGGAGAGGAAACAACATTTTGAGCAGTAAAAACTTAAACTTATACGCAAAACTCTATTAAAAGCCTAATTAAAATTCTTGTAACAATAGGAAATTTTGTCTTATAATCTGCTTACAAAGACTATTGTCGTATCCTTCAATGAAGATTTTTTAAATAAAAAAAATGATTTGTAATAGCTTTGAATGGACAGAAATTATAAGGATGATCTTTCCAAAAATTTCCAAAATTCGGGTGTATTCATACTCATTTTCATATACACGAATTTTTCAATAAGCATGCAAAAAAACAAAACAAGATGTCTAAAGGGAAGTACCAATTTCATTTGTAATTTCATATATAATGCCTATTCATTGGAAAAGGTATGTTCAGTACAAAATTTCAACTATTTACATTAGAACCATTTACATACCTATGTTATAAAAAATAATTAAATTAAACAGATTTAAAAAAAAAAACATTATGGAAATAACCCTTTCTACTTAAACACACAGAAAAAAAGATCCAAATATAGTAAATTTTTTAGTTAAATTGAATTTACGAATTTAAATTTTTTTAAAACGAAGTAATTTAATTTTAGAGCGATCTGAAGGGTATATTGACTTATATGTAATGAAACTGGAACTGAAGTATACAACAAATTTTTTTTCACAGTCCTTCTAAGGTATTGCAATTATTTTTATACGTATGGAAAGAAGAAACTCACCTTTTTTTAACGAGTCCAAAAACATCAATATCGGGAAAACTGAAGACGAGGTTGAAGAGCTTCATACCCAAACGTAATTTTGTAGCTTTAAAATTTTTTAATACACTCGGAACTGAATTTTTTTTCTATGATTTTCCAAAATAAAGGTTTTTTGATGTGCTAAATCCAAATCTACCATTATTTTTGGTGTGAAAAAATCTAGAAGGCTAGTTTACTAAATCATTTAAACACTTTCTTTTAAAATTAATATGACAAAAAATCAATTATTTTTAATGTTTATATTTTTCTTGTAATATACTCTAAAACACAAATTTTCAGCTTGAAACACCATACCGATATCATTTTTCAAACAGGAGATGTAAAATAGAGCATTTTCAGCATATTTTATTTTTTTTCTTAGTTCCTACTGTTCATTGGACAAAAAGGTAGGATGTGGATCGACGTTTTTCAATGTACTATCACCCGAAAAAGTTTGATCAAAATCGGCGACAGACACATCGTGCACTCTCCTTGTGAATAATTTGAGCCATGAAACTTGGATATCGGCCGAGCCGTTCGTTAAAAAAATCGATTGTTGGGTAAACATAAAAGTTTATTTGCATTAAAAGTGTGAAAGTAAATTGCGCATACAGCACCGCAGTTTTATACTGAATTTCTTATGAAATTCGAAATCTAATTGCAATTCATTATTATTACTGTGAAAATCTACATATAAATATTTTTACTATTATTCAATAAGTAGTCTATAAATTGACAATCACGAGTCTATTTTTTCCAGTACACATATTTCTTTTTAAAGTTGATATTAATTAGCATATTTTGTGTTCCATCAGTCCACAAATTAAATCTATTCATTTCAATAATGTGGTCTAAATTCTTGAGGTCAAGACTTTCCCTGAGTATAGTTGCATGCAATAACAGAAAATTCACTCACTTAATGCAATATAACATGTTTAAAAAAAAAAAAATTAATATCGCTTAGCAGGTATCATATGAATGTTTCATTATCAGTTCTGATATCGAGTCTTGGAGTTATCAGTAATAGAACAGGTATTTCTTCGCTATTATTATGAATTAATATTAGCTAGTGACTGATAAAGTCTGAAGTAAAGTTGGGTTTTAAAGTAAAGTATTATACAGAAAAAATTGGCAGGCTCTTAACCGGCAGTTTTTCTGGCGTGCGGAGGGTCCCCTTCGTGCCAGGGCACAGATTTGCCAGCTGATATAGTCTCAAGTAATGTGACTCGGCAACGCAAGTCGGCAGGACTTCTCTTCAAAGTTACCGAACAAGAGCGTTTCCATTAAACGAAATTGGAGGGAAATAAGGTCAAATTAGCAAGTAAATATTTCCATATAAAATACAGAAGGAAGAAAGATGAGATTCTATTCGGATGTAGAGTATAACAGACTGAATTTACTTCAATTAACTGCTGGATAACAAAGTTACAAGGCTTCGCAACTATTTGCCACCAATTAACGGCTGCGTCACTTATTAATCCCATGCTATTTTGGGCCATCAGAAACAAGTCATCAATGGTAATTTACTCTCTCCTTCCTCCTTCCCGACTATTATAAGCCGAAGTTAACAAATTAGATTAAGTTGAACAAAACAAACAATAATTACGAATGGGTTATCACGACATAAGGAAGAAAATATTACAAAACATTTAATTTCGATTAGCGGTTACAATTGGTATTTATAATTTTAGATAACAGATATTTGATAAAAATTTGCAGTTAGAGATCCATAATTAATAATGATAAGGAGATGAGACTCGGCAAGAATTTACTTATTTTATAATTGACCTCTACCCAAGTGGGTCATTAACGGTTTAAATAATAGGTAATTAAAATTATTATATGGCACAGAACATTTTATTGCCTTCATGAACTGAATTATTCTCTTGAGTTTATCTTTATTGTATTCTATTGCTTCGCTATAGTAGACGCTGTTTTATTCTGTTGTCTGAGTTTTGTAGGTATTTTTAAATTCAATTAGATAAAATTTAATTTAATATCTATTTATTTCTATAAGAAAAAATTAATATTTAAACATTTAAAACTATTTGATATCGATAGCTATTGACAAAAATGACGAGACATTGGTATAATTTTTTATAATTCATTAATTAAAGAAGAAAAAATAAACAGCCAGTACAGTTCAGGAGCTTCTACGTTAGTAGTTGAAAATAAATTAACAATTAAAAAATATATATTACTAAAGTGTTGGCAGCCCATCTCAATATCTTTGAATTATGCATTAAAATGATAAATGAGCGCATCTACGTTCATAAATACTGGACATTTTCCGCAACGACCTGGCCAAGCAACTATCATAATGGCCAATAATTTTGATTTGAACCTTTCCTATTAGTTTTCATCTTTCTATTTGAAACCATTAATTTACATTATAAACAAAAATACGGTAACACGAGTCTATATTATTCTATAAATAGTCTCGAAGGACTCATAAATATTTTTAAATTATGTTCTGTTTTATAAATAAAAACCAACGATTATTTTAAAACAGAAAAGAGTTGAACATTTTTAACAGCAAAAAAATGGAAAGCAAACACATGCACATTTATCATAATAAAAAACAGTAAACCATCAAAGATATTCAATTATTTATTTTAATAAGAGTTATTTATAACGAATGGCGGAAAAAAAATATATAACATTCTTGAGTTTTAAAGCGATAAATAAACATTCTTATCATTATTTCTCTTATCAAGAAAATTATCATTCATAAAAAATAAACGGATATTCCCTTTCAATGGATAAGGCCATTCGTTTAGGTCATTAGGTAATGAAAAATATTTATAGATAAAATATAAATGATTCCCCTTTTTTGATTACTCCCAGCGGACGATCGAAAAATAAGTGGGAGGATCTCATATCAGATCTGGTAAGGAAGAGATGACTCCTAAGAGAGGTTAAGATGTAAGCACAGAACAGAAAAAAAGGTACCGTTACTTGGGCTACTTGGGCACACCGAAAATAGGTTTTAAATTAAACCAAGGTCTCTTATTCTTAAAATGTAAACATAATGCACAATCTCTAGAACATGTAAGAGCACTAACGCTAGGCCCACCCACGACCTCACTAATTCGTTTCGGTCTAGTTCAAAGTAACCCCGTAGAAACCCGTAGGTCAAAGGTGTTACAGGTCACGGCACTTAACAGGTCTAACACCGTGAGGTATTGAGTGATGTGGATCAAAAAAATTATAAGTTATTAAGCTTTTTATTTGCTTGTCTTCTTTTGACAAACATACTAGAAAGTTTTTGTTTTTTTTTAATTCAGGTAATTGAGTAGTTTTTTTAAATGAATGATAGAGATTTCCATCAATTAATGAAAAACAATGATTTGTCATGACCTCTTATCAACAAATTTAGTAATCGGACAGATCAGCAATTTGAAAGTTAGATTAATACAGTAACAGAGAGTTAATGCTATTTATACAAAAGAACTTCAGTATAAGCCAATAGGCATATAGTCTCTTTAAGGCCTTACCTTAAGCTATCTCCACTGTTCGATTCGATTCAACATCGCATGCGATATTTGTCATAATCATTGTCAGAATATATATTGTGCTATGTTTCTGGCGAACTGCTTTTCTAAGGCAGGTGGGGGTTCCAGAAACCACATTTACTCAATTTAATTATCTAATTTAATCTCTATTTGCATCGGTTCCAGAAGGGAGCCGATCAATCAAACTATATTTTAGCATAAAAGGCTAGAGACCTCAGACCCCCCTGCTATGGTCAATAGCTTGGGATATTATAAATACCATTGAAGAACCTTTCCAAGGGTATCGTGTTCACCATTTTACTTAATTAACTAGTTGATGGCAAACAGCTTAAATAGAATGATAGATTTTGTTATAGATCTTACTTTATTTACGGTACGTTATTAATTAAAATATTGGTTTACTTATTTCTAATCTAAATTACTCTCATTGTAAAAATTTACGGACTGTAACATTTGTAATTGAGAATACTGGGAGAACTCTTGCTTATTTAATGTATTATCCGGATGCCACATAATATTAGACATTGATGCACACAATGAATGAAAGGACTAGCACTGATCTGATTGTTGCCTTCTCGTAAATTCGCTGCTCGAACTTCGTCTCTCGCTGAACTGCTCAACTGTTCCCTCTGCGAGCCTCCGTCTTCTCTCTTCTAGCTCAAGAACTACCCTCTTCTACATTCTCCCCAGAACTACCCTCCTCAACTCTTTTCCCAGAACTCTCCTCTTCAACTCTCCTCCCTAGAACTACCTTTTCTCTGTCCTTATACTGTTTCTCCTACTTCTTCTTGAAAAGATCGACTTTGTCCCCACTCTCCTTTTGGAACATCTTATTGGCTGACGCTATAAGAATAATTTCAAAGGACTTCGAAGATGTTTGATCTCCTTTCTGTAACCTTGGGCGACAGATTTTATTACACCATGTCGACCTGGCCTATCTCTAGTTTTATGGTGCTCTTACTTTCGCTTATCTTAAGCGGGCTATTGGCGGTCTTGAACTGCACCCTCTCCCCTCCCTCCCCCCGTTGCAGGTACTTTCAGGTAGAGACTCGCTTCTCTTTGTTTGAAAATGCAGAGGCATCATTATTTAATTTATGCCTTATTTAATTACTATTATGAATCTGAATTATTTTCTTCAATCCCAGTATCCTCAATACATAACAATTGGTATTTATTTGTTCATCGAATATCCAAATAATCCATTTAAACTGTAATTGTTATCAATGCCGGATCACTACCCCACTTCGGATTAGGATCTTGGCGGAAATTAAAAATTTATTGAATTAAGTGAAGGATTTCGGATCGGTTGTGGTGGTATACGAGATGTTTATGGGGGAATCTAATGAATTAATTATTTTCTTGTAAATAGACATAATTATTGATGTGTAAAAGCTTAGAGCGCTGTATAGTAAATGTTAAATCATTAGTAAGGATACTGGATTTGACGTAATCCGTTTGTCAATATGATATCCTAGATACCGGATCTGTTCTACACGGATAAGCGGGTCATTATTAATGATTACTGTATGGGAAGATATAGACTTATAACCTAGATCAATATACTTAAAACTGCAAGAGGATTTTATGCTTACATAATTTAAAATGTTTTCAATATGAAATCCCGTGCAGATACCATATTATCTTATATTGTAACAGAATTTTAATTAAATAAATATTTGAGTAACAATTACTTGCCAATAAAAAGTGTACAATCTGATATTATAAAAATAATATATTATAATAGTAAAAAAATAATAGATATGGGATGGTAGAGTTCTAAAATGACGAATGATTCAGAGCGCAGCTGCAGTGGAGTTTTGTGCTTCTAGCATTAGTTGGTAGGTTCTACTTCGTGTGTACATTTTACATGTTATACTTTATTTAAACACACCTATTCCTAGTAAAAATTTTGTTTAAAATTAATTAAAAAAATAAAATTTTGTGCCATACAAATTGCTGATTATAGAAAGTTTTTGCTCATAAAATTTTAATACGTACTTAATTTTATTAGTATCTCATGACACTTCAGTTCTATATTTCCATTAAAGCATAATAAATTAAAAGTTAGCCCCTGCTTAACTAAAATGAATGATTTTATAAACGAATGGTTTCGAATTGACTCTTGTATGTATACGATGCTACACGTTCTCTTCCCCATTCGTCATGTAGAATCGAAAGCCGAACAGTTTGGACACAGCTATAAATAGTTATGACAGCATTAGTCTACAGAACTATTTTTTTTAACATCGAAGTGACATCCCTCTATTTAAATGAAAATAAATAAAAAATCAAGAGTCAATTCGTTTTAGTTAGGTAGGTGCTAACTTATAATTTATTGAACTTATTGAATATGAAAATATAGAATTGAAGTGTAATGAAAGTAAGTACGTATTAAAATTATATGAGCAAAAACTATCTATAATCAGCAATTTTTATGCTACAGAATTTTATTTTTTATAATTAAATTTAAATTTTTTTTTACGAGGAATAGATGTGGTTAAATTATGTATAACATGCAGAATGTACCCACGAAGTAGAACCTACCAACTCTATGGATAAATGCTAGAAGTACAAAACTGCACTGTAGGTGCACTCCGAATCATTCGTAAAGGATAACGAATGAAATATTATTTTAGAACTCTATCGTCCTATATATATATTATTTTTTACTATTATAATATAATATTTTTATAATAATATATTGTACACTTTTTATTGTTAAGTAATTATTGTTACTGAAATATATATTTAACTAAAATCATGTAACAATTTAAAGACAATATGGTATCTACAAGGGATTTCATAATGAAAACATTTTAAACAGCATAAAATCCTTTTGCGATTTTAAGGTATATTGATCTTGGTTGTAAATTGGTAGAGTATGGTGCTAAGCGAGAATCTATCAGTCTGGCGACCCAGATTGGTCGGATTATAAAATGGCGGAAAGTTAAAGCCGCCAAAAATTTCATTGAATTTAATACTAAAGATATATTTTTGAATAAGACGTAATTTTAAAGCTATGGCCTCCCTAAATAAAGATATACAGGCATGGCAGTCCAAAGCGGTGGAGTTCATGGCGCCAGACCGCGTCAAAATTGCATTGAATTTAACCCAAAAGATATATATTTTAATGAGAGCTCATTTTAAGGCCCTGACCACCCTGAATAAAGATAGGCAGGTCTGGCTGTCCGGGGTCTATCGAAGAACGCAAATAATCGTTAGGTTTTCTTCAAAATTAATCCTGACATTTAAGCGATTTATAAATAAAAAGTAAAATTAGGGTACATGCAATTTTTGGTAAGTTTTGGGCGAACTGGTGGGATGAATCTGATCTTTGGACGGCAAGATTCATTAAAAAATTATGTTTCTTGTTTCTAAAAGTCAAATCCCTAAATACGACGCAAACAATCATCTGAAAATAGTTCGAACAAATACCCATTCTAAGTTTAATCACATTTTATTTATAAATAAAATTTGAATAGGGCGAAATGTGTAAAAACAAGTTTTTTATTCCTATTTTTTTTAAGACTTTAAATCCTTACAAATGGCACTAAAACATTGCAAGATACAAATTAAATATTTTCAATAAAGCTTCCATGGCGGAGATTGTAATACAATTTGATTCCTCATTCAGATATTTAAATAAAATAAAACGAAAATATATATGTTTTTATAAGTTTCCCTTAAGCCATGCCATATTTGTTTTACGAGTTCGAGGCACTCATTTCTCCGAGTTAAAAAAAAAAAAATAAAAAAAAATCCTTTAGGTTTAATATAAATTAAAGGTTTTGTATTTTTGGTGAAAATTGTTAATAACATAGTTTTGAAAACAGGAATATCATAAATCATTTCTTAAATAAATAATGTTTGCGAAAAAAAAGAAGAAAAATTAAAATATTTAAAAGTTTACTGAAAAGTATACAATGATATTTATTTAAAAAGTTTGGCAGGATTCATTGTTGTGTTTCTTGTTTTTTAAAACGCATTGGAGATATTTTAAATAACCAAATAGAAGTGAATTTTTATTGGAGATAACGAGATGAATAAGTACATAAGCAACACAAATAATTATTATTTTTTTTTTATTGTTTATAAATATTTTCTCTTTAGATGTGGCAGATATATTTGACTTCAATTATATCCTAACAAATTATTACCAAATTCTTTCAAGTGCCTCTTCAATCAGAGAACAAGGGTAAGAATACAGATGGCCTTTCGAGGAATAAATTTTCCTCAAAACACTTGAGCTATATTAATAAATTAAGAATCAGTGAGAACTCTAATTCTATTCACAACAGCATTCTTCGAATGCATTATTTTTTAAATAAAATTTTTACTATTCTGTTTTTATTCATTTTATTATGTAACGATGTAATCAAAATAAACCTACCAATCATTTATTAAATTCAAACTATTTCACCAAATATTTCAGACGTACTGTTACATTTTCATATAGCATTATTTTTACTTTCCCTTATCTATATATATGAAATATTGAGTAAGGGGAAGTATTCCGATCTTAAAAAATGTCTAATTCGAGTTTTCAACGGAAATGAACGTTTTAAGGCCCCCAGAGTCCAAATATCGCAAAATGGTCTATGCAAGTGTGCGCGCGCGTGAGTGCTTGTGTGTGTGCGTGCGTGTGTGTGGGTGCGTGTGTTGGTGCGTTTTTGTATGAGTGTCTGTAAGTATGTGAACAGCCTAGTTACTACATGGTAATTAATTGAGGCGGATACTGTTAACTCATTGCCACCTACCGCCAAGATATTAAGTGGTTCCGAAATACCCGCAAGTCTTTTACAGGCATATTACCACCGCTTCCCTCAAATAATGAACTATTTCTTTTTTTCGAGTTAGATTTTTCGGACGAAGTTTCTAATTTTTTCAAGAGTTCTTCTTTTACCCACAATTTAATCGTAGAACTTATCTATCTAATTCAATTCATCTAAAAAAAAAAAATGTTTCCCTGTGAACGGAAAAAAAATTAAAGCGTCCGAGTATAAAAAAATCAATATTTTTTTACGGTTAAAATTTGTTCTATAATGTTTTTTTAATGTAAGGAACTTGAATTGACGTATCTTGAATGGATTGAATAGATGTCGGCTTTGTAAAAAATAAATATAAATCTGTTATAACTATAAGTTGCTTACGGTTGTAGTTATATTATAACTACTAACTATATTATAACTAACTTTATATTTTTGGGCTGGGTCTTCCATAAATATTTTTTTCTGGATACGATTTTATATTCGGGATTAGTCACTTCATACTAAAAAAAAATGTCATGTGAAAATCTCCAATAAATAAAAGAACGTTCTCTACAGGTAACGTCACGATAATAAAATAAAAATAAAAAATAAATCGGGCGGAGGATGGTCAAAGAGAATAACTGGAGACCTCGCCTTCTGAGACGTCCACACTCTATGAAACATTGCCCAAAATTGTCTAACAATTGTTTCATTGTCTCGTGTATTCCATTTCAAATGGGGAATATTAAATTATATCACTTTTTGATTGCTCTTGTTTTACATGTATTTAGATCTGTGACAATTATTAAAATTTCAAATTCCAAACACAAAGCCGTGAATCTGTAAGTTGGAGCTTTGTTCCTTTGTATTAATTAAAATTGAGCACAAACAAATATAAAAATGATTTTAAAAAAAAAATCCATCGAAATGCCGCCCCCTAAATTCCGCCGCCCGGGGCAAGTGCCCCCTTTGCTCCCCTCTAGATCCGATCCTGTGTTTATGTTTAGAGAAGTTAGTTACACTGCAATCCGAACAATTATTCATTTTGTAAGGTTACGAATGTATACCTCTGACAGATTTTTTTTTTAATAAAAAGACGTTGATCATAATGCTTCGCTTTATAATAACTAGACAAACCAAAAATATATAGTGCACAAGATTGTCGTACTACAATTGTTTAAAAAACTACATTATTGTATTTTTGTGGGAGAAGGCGAAAAGAAGTGGATGCTGCTTAAAATATTTCAAGAAGTAATGTTTATGATTATTCATTAAAATTATTTAAAAAAATAGATTATTATTATTAAAGGGTGATAAGGGAAAGTTGTGTGATGCGCGCACCACACCAGATTTTATTTTATATCCATTAAAAGATTTCATACTGCACAACAAAAATGCACTAATTGCACTTTTTTAAGTATACTTCATTTATTTACTAATCTAAAAACGTATCAGTACAATGCCTTCATACTTTCAAAGAAAATCTGAATGACAGACAAATATTTTATATAAATATATCATTAGTAATAAGCCAAGATATTACACAATGCTGCATCATATGGAATTTAATCAGTTAAATAAATTATATTACTCCTGGAAATCCCATAATTCAAACAATAGAAAACTAAAACAAACAACAATGTAACAAACATGACCGAAAGGTATTTTACCTATCAATAATTAATTTTAAATACAAGTACATAATAAATTATATAATGAGCATTATTTACAACTTATAAATGCCACTATGCATTATCATAATTCTATTTTATTTATTTAATTTTCTTTATGCATGCAATATTTTTTTTTCTACCGTTAAATAACAAATAGTCTTATTTTGAAATCTATATAAATTGTTAATAATAACTATGCAATGTTTATCGAGAAAAGTAATAGGTAAAAGTTACGTAAATTAAGGTTTCATTAATGGTAAACTGTAATTTCATTGAAATAATAATAATTATTATTTTTATTTTAGTCTTCGCAGTTTGATTTTATTTAGCCTCCTGAAGACCTGAAAATTAACTGATTTAAACAATGGTTTTAGTAATGCAAATAACCTCTAAAGTGATTGATTGTCTTGAAGGGACCGGGCGGAGTAACAGTAACTTTGAAAAATGTTAATAATAGAAGGGAAAATCGAAATAAATGTGGAAATACGGTGACACGGAAACAGGTTTTAACCTTTAGGTTTTAGGTCAAGCTAGAAAAAAATTACAGGGTGTTCATTTTAAGACGCTTCGGACGTATTTTAGGGGCGAAGAGGGATGGTTGATCTGAGAGAAAACTGCTAGAGGAAAAAATAGTAGATCGAAACATTTTCTTCCAGAACATGCTAATTATTAATTATTTGACATTTTTGTGCGTTTATAAAGTTATAATTATAACTGCCGCGCGCCCAAACTATAACGTTCGTAGATGAACTCTACGTTTATGCACGCCGTTTTAAAGGTTAATAAAGATTGAAATGAATGAAACCCCGCTTTTTGATATCTTTAATTATTTTAAATTTATTGATTTCCATTATTTAGTAAAAACACTGTTCATACCGGCTTGATCATATTTTTATTAAAAAGGGGATAAAACAAGTCAGGATCATATATCATGTCTTGTAACGTACATCAACTTGGACGTGCCTCAGGCGCTTACGCGGCGTCAAAGTGTCAAATAATGGGCGTATTCTGATGAAAACGTTACAGTCTACAAAATTTTCCTTTAACATTTTTCTCTCAGATCAGCCGTTTTTCCGTAAAGAAACCTGAATAAATATTATTTATGTAAGTAAGGAGGATTACCATAGGTAAAAATAATGTTTGAAGGTTCAGAAGAAAAGGCGTCGCTATAACATCTAAAGTTTTTTTTTTTAAATTTAGCCACCCACACCATGAGAATTTAAAGGAAACTAAGTAATGGAATGAAGACAAACTATCGATGCTATCGCTTATCTCTTGTAATCCGGTATCACCGACCAGTAAGCGTCCTTCCCCTAAGACTTCCTTGATCTAAAGTAAATATTAGTTGTTTATAACTGGTTAGTTAATAATTAGATGGTTATCTCAGTTGTCTCTTCCGACGCTATCTGGCCTACTGCAATTTACGCCCAAACCAAATATTATAAAATAGAAATATTATTAATAACATTTATTTCAATCGCATATCAAGAATATAACTGTAAATATGAACCAAAATTGGTTCAATTCAGCCAAGTCTGATTTCTAGTAAGTGTTATTTTTGAACTGAAAAACTCAACTTATTATTTTTATTAGCGGCTCTCTACATAACAGGTCTCAAGACACGGATTAGAAAGCAACTGAGACAGAATTAAGCAACTTTAAAACGATACAAGCAGAATGAATATTGTGAAACAATTAATCAATTACTTCAAAATGAGAAGATAAATACAAAGAAAGGTTTTCTTCTAACACAGCTAAAACTCCTAAACCAGTAGTTATATTGTTACTCACCATATTGTGGCGGTGGTGGTGGTAGTGACCGGATGGTGGGTGGGAATGTGGTGTGGTGTCCGCCTGTTGCTCGAGCAGCAGAGGGACAGCGGCTCCTGTCTTCGGCTGGTCAAGGGTTCCTCTGCGCGCTGCATCGGTGGCGTCTTTACGTACCTGCCGGAGTACGGAATACTTTAATTTTGCAGCAATAAATGTTATTAAACACATAAAGAAACATTAGCAAGCAAATAAAATCTCTACCATTATACAAGTATCAAAACGTTAACTAGAAAGGAAAACTACGACCTGTTGTTTGTATTCGAAAATGCAAGTGCTCTTGACTAGAAAGTTCCAGCTTTCTAAAATTATCTGATTAAGGGAATGTATCAAATTCCCCACATTGCCGCAAATTATAAATCAAGTCACAAGTTTGCATCCAGCAACTGACTAAAGCCCAATTATTGATGGCAAAACAAAACCATGTAGTGCTTAATATATCAAAATAACTATAATACATAACTTTATAATACATAATACTAATTACAAAAATATTAAATGAATTTAAAAAAATGTAATACACAAACTGTAACCAACTAAGTTATATAAAAAAAACTAAAAGAAAACAATGAAACGTAAAATAATTTATTAATATATTTTATTATAACTTTTTCATGTGGCAAACTCAAATGAAAGCTTTCCGAAAAACTTTTACAAGAAGATATCATTTATCGCGGTCTTTTTTAGTTACCGAAATATGGACTGGCATCTTCACAAACAAAATCGACCTTTTGAGGCTCTTTTAAAATTACTTCACATTAAAAAAATCTAAAAATTTGTGTTACCCAATATCTTAACAGAGATATAGATCCAAATATTGGTATAATCTACATGATTCAGTAATTTAAGTTTGAATTGACTAATAGATTTATACTGACAATAGTGAGTATATCATACTCACCTATCATCAAGACCTAGAATTTATTTTAGTCATGTCGCCTCTACTATATCCAGCTATCGAATATGCAAAACTAGAATTTTCATGCGCATCACTTTCAAACGTTCTACTTTAGGTACGCATTGTGGCAGTCTTGAAATACTATTCCTCAAGGGTGGACTACCAGCGCGTTTAAAAGTGACGAAAATGAAAATCCTATTTTGCATATTAGATGGCTGGACATGGTAGGGACGATATATTAATCTCTATTATATGATATGTAAGTAATCCGTAAGTTTGATTTCCATTCTTATATTCAAATATAAGAAATAGGTATCAATGGATAATAACAGAATAATTAAACCAAAAGAACACATATAGAAATAATTTATGTTCGGCATTAAGGGGGAATTACTAACCGCGTAGGCATGGGCTGTTTCAAGTGGATTTCAGTTCTCAACAGCAAGCTTGCACGGTTGGCTTCGTCAGTCTTATGATTTACATGCTGCTGGGGACTGAAATCAAACCAATTTTTTATCAACTTTTTTTTCACAGACAAAAATAATTACTATAAATATAGTTAAAATGTGAGACATTTAATCAGAATAATAGTAATAAATCCTGATATAATTGGCACTAATCCATGTCGCATATTAATTAGAACTTAAATGAAGTAATTATATAGCTGGCCATATATGTAACTGTGTTTCGTACCATAAGTTTAACATGTTGGATCGGAACGAAAATTATAAACATCTGCTATAGTTGTTTTATTCGTTCTGATCGAATAAAAGATTGAGTGAGTATAACAAAGGCCACTTAGTAAACAGTATATTATATAACAGCAACGATGTATTTCATTGACAGGTGCTAATGAATCAAAGATTAGTTAAGAACGGATTCGAGGGTGTAGGAAACGGAAGCCGTGTAGTTCCTATCTGCGTTTAGTGAAACAATTATCGAAAGGACGGACAGAAAATCATATTGATTCTAAGACCGATTTCGATTTTATAAAGTTATAAGTAGTGTGGAAATGTTGCTTTCCTCGAAACTTGTGTATAAAATAGTTAATAGATTGAAATTAAATATTAAGGCTATTCGCAAGCGGAAGCTATGTGAGTCACCTTTCTTGATAACTGAACTAACCAAATTTATCACCAAGAAAGAGTAAGAAACCATATTGATTCAAAGAAAGTGTTTATCACTGGCACAGTAACGCAAGATGTTAATTCATAATTGTGAAAAAATCATTTCAGAAACTACAATTTTGCATTTTTTTTTCAGAAAAAATACAACGCTTACAGGCTGGGAAATATTTTAAATAGGAAGGCAATGAAAAAAATACAAAAAATGATGTATCATGTGTCCTAATTAAGTGGTTGATGAAATGATGGAAGTGGCCCAACGACTTTTTTTTTCTGGCATTAGATTAGATCATCCGTTTGGCCCTGAGAAAGATATGAGTCGATTTATATTGGATACAGTGTATATATATCGATGGTCAACTTCACAGATGTAATTGCAAATTATATAGTTCCAAATAAATAATTTATTTTAGCAAGCAATAATTCCTTATATATTAATTCACTTTGAGTGTTTGCATATTAGGGTACTTTGATATTATAATACTCGTAACACTAGTTGTAAACAGATATGTAATGTAGACTAGGAATTTTCCAACAGTTCATCTCTTAGTGCTGTTGACCATTGATGTACACAATTATAATAAATGATTTGTAAATAATTATTAAGTCTGGCAATAAAGAAATAATTTAAAAACTATAAATAAACAACTGCTGTTAGAAAACTAATAAATATAAACCTTTTTTTTTAGGCATCTAAAATAACGTCTTCAAGGCAGCGTTACTTTCTAGTGCACCGCATTTCTGATTCATAGATTAAGCGAAATCTTTTGACAGTACTCCTGTATGGCTGGCTGGGTTGGAAATGTCTCTAGCAGAGAGTGTTCCGCTTATTGTAAGAATAAAAAATCTTTTTTTTTGCTTTTGAAATTACAAAAAATAATTTTTTTTTCTGGCAGTTCCCTAATTGAATTATACAATAGTGTAATTAGTAACAACAGAATGGAATTAAAAATATAGTAATTGTCGGTAAAGATATCCTTAACTTTCTATGATGATATTATTTAATATATTGGAGGGAACATTGGAGGTAACATAATATATTGGAGAAGAAATGTTAACTGCAGTGCTAACTGAATAATTAACGTCAAGATGAATGTGAGATTTAGAGCCAGTAGCAGGTCCTTCCACTCGAGTCCAACAAAAACAAAATGACAATTTGAAAGATAATCACATGACACGGAGTCTCAGATTCAAAAATTTAAACATCGAAATTAGATGCAAGCACAAAAAATACATTACTTTCGTGCAGTTGCAGATAAGAATAGACGGGAAAGACTTAAAAACATTGATACAAGCCAGAGGTTCGACAGAAAGATCCTATTTGATACAATCTTTACTTCATGGCTGTAAAGGTTCGGCCATACGCAGGAAGTATTGAAAGTAATTTCTCAAAAGGAGTGACGGTCATAAATAAAGCTAACACAAAAACATGCAGCAGCACTAATTGGATGATGAGAGATTTATTCAATTGTAAGAAGAAGGATGAAACGATGCAGTTCTCTAATGATGAAAATGTTAAAGGACCAAGCCGATTGATTCCACTTATCAAACGTGACATAGAAAAGAGCAGATCCTCCAATTCAATGGCTTAAATCGTTCTGTCATTGCATTTTCTCTTACTATTCGCTATCAGAGTATTAAACCAGCAGACTGGCCGTGGAGGGGGAACGACGGAAGAATCGTTCCTCTTCGATATAAGCACGCTCGATTACCACCAACTGTCGGAACTTGATAGCAGCGCTGTCATCTCCAGGACTTTGGAAAACAATCGCTGTTTCGTCCTTCGGAAAAAAAAAACTAAAGATGGTATGCCCTTTACGCTTTTTAACAAAACAAAAAGATTTGTGGTGGCTGACATCTTAATATAATTTTAATGTTAAAAAAATAGTTTACATTATAATACAAATTATTATATTATTTGTGTCCTAGACCCATAATGAGATTGCGGTGCAACTGATTAACGATTAGATAATGTTATTAGTATATTTCAATATTTTATTTTATTTTTTTTTTTTTATTACAACTAAAATGACGCTAAGGTTATGAATTTTTTATTAGAGAAATTTAATTGTTTTTAAATCTATAAAAGGTTATCCTGTGAAATAAAACATTTTTTATATTTAAAATTTACATTGTTTTACGTCTTTACCTTGATAAAGGAGACATAACGGGATTTGAGAACACCTTAGAGCGAAGAGCCGGGATTTGGCGAATGGTGGACGCCATTCCTACATCTTTTAAAGTTACTATAAGGGTTATGAATATTATATTTAATGCAACACGAAGAAGATTTTGTCTGGACTGAAAGAACAGTAACATGCTGAACGACAATCTCACTTTTTTTTCAATTCACTCAAGGCACCTTAAGAGCTAGATACCAAAATTGACTTTTTTTTTCTATTAGACATATCCAAAAGTCTGGATGGTATTCTTTAAAACACAGACAAATCTTTTTCAGGAGAAACTCTTAGCTTATCCACAAAATATGATTGGCTTCAACAGGGAAAAAGTATATTATAATACAATTAACTGAAAAACAAAACAACAATAAACTTAAAAAATAACCAAAAAAAAAAAGGTAAAAAGAATATGGCAAATACCGAACAGACTTAAACAAAGACGAAGTTTATGGATATACACCAAATGGTTGAAAGGAGATTTAATTCAAATTTTATGATACATGAGTGGATATTATTTATTAAAATCCTTTTTTTTTTATTAAAAGAAATGAAATTTTCTATCGTTTCATCACTACTATTAGTATTCGTTGCATGTCGCTGAAAATAAATATGTTTTCTAATAATGCAGCTATTTGCAATTGGTGAGGGAAACAGGTGGAAATTCTTGGGGATTTTAGTTTGCTTGTTTGTAAAGATTTGAATAAGTATGAAAAGAACAGCGGTGACTGAGAAGGATAAACTCAGAAGCCTGTTCTCTGCTTGGATTCACTGATGCATAATTCAAACGCATTCCGCTCAACGAACTGCCCATTATGGCTAACGTAAGGAACATAAACCAGAGTCCCAGAAAGAGAGTCTAAATCATACATTATTAGATAAGGTATTGATGGCTAGAAACCATTAGTTAGGCACGCTAGTATTATTTATGTTCAATAACACAAAAATATGTGACAAATACTGAAGTAAACAAAGAATACGGAGGCGAGCTAAGTGATTATTCTGGTTTTTAAATTGTCACAAAAAAACATTTCATATAAGTCATAAAGACTGGCTTGTTCTTGGATATGATGTAATATATTTCCACTCTATGAGTAATTTTTGTCGCGGCTACGTTACTGGTGTTTTTGTGAGTACTTTTCTAGAAATAATGTTCTCAAGACCCTTCATGGCAGGTTCATGGTACTTTGCAGTTTTAGTCCAAAGGAATTGAATAAATCAATAGTTTTTCAAACAACTGCGTTATTTTTAAAGTTTGGTATGTCACAGACTAAATAAGGTCATTGAGTTCAGTGTATTTTATCGCTAAGATTTTAAAAAATACAACTTACGCCAAAAGGACTGATTTTAGGTTGACCTAAGAGACAAGCAATGGCAGGAAATATGAAACTTCAGGATGGAGTACAAACGTAAACTGATTATGTATACATAAATAACAAAAAGGTTAATATTCGAACTTCTCGTAAGATATGTTTCTATACTGAGGATCCAAAGGTAAATGAAATGAATTCAACAAAAACACACCATTGTAAAATAATTCAAAACGTGTATCATTACAGCCCATCATAAATAGTGTTGATATAGAACTACTATTATTTCCCGAAGATTAGGTAAGAACGGCTGGTAGAACAGAAAATAATAATATGTAATCGACTATCACCGAAATGAAGTTGGTTGTACAGCAACATAGCTTGCGTATTTATTTTTAAAACTTGGTTGAGAATGATTTAATTTTTAATTTAAGAACTTATACAATTAAAAAATATAATAAAAACGCTGAAAATCATTACGCAATAGTTTATTATTTGTTAAATTTATTATAGATTGATCATTAAATTATTAAAAGTGTTTCGGCATCAATGAATAAACGGAATGAAAAAATTAAATAATAATAGATTTTAAATAAAAAATATGAAAAATAAATAAAAAAAATAGATTTTTTATTTTTGATTATTTTATTATTATTATTATTATTATTTTTTTTAAACATTGGTATAACATTTCCAAAACACTTTATATTTTTGAGATATGCATTAAACCTCTAATCGACAGCGGAAGATTATGTCGAGTTTCAAGGATAATCCAGGGATGGCCTGTGACTTAGGTGCCAACATTTGAAACGAAAGTTCACCTGTTTTTACCATGTAGTAACTATTTGATTCAAAACAAACTTTAATACCATGTAAATAGTACTCACTCGCTTTTATAGTTCGGTAAAAGTTTAGTTCGGTATAATTGTTATTAAAACCAAAATTTCTGTTCTACAGCGATTCCAAGTCACCATGTTAAGGAAGATGGTCCGTACAAGGTCGCTGAAGGAGAAGCCACCATCCCTCCACGCCCTTCTAAAACTTCCAACAATCCTAGAATTCATCAAGTAGAGGTATATCAAATTCTTGAACTCACTAAAATACCTTAATCATCCCATTTCCATGCATTAGCACTAGCACCATCTCCGGTACAGTGATAGAGCAGTGAACAATGAATCATCTATTAAATTTAGTTTTAAGTTAGTTTAAGTTTAGTGTTTGTTATAAAAAAAAACTATTGGTGAGCCCCAACAACTTTATTTTTAATAACAAAAAAAATCAAGGAATTAATCTTAACTTCATAAATTCCTTAGAATGTCCAACTGTTACAGTAAAAGGAAAATTATCAAAAAGAAGAGAATAAGTAATTTATTTAATTCTTCAAAGACCAACACACTAATAAGTATGACTTTTTTATTTTGTGACAACGTTTCGACCTAAGTTTTAGGCCATCGTCAGGGCTAAAAGATAAAACAAAATAACAACATTGAAAACGACAGGGGCAGTGCAAGTAACAGTAAAAAATGATAAGAACATAAATTACAAGCAAGATAAAAATAAATGAAGTATAAAAAGAAAAATATGATAATATATATTGTAAAACATGAAAAATTAAAGTAAACTGAAAAGAGAGAAGGAAAGAATATGAATTACAATAAAGTACATTATACATAATATAATAAAATATATGAACACTATTAATTGAAATGACTACTAATATGATGATTTGGAAGTATATAAAGCATACTGGGATAATTATGATATTTTAAGTTTTGTAAAAGTTTACAATGATGTTAAAATTGTGAACAAGTGACTAATGAAAATAATAACAATGTAAAATTAATCGAAATTAAAATAATGCCTTATTTACATATGGTATAATAAAATTTATGAAAATTATTAATTAAAATATATAATTAGAGATTACCGCTAAATCATTTGCCGCTTCTATAATTTTTTTTGTATTGAAAACTAGTTTCGAATGTTATACATTCATCTTCATTTAATAAAATAAATAAAAACACACAAACATTCAAAAATAAGCAATTCAAAATACAGTTTGGTATTTGACAAACTGTATTTGAATTTCTTATTTTTGAATTTTTGTGTTTTTTTAGAACTGAAGATGAATGTGCTACATTCGAAACTAGTTTTCAATAAAAACATAATTAAAGAAGTGGCAAATGATTTAGCAATCCCTAATTAGATTGATCCTTCTATACCATCATGCGGATGTCAACTAAAATATAAAAACTATTAATTAATTATACCATGTGCAAATAATGCATTATTTTAATTTCGTACTTTATTGTTTCATTTAGTTCATAATCAATCCTTCACTCTTTTCAATTTATTTTAATTTTTCTTTTTTTACAATATATATTGTCATCTTTTTCTTTTTATACTTCATACATTTTTATATTTCTTGTAATTTCTGTTTTTATCATTTTTACTGTTACTGGTACTGCCGTTTTCAAAGTTATTATTTCGTTTTTTTTTTCTTTTAGCCCTGATGATGGCCTAAAACCTAGGCCGAAACGTTGTCACAAAATAAATAAGTCATATTAATAGTGTGTTAGTCTTTGACCGCACCTCCGACCAACTTCTTCCTTTATTTTATCTACGGTCAACCAAACTTACTCCTATATTTCATTTTTCAATCGTTCATGGCCCTGGGCGATCTCCCCTTTCACCTCCCCCTCTCAATCCACCACCAAGTTACGCTAATTTCTAAAATTAGAACTTTGGTTCTTTTTTTTTCCCAAGGTACATAAATATTAAGAAAAAAATTTCTAAATTTCTATTCTTGATATCCTCTCCTTCATACAAAAGGATATCATATCATGTATTATGAAGAGAATAAAAGAATATACATAGAAGTCTTTCTTTTTTCAATATTCAATTAATGAATATCGATCTCCTATTATATTTAAAAAGAAGATTAGATAAATTTCTGATGAAAACCAATCGAAGTATATGTAACCGAAGGGAAATGTGGTGCATGAATCCTGATATACTATGTCGATTATTATGCAAGTTGGGTATGAGGCACGTCATTGGCTAAAGCTTAAGTTATGGCTGGCTGAGCTCCAAGACCTAGAACGAAGCGAAAACCTATTTGGCAGCAATAGTCCCGCTCCCAGGGCGCTGAGGTTCAATGTATTGATTTCGACCATATTAATTGATTCTGGCATCCGTCTTCCTTTTATTTCTTCACAATTAATTATATTAATAATCCATATTGAAGAAACTAGCCAAGTGTGTAATAGGATACATTTTAATTCTGAAGAGACACTTCTTTAATAATTGTGATTCAATCCAATGTTCTATATAGTATTTTAAAATTTAGGCGTTCCTTTAGGTTTATTGTTTTCAATAAAATCGATTAAAAATCGATCGTCCGGGACAAAATTCAAGATTGCCGCCCCCTGCCACAATTCGAGGTTAGCTGATTGTAGGGAAATACCGGAAAAGTATCGTTACAGGCACTCATTCAAGCACTTGAATCAAATATACGAAACCACTAAGATATATCTTTGTTATTAAGGTCCATCATTGGGTTTTCGGAAGTAATGTTTTTGATAATCCCATATATTTTAAGATCTAGCGCTCAGGTATCAATTTGTAATAACTTTTCAGATTTCTTCGATATTGACGGCCGTTATCGGAGGCGCGGGTTTGAAAATACCATTGGTTTTAAGGATTTTTTTTTTTTAGAATCGTGGGTTTGTAGATTTCATCGATAAAGTGATCGTTCATTAGATTTTAGGAAATCCTAATTATGAATTTCCAAGCATTTTGATTAATTTTTACTTTTAGAGAATTCTTCGGAACAGAAATTAATCATTAAGTTTTCAAGATGCTTCGCCATCCCCTAGCTATGACTCTGAACCTACGTAGAATCTAAAAATCGTATGCAAAAATTCATCCCTCCGCCTTCTGCCGTCCGTGACTTCACTCCGAGACACTCGGCTGATTTTTTTTAGATTCATTTGGTTTTCCGGAATGTTCGTAGAGAAATCTTTACAAAAATTAAAACTTCGTTCAAAGTGTAAAATTTATTAATTTAAATTAAATAGAATTACCGCGATTAGCGATTATCCTTTCCCAACGGCGCGGAAGATCTATAATCCTTTTTTCCCAAAAATAGCTATCTTTATGTTCGTGGGAACAATGTTCTTTTTACGTCTTCTTCTGTAGTGTAGGATTTCCCTTGCAGAACATTTTGGAGAGAAATGTTAGTAATCTTGGTAATGTTAGTACCAACGAAAAAGTTGGTAATCTGAAGGAGCGATAAGGTGAGCGATGTAAAATCTCCCATCCGAAGCTCAATAATTGCTGTCGAGACCTTAAAGAGACATGTGGCCGAGCGTTGTCATGTAAAAATATTACACCTTTCAAATTTGTCAACTCTGACCTTTCTTCTTCAATTGGCGTCTTCAATCGTCTAATTGGGCGCAGTAAACATCAGTATTGATGGATTGGTTTCGTGGAATGAGCTTAATTTCTACGGATCCCTTTCAGTCTCACCAAACATAGAGCATAATCGGCCTTTGGCGTTGCTAGTTGTTCCGCTTCAGACAAGCTAGTGTTAGTGTACCGAATCCATTTTTCGTCGCCAGTCACAATTCGCTTCAAAAAGAGATCCTCCACATTTTTTTTTCAGTAAGAAATCGCAAGTTGAAATTCGTTTCATAATGTTCCTTTCTGCAATAATTTGAAGGAAGACATTTTTTCAGGTAAAACGAAATTTAGAATCCATAACCTGGAGGGAGAAGTAGAAAATTAATAAATCGAAATGGAAGAGTGCAGCTGGAAGTTGCAGTATAACTTACTTACAACGTATATTATTATAGCAGGTATAGTATTATACAACGATGCGAAATTTTTAATATGATATGGCAGGAAAATAAAATGCCCAAGAAATGGAAAGCTAGTGTAATCATTATTATCCTTAAAAAAGGATCGAATGAAAGCATAAGAAGATATTCAATTTATTGTTATATAACGCTAATCCTGAAATTACAAATGTGCCATACATTTATTATACATATTTATTAAACATTGGCTTTGTTATTACCCTACTGGTTGAAAAGCTTCAGTATATATAAATAAATATTCAAATATAGGAATAAATATGATTCATGAATATCACGGACCTAGGATAATGGAGCTCAATAAACTATCGATAATGACTCATACAAATTATTGGAAAAAAAAATGAATAAACTTGCTTCTACATAATATTACGAAACATATTTCGATAAATGAAAGCTTTCGAGTCCATTGAGCATAAAAATAAAAGGGAAGCTCAATGAGAAGGAAGAGAAGATTTTGGTTATATAAAAATAATGTAAGGAATTCATTGTAATTAGGGATTGATAAATTATTTGCCACTTCTATAATTTTGTTTTCATTGAAAACCAGATTCAAATGTTATATCTTCGTTCTAAAAACACAGACAAATTCAAAAATAAGTAATTTAAAATACAGATTGGTATTATTATACATATTAAATTAAATGTAATAGAAATTAGTATTATGAAACATTTATGAATTATGAATTTAATTAAGACAAAATATCAAATATCAACTAGTACTAACCAAGGTTTAAGTAGATTATATCAAACAGAAGTGATCTCTTGGTGAGTACCAACGTGTATTTGATCTCTTGTCTTAATTAAATTCACAATTCATAAATGATTTATAATATTAATTTATATTACATTTAATTTAATATTTATAATAATACCAAACTGTATATTAAATTGCTTATTTTGAATTTTTGTGTGATTTGTGAACTGAAGATGAATGTATAACATTTACAACTAGTTTTCAATAAAAACAAAATTATAGAAGTAGCAAATAATATAGCAATCTCTAATTAGATTAATCCTTCCATCATGCGTACGTCAACTGAAAAATCATTGATTGCTCTAAACGGAAATCGAAAAATGTAGTATAAAAGGAGTGAAATAAGGCTTCCTTCTATAAATTGGATCCTATTATTAACTGGATTCTGAAGAAATACGAATAAATGGAGAAGAATTAAGTAATTTAAGAATTTAATCTAACACATAGCATTTTCACGTCAATTGCAACCTATTCCAAATATATTGTCACTTTTCCAATTCAATTGTAACCATTTCCATTTTAATTGTAAGCCAACCGGACATGAATTAATTCTATTTTATTTATTTTATTATTGAAAAATAATTATTTTAATTATTTAAAATAATTAAACTTATTAATAATTAACTTTCGTTGCTATTGTAGTTTTCTATGGTTAAAGGTATCGTTTATTAGGTTTTCAAGGATTCCGATTACATTTTTATAATTGGATTTTTGATCGCGTATGCGCATTTTGCATTTCCGTTACTGTTGAAGTTTTCCATGATACAGAGATTTTTCATTAGATTTTCGAGCGTATTGATTACATTTTTTGTATTGTATTTTCTATCGCGCATGCGCATTTCGCTTTTCCATTTCTGTTGAAGTTTTCTATGATGTAAGAATCGTTTATTAGGTTTTTGCACACATGATTCCATTTTTAAAATTTTATGTTTTATTGAACAGGTGTATTTCAAATTACCATTGTATTTGACATTTATTTTTAGTCTATCGTCCCATAAAACCTAATAAACAATAACCACCGAAAAAAATTCAATTGTATTGGATTTTCGAAATTGCATGTTCGATAAAATATCAAATTCGAAAAACCGAATAAAAACCCTCGAAAATCTAATAATCGGTCCCAATATCGCAGAAAACTTCAACAGTAACAGAAAAGCGAAATGCGCATGCGCGAGCCAAAATCCAATTAAAGAAATGGAATCAAAACTCCTGAAAACATAATAAATCATATTTGTATCATAGAAATCTTCAACAGTAACGGCAATACAAAATGTAATTAAAAGGAGGAATCAAAACTCCCGATAATCTAATAAATGATCCCAATATCATGGCACACTCCAACAGTAGCGGATTAGCAAAAAGTGCATGTGTGATCGAAAATTCTATTAAAAAAATGGAATCAGAATCCCCGAAAACCCCATTAACGATTCCTGTACCATAGAAAATTCAATTCAACACCGACCGAAAATCGAAATGCACATGCGCTATCGAAAATCCCTTAGCAAATTCGGAAATAGCACCCTTGAAAACCTAGCAAACGATATATATACCGAAGAATTTTGAAAACTAATAATTATGTAGTAATGTTGAGCGATCACAAAATCGATGAGATCTACTGCTCTCTATAGAATTAATCCATGTCCAGTTGGGTTACAATTGAAATGGAAAAGGTTATAATTGAATTAGAAAATATGACGATTTGGAAAAGGTTACAATTGAAATGGAAAAAGTTACAATTGAAATGGAAAAGGTGACAATTGATTTAGAAAAGGTTACAATTGACTTTGAAATGCTATAAAGCCTCCAAATAAATTGTCAAAACGCTAAAATAATAGCTAATTCTAAAAGAAAACAAGAAATAAATTCACAAGTGAATACGATTATCTCGCAAAGGAAATTTCATTAGAAAGAAAGTTGTATTTAACAAATATAAAAAAAAATCTGGTGTGGTGCGCGCATTACACAACTTTCCCTTATCGCCCTATAATAATTATAATATCTTTTTAAAATAATTCTAAAGAGTTCACATAAACAATAATTGAAATAACCTCAGCAGCATTCAATTCTTCTCACACTTAAGTATAATAGAATAGTTTTTATAAACATTTTAGTACAACAATTCTGTACACTACCTCTATATTTTAACTTTGTCAAGTTGCAAATATATTTTACAAGTTGCTGGTTTAGTTTCTATGGAAACATTTTCTTTCCATTAAATAATGTGAAAGTAGAAATTATTAAGTTAATTTTCGCTTTTGTATTCTTAAATTACTTTATTACAGAGCGTATTGTTTACAACAGATTTGCGGATTGGTGGGAGAAGGTTCGGTCGCTTCTATCTCCTTTCGGATGCGCTTGGTTATCCATCTATTTTATGCTCCTCATGAAATACACTGTATCTTTGCTGATACTGGTCCGATTTTGATAATTTTTTTTTTTAGATACTTTAATAACCTTTCATATAATTCTGTACATAATTTACTATAAATTGCATATTTTTTAAGCCATGCGAAAATAAAATATTCTTTTCTTCATAACTTTTTTTCCTGTATTTTCTCGGTGATTTACTATATAAATGAAAAGTTAAAGGTCTTTATGAAGAATAATTTAGGCAAGTTTCATCAAAATCGTTAGAGCAGTTTTCGAGAAAATTGTAAACAATTCTAATATCTATGATATAATTACCATTTCCGGTTAGTCCGATGCGCTGTATCTTTGCTATTATTGGTCCGATTTTGATGATTCTTTTTTTCTTTTTTAGATGATTTAATTATCTTTCGTAAAAGTTTATAGATAAATTACTGTAAAATACATACTTTTTAAGCTATGCGCAAATGAAATATTCTTTTCATCATAACTTTTTTCCCTGCAATTCCTCGGTGATTTACTTCATTAATGAAAAGTTAAAGACCTTTATGAAGAATAATTTAGGCAAGTTTCATCAAAATCGTTAGAGCCGTTTTCAAGAAAATTGTAAAAATGTGTAAAATCGATTACATAAAGTGGCACTTCCGGTTAGTCGATTTTGACGAAAATGTTGCTGTAACATCACATGCATGTGCTAACCTTAAATATGTAATTTCAGTATCGTACAGCTTTCCGTTTTTGAGCTAGACTGATCACATACACACAGACACACAGACCATTTTGCGAGACTTGGTCATCTGGACTCAGGGGACCTTCAAACATGTATTTCCGTTGAAAACTCGAATTCGAAAATTTTCACGATCGTAATACTTCCCCTTAGTATATACTTCGTATTAGGTAAGGGAAAGTAAAAGTGTAAAATCGATGATATAATCGCTATTTCCGGTTAGTCCGATGCGCTGTACCTTTGCTAATACTGTTCCGATTTTGATGATTCTTTTATTGTTTTTTAGATAATTCAATGTACAATTCTACACATAATTTACCGTAAAATGCATACTTTTTATGCTATGCGCAAATAAAATATTCATTTCATCATAACTTTTTTCCCTGCTATTCCTCGGCGATTTACTACATAAATGAAAAGTTAAAGACCTTTATGAAGAATAATTTAGGCAAGTTTCATCAAAATCGTTAGAGCCGTTTTCGAGAAAATTGTAAACAATTCTAATATCTATGATATAATTACCATTTCCGGTTAGTCCGATGCGCTGTATGTTTGCTAATACTGTTCCGATTTTGATGATTCTTTTATTGTTTTTTTAGATAATTCAATTACCTTTCATACAATTCTACACATAATTTACCGTAAATTGCATACTTTTTATGCTATGCGCAAATAAAATATTCTTTTCATCATAACTTTTTTCCCTGCAATTCCTCGGTGATTTATTACATAAATGAAAAGTTAAAGACCTTTATGAAGAATAATTTTGGCAAGTTTCATCAAAATCGTTAGAGCCGTTTTCGAGAAAATTGTAAAAAAAGTGTAAAATCGATTAATCGAAAATGGCACTTTCGGTTAATCGATTTTGACGAAAATTTTGCTGTAACATCACATGCAGGTGCCAACCTTGAATACGCAATTTCAGTATCGTACGACTTTTCGTTTTTGAGCTAGACTGTTCACATACACACAGACTCACAGACACACACACAGATACACAGACCATTTTGCGAGACTTGGTCATTTGGACTCAGGGGACCTTAAAACGTGTATTTCCGTCGAAAAACTCGAATTCGAAAATTTTCACGATCGCAATACTTCCCCTTACTATATACTTCGTATATTGGTAAGGGAAAATAAAAAAGGCTGAAAAAATGACGATGGGAAGAACGTGTGACCAGATCGAATGACGATAGTTTTTCGAAATGAAAACTGAGGTTCGATCAATCGAAAGATAACAGCCAAAAAAGATCACCTGTTTAAAAGAGAAATATCAATGAATGAAAATTCTCATTGAGAGAACAGAATTGAGGTAATGTAACGTACCATGAAGTTCTACCTAAACAAGAAAGAAGTATTAACTAATTGATTATTAATTAGTTTTCGGAGCATCTAGTATTAAGATTGAATTAAGCAGGATAGCTGAACTGCAGTAATGCAAATAAATAGTAATAGTAAAAGTAATGCTAAATAAATAACTGTGTATCTATTTAAATTAAAATGTACTATTATATATTGAGCATTTTATACTTCAGCAGTTGATGTTCCTAAAAGAACAACTATATATTAAGAGTTAATTCTTTGAAAAATAACAATAATTTAAAAAATTGTTTCTAGCATAATTTTATAATTAGAATTCTACAACAGTAAATATATAATCCAGTAGTATATGTTAATATCTCGCTAACAACCTGTAGAACAGATCAAAGATAAATGATGGAACTGCCAGTACTTCAACATTTACGAGATAAAGGTTCTAAGCTTTCACTTTATTATAAAAAGCTCATCTAAATGACCACAATAGGGCCTATTAGCAACTTTGAGTCTGTACGAAACCACCAAATTATTTAACACAAAGACATTTACAATCCAACTTAACAGGAATACGTCGTAGGACTACAATTGAATTCATTCGTCCACTCACGGTCCTACAAGGGATCCGATCAGCTACTCTAATCTGTACTCATCGTTTATCAATGTTTTAAAAAATAGTAAAAGGTAATTAGTCTTACTATGGTGATATTGAAAACAAGATAAAAGAAAGTTTGGGCGAAAATAATATTTATTAATCTAATAAATTACAGAGATTTGAAAATGTTAAATGAAATGGAAAGATTATAAAAATTATTTAAGAACGGATAACAAAACCATCCCTCTATTATTAGATAAGAATAAATGATAAAAAATGTACTGAAGATTTATATTTGTGTTATACGTTTTTATGTACAAGTTTTATAAATTTTCATATTATTTCAATTCAATTTCATTTACAATAAATTAGTTGTACTATTTGAAAGATCGGGTCAAATTAATGATTACAAGAAAACATAAAACAACACAAATCTAGATAAATTAGAGATGAACATTTAATTAACAAAAAAAAGATCCAAAATTACAAATTAAAAATTTTTGTCATTCAGGTTAAATCACATTATTTATTAGGGACTTGAATAAGTTCTCGCTGTTTCCCGACTGATGGTGTTATCTTAGTCTTTTTGCATCAGGCAATACTATTGCCAACTTAATCGTGAAGCTCCACCATTAGACTCGAAATCACAATATATGTTATTCCGCCGAAGTGTAAACAACATACTTTTTCATAGCGTTAAACATGTCGAATTTCGTGCCAAAAAAAGAGTATTTGCGGGGAATTTTACTGCATTCCTTTTTTCAAAAAATAATCTGCATCTGAAGCACATAGAATTCTTGTGGAGACTTACGGCGACCATGCTCTGTCGGAAACAACATGCAGGGATTGGTTTAGACGCTTTAAAAATAATGATTTTAATATTGAAGAATTGGAAGCATTACTCAATGAAGACCCAAGTCAGACGCAAAATGAACTTGCAGAATCATTAGGAGTTTCCAACGTTTAAAAGCAAGAAAATTGGGTGACGTACGAATTAAATCCGAGAGACGTCGAACGGCGTTTTTTCACATGTGAGCAGCTGCTCCAACGGCAGAAAAGGAAAGGTTTTTTGCATCGTATCTGGCGATGAAAAGTGGATACACTACGATAACCCGAAGCGTAAAAAATCGTGGGGTAAACCCGGCCATGCATCAACATTGACGGCAAAGCCGAATATCCATGGTTCCAAGCTCATGCTCTGTATTTGGTTGGATCAGCTGGGTGTAGTGTATTAAGAGCTCCTCAAACCCAACGAAACCATCACGGGAGATCGCTATCGACTGCAATTAATGCGTTTGAGTAGAGCATTGTAGGAAAAACGGCCTCAATACGAGGAAAGACACGACAAAGTAATTTTGCAGCATTACAACGCTCGGCCACATGTTGCAAATCCGGTCAAAACATACTTGGAAACGCTCAAATGGAAAGTCCTACACCACCCGCCGTATTCACCGGATATTGCTCCTTCCGATTACCACTTGTTCCGATCGATGACTCATGACCTGGCTGAGGAGCACTTCCAATCTTATGAAGATGCCAAAAAATGGATCGCTTCGTGGATAACTTCAAAAGATGAGTCGTTCTTTCGACATGGTATTCGTATGCTGCCAGAAAGATGGGAGAAAGTAGTGCGATGGACAATACTTTCAATGACATGTTCTTTACTAATTTTTTTAAAATAAAGCATTTATTTTCACGAAAAAACAGCGAGAACTTATTCAAGTCTCTATATAATATTTTAATTCAGCCCAACAATAGAGTCTCACAGCGATGTTATAATAAGGGATTTTGGCCATGAGATATTTTCATTAGCTTATCACGCAGCATGTTTGGGAAATACGTGTAAACTAAAGCAATAACAAATAAATAAACAAAAAACTGAAGATGTTCTCAAACCATTTTTTTCTAGTCATCCTGATTATTAGTTTCTAATTAGAAAAAAAAAAACATTCTAGTGAGAAAAACTCCAACCTGGCAATTGTTGACTAATAGTAAACAAATATTGAAAACAATTAATGACGTAGTACCAAACAAGTTGCGTTTGTAGGACGATAGCTCTACTCACGATCCAACGCGGCAGGATGTTAGGAGGAAGGAATGCTTGTATGCGAAGCCAACAAACATCCTACACGCCTATAGTCCTACATCCCCATTCACAGTCCAACGATAGTCCGATATCAGGTGTAGTCCTACATGTAGGACCGTGAATGGTTTTATACACAATACTCAGCTATTTTACCTTATTGCGATTATAACCATAAAACGGCATAATAACTGAAAAAAAAAAGAAAAGATTTTGCAAATTAATGAGGATCGCACTTCAAAAACGTTTCTGTCACTTATCAACCAATTATCAACAAAAAGTCAACTGAATTTAATTATGATTATGATATTCGCATTTCATTATGAAACATAATCCTGCCATAATAATGATGTGGGAATTTATAATGAGATATTTACTTTAAAAGAATTAAAGAATGCATTACAAAAGTGTGAAACTTTCGAAGCACTTTTTGTAACTTCCGCACAAAAAAAATAAAACAAATAAACTCCGTGTTAGATAAACACCGATACAACTATACAGCAAAAGTTGAAATACACAAGTTTTATCAACAGGTTGGGATTAATATTTTTACAACTTCATCTTAGCGAACTTCCGATGCTGATTTACAATACATCAGTTTTTAGGCTTCATGCTGCGTAAAGGGCAGCTCTTACCAGTTGATGTTTTGGATTTTACGATACAATTATGCACTTACCCTACATCACTCTATATTCGAAAGAAATGACAGAGTATAGAAAAGTTCAGTTATAGACAAAATTTTTGAATGGAGGGTAAAGGGAAGGACAGTCAGATATGTCGAAAACTGTATACTTATGTTTAACTGTATAATTTTTTTATTATTTTTTTTTTTTAATAACTGATATATTTAATACGATCGAAATTATATCGCAATTGTTATTTAATATTTTTACAGACATTTCCACATTTATAAAATATAGTAGGTGCAATAAAAATAAAAATTAGAAAAAAGAAATAAGTAAAAAAGAAAAAAAATTAGTTGGCAACAGATGGTTTTAATTTTTTTCACAGTAATCGATGGTCAATGGTATTAAAATACCATGATAAAATTTAATCGAGCAATTTCGATCAATCAGTGTTATATAGATTTGAAGATCTGAAGCCCTATTTTTAAACATTACATATCTTTTTAGGCTATTAACTTAGGCATAGGCCTAAAATATGCTTCAAGTTATCTTATTTGTCATTTATAATTTTTGTACACACGATAAATTTCGAATAAATAAAAAAATAGTATATTGTTAACTTGAATCTTTTTTTTCTTGAAATAATAATTATTTATATATCTTATAAACGTAGTAAATACCCGAAAAAGACTTTAAAGAACTAAAGAAATTATATACGCAGAAAGCTCTATAGAGAAGGATATTAGTTCATGTCTTCGTCTTTTGTTGGGCCTATACCTAATAAACTTTTTATTTAAAATAAAGTGATGAAATAATTAAGAAAAATTTATTTCAAAGGCCCAGGGACACCCTGCATATAATTTTTTCACTCCCACTAATAAAGGACATTCCATGCTCATAAATGAAAAAAGAATTTTTGGTTATCGTCTTTTAATCAAGAGTTATAGAATTTTGGCCACTAAATCGACAATTTTTTCCACTGTGCGCCGCTTGTATTTAGTTTTATTTAGCTGGTTTTAACGAACACGCATTATTTTTGGCAATCAGATATTTTTTTTTTTAGAGAACGTCTATCATTCTTTGGTTGACCATTTCCATTTAGTACTTCAACCAGAGATATAATTAAGTAATTTTTTGAAATTATTCTATTAGGTACAATACACACCTATTGTAATACAATACAATACACATTTTATTCCACATAAAATGCTTAACAAAATTTACTCGGCTTTAATATTTTGTCGTTACCTTCGAATTCTTGAGCGTTATTTCGTAGAAGACTGACATGATATATCTCGAGCTTCCTAATCTAGAATAGGATGGTACAGTGGCATGTAATCCCCAATCTTTATATACGAAAAATACAATTACTTTAAAATATTTTTTTGAAATTGAGAAAATCAATAGAAACGGAAAGCCTTCCTTCTGAGACCCCTCCTCCCCACCCCCTCATCTGATGCAGTGAACTCCCTAGAATGGACTGGGAGGTAGAGAAAGAGCTGGATGCGCGTTGGAGGGAGTAATGTTTATAGTAATCGTCTCGTGTGCACAATTATCTTGTGGACCAGCTCACTGTTGTGGTACAAGGATTTTTGCCACAGCTAATTCACCATACAAATGTTAATTTCATTTCCAATTCATATATGAATTTTCGAACTATTTTTCCACTTTTTTTTTTTTAATTTTCACTTTACCAATAAATTTATTAAAAATAAATAAATTACTCTTAATTTTCCAAATAAAAATGACGCTATTTATAACCCTTTTAACGCCATCTAGTTTGGAAACTTTCTCCTTTGCACTGACATTGCTGGAGTAGTATAACCACAAAAATGAAGGCGTGTTTACTTGTGACGGGTATTTTTGAGTTGGTTACGATGAAATTAAAGAAGTAAGTGTTCGCAAAATGTTTTAACAAAAATTTTATTTGTTTGAACTAAGAACTAACACAACTTTTATTTGTGAGAAGGATAATCAATCCCATTCTTATTATTAACCATCCCATTCAGCTGGAGTACATAAGGATGCTAAAAAAAACAAAATACAATAATATTTCAAAATAAAACTACGAAAGTTCACAGTCACCATATCTGAAATCCGAATATACCAGTACTCTTTTTTTTAAACAATGAATTTTTTTTTTCACTATGAACTGGAACGAAATCATATCGCATACATTTTACCAGATAATAGTTATTTTATGAACGAAATAAAATGCATTTATAAACAATTTCAACCGGTAATTTTTTTTATTTTAAAATATTAATGTAAATTGGTTCATAAAAACCAATGAATGTACATAATTCGTATTTAATAATAATCATCTGAAATCAGAAGTGAGTCATATTTATATGTTGGAAAAGTAAGCTATTAATTAGCTTATGGAAAAGCGAATTACAATTCTAGATAAAATAGGGATTGAAATATTTTGTAGAATTCCTTCTCTCACAGTTCTTTTTTTTTTTTTTCTTTCTCAATATATATGTAAACTAAAAATTCAGTTCATTATTTCCCTAGTAATGCTAACTTATAAAGTGTTCTCACTTTTTTATTTTATTTTAATTTGTGGTTTGTGATGGCTTTGCGTGAAAAGTGACGATATGTCTGATAAAGGAAACAAGTAGTTGCAGATAAACGGGGTTCTAAAGTATTTCACATTAATCGGGTACCTCTTTATTGCAGATAAACGGGTTTCTACTGTACCACTGACAGGCAGAAGGGGATGATTCAATTTTGGGAGTTTTAAAGGCAAATAATTCGTACCTTTGACATGCAGAGGAAAAATTTCTTCCGAAACAATTTCGAACCATACTATTTTTTATTTTTATATTCCAAATTTCAATGAATTTCAGGTATGAGGGTTTTATATCCATATTCATATTATTTCATATTATAAAAAAAAAATCTTTCAGTAAGTTTGCTAAACAATTGATTGCATTCATGCATTATTAAATTAGCCGGATCGTAATTAACTTACGCTGGCAATTCCTAGATGTAATATACATAAATTTATTTATTGAGCAAGTAATTATGGAAATAAATTTACATAAACTCTGCTAACATATTCCGGTGCACAGGCAAAACTAACTTTGCGACAATGTAGGTCACAACGCGTGGGGCTCCAATTCACCTCAAAAAGGTTTAGTGCGGGAGGAAACGATCTAACAGTTTCTAAAGCAATTGAAGACTGCTGTATATGCATGCTTTAGAACACTACGCGTCTAGTAACAACTTTTTGTATAATATAGGAATAAATCTTGTCGAATAGAAAAACCTGACGATTATCATTTTTATTATTATTATTTTGTTATGTTCTATTAATATTCAGCTTAATATTGTAAGGTAAAACACAAAGATTTCTCGAGTTAACCTTTTATTTCCATTAATACCGTAAAACACTCAACTATAATTATTTTCCATCGATTTTCTAAACCAGACTGTTGAATTTATCAGGAACTATCTCATGCTAAAAGTAATTAAAAGATTTAAAATTAAATATTCGGATAGTTTGATAACTGTTTTATTCTTATCTATTTAGTTTTCTTCCCTTGATCCTTCAATTACATAATACAAGCACTTTTTGATTTTTTTTCCAATAAGTTATTTCTGTTTGCAAAACAATTTATTTCAATCAGCTATTAATGATAATTTAAAAGGAAAGTATCTGATGTTTAGTAAAAATTTTTTTTTTTATGTTGCGAATATTTTATATATTATTATAGATGGGATTTTTTGATACAAATTAGTTTACATTAAAAAAAAAAAAAAAAAATGCATGTTTTCTTGAAGAATATTTGAACGAAAATTTGATATTCTTTAAGCTACTTTATTTCCGACTTTCCTTGTTTAAGCAAACTTAAACGTTTCATTAGATTAAAAGTGTATCTTTTCATAAAAAATTGAGAACTTACTATTATTTGCAAATATTTTCTAATTTATCTTGAATTAGATTTATCATGTGTGTTACGTCGATCATAATTTCTCATATTTTTATAGTTATTTTATAAATATTCTTAAATTATTTTATGAACTTTATTAGGTTACTTATACTTATTTGATCATTAGTTTTAATTTTAAGTTTATATTTTACTAAGACAACATACTTATTTAATGCAACTGAACAAATTTATCGCAAAGAACAATTGAGATTAGTTTATATATGGAGTATTTAAGTCTTTGTGTAAGTTCTTGTTACTGATGTACGAGAGAACGACGTTAATAAGTCTTTGTACTTTTGATTGAAATTGTTGCAGTTTCAGTAAGTTACTTTTTTTTGCATACCCGTATATTTGTGCATCGTAAGTCCAAATCGGTAGAAATAGTAAAGTAAAAATAGAATCCGTAACAACATTCATAAAAGTGAACAATGGAAAATTTGTTTCTAGGTCTAAAAAATAGCCAATTCTGCTAGCTGCAAGTCAATCAATGATTTCCTCAGAAATAATTAGGGCAAAGCTATTTCTTATCAGATGACAGAACCATGCAAGAGAGGAATTTCAACAAAAAACCATCCCTCCTTACTCCCGACTCCTCGCCAATAAGAAAAATAGAGTACAAGGTAATACTTTGAACACGGTATTTAATAATTAACATATTTAACTTTTATAACAAACCTAATACACATAATAGGAATGTTAACAACTATTGAAATATTATTCTAAAAAATCTGGGGCGGTGCGCGCATTACACAACTATTCCTTACCACTCGATAATAATAATCCATTTTTTTAAATATTTTTCAAGAGTTCACGTAAACAAAATACCATGTATTTCTTCACGTCTTCTCTTGCAAAATTACAATAAAATAGTTGCTTAAACAACTCTAGTATGAACATTCTGTGAACTACATATTTTTGGTTTATCAAGCTGATAATACATTTTAAAAGTTTCCATTAAATATTATAAAAGTTGAAATTATTAAATTAGTAATTTCTACTTTTAAATTATTATATCAAGTTATTACTGAGCGTTAAGTTTCGCAAAATCGATAGAGCCATTTTCGAGAAAATTATAAAAAAGTGTGAAATCGGTGATATAAAGTTGCACTTCCGGTTAGTCGTATATACCTTAAATACGTAATTTCAGTTTCTCAGGACTTTTCGTTTTTGAGCTAAGCTCTTCACAGAAACACACACACAGACCATTTTGCGAAACTTGGTTCGAAATATGCCACTATCGCAATACCTCCACTTCCGCTTACGAAAACAAAGGAAAAAAACAAATGCTTCATGCCATAGGGACTGGTTGCCACACAAAGCCACCATGTTCAGGGGATCCCAAGAAATAATTTGAGCCATCGGTTGAGCTGTTCGCTCAAAAAAATTGTTAGGTACCTACTAACCGTCAAGATAAACACATTACCCTCCTAGTGGCTTCACCGTAGTCGAGTAAAAAAGGGATACCTCAAACTGAGTCTAGTCAATGTGATTTTAAATAAAAAATCAGAGTTAATTCTTAAATTGAGAATTTTTATTTATCTCGTCTATGTTCAGTTTTTATTCACTAAAGTTACAAAATTATACTTTACTGATGTCTTCACTATGGGAGATTTTTTTGGGCACATCACGTTTCTCGGCTATGAACTAATGGTTACACACCCCTAATGTTTCATTGATTATGGTCACGTATCTAAGGAGAACGAGAGGTCCTTAGAAACAGAGGACAACAATGACGAAGGAAACTTTTTTTAAAAACATCAATTTAAAAGTATCCGTATTAAAGTATCCGATACTTCTTCATTTAGTGATAGCTAAAGGACCAATACATTGTTTAAATTTTAGATTTAATTATAAAATTATAATTATAGCAATTTTAAAATTCAATAACTGTAAAAAATAGTATATAAAAATTTTATGTTTGTTCAAGCATTGTAGAGTTACGGCTCAGCTCCAAGTATTATCCAATTTAACCTCAGTCCAAAAAATCATCATACAATTTTGAATAATAATGAGTTAGTATTTTGAATAATGGATCACACCTACTAAATATTCATCAGTTAAATGAATTAGATAGGAGTTAACGGCCATAAATACATTGAACCTCCCATTGTTGAGTAAATTTCAAACACAAAAGAAACTTTGTTCAACTCCCTAGTTGAAGCCTAAACCTACTTAGTATACTGTCATCCAAAGTTAGGAACATGTAAATAATATTTTCTAACAGGCAGCTGTCTGTGAAAATTCAGATCTTTTCCACTTGGAAGAACACTGAAATTAGCGGAATAATGTGAGGATTACATTGTAAGCCTCCTCCCCTCGGTTAAAAGCAATCGAATTTATTCAAGAATAAGTAAAGGATTTAAGTCAGTTTCACTTCAGAATAATACCAACAGAGAGGAAACTTCTCTAAAGATATAATTACTAGAAGTGTGCTTTAATTAAATTATTCAGAGCATTTTTAATCTAGTAACCAATTTCTACATTAGCTCCATTATAGCTTTAATTACACAAAAAGTCGGATAAAACGTGGACAGTAAATTTATTTAATTAGGCATTTGCGCGGGCCTTGGCCTTAGTAAACATTATCTATCCTGTGCTGCACCCTTCCAATTTTGCATTCAAAGCCGCGCACGTTCATCCTCTTCGACGCCGTTTAAAGAGTACAACTTTTGTCTTCCTTTCCTTTGCGTCGCGTGTATTGCTGTCTCCAGAATATTTCGGGGGTCATGATTCCGGTCCATCCTAGCGATATGCCCAGTCCAACGCTATCTCCCTAACTTGATTTCAGTCCATGTGCCAGCTTCTTTAAAGTCGTTTATTCCTTAACCGCTCTGTATTCACGTTTGTAGTGGACGTGAACAGATTATCGCTGCCATACAATGGGTTTTTTAACCAATACAGCCATGTAAATACATTTGTAAATGCACATTGGTCTCGCATATCGTTTTATTTATATTTGAACGGTGTTATAATGATTACAGCTGATTCTAAGTCTCAGGCTATCTTTACGGCAGACGGACAGGACTAGTATTTCATTCGAATACTTCTTTTTCCGCTTTTAGAAAATAGATTTATTACATATACTCACTCCTTTTGCTTTATTATTGTGTTTCAAAAACTACTGAAACTGAGAAACAGTCAATTGGTGAATAAATTATAACAAAACCCGATGAAATTCAACGTTATTTTCCTTGTGATCTCTGATTCAGGAAAATCCAAAGCTTGTACTTAATTGTATTTTAGGCATTTTCGTTATTTTTTATTCTTTAATCCTTCATATAAACAAATTAATGGAGCTGAAAAGATAAATTCAAAAATATGCTAATACTTTTAGGACCTTCAAAATTAAGAATTTTATGTTCCTTTGGCTTCTTAGTATCCACCATGTTCTGCCGTCATTCTATCTGTCGAGGGCGATAAAAAGGTCAAATGCCCAAAATATTAGTTTTACAAGAGAGACAATTAAATGTTTAGTAGTTTGCTACAAATTGGCATTTCTCTCGATTCCATAACATTCTTCGACTTTCTTTAAATTTCGTGTAAAGCAGATATGTCGATTTATAGTAAACTATTAAACATTCAGTTGGCTCTCCATTAAAACAAATATTTTTGACACTTGACCTCTTTGCCGCCCTCAACTGATATAATTGTGAAGTGCTACCATTAAAATAGATTATATTAAAAAAAAAAATTAATATTCTTGAGAAAAGGCAGAAATTATGATGTGTGACAATGCTTTATGCAGTAAAAAGTTATTACTATAGCTGTATATGTAATGAAAGTTGAAAAATGCGTTCGGTGTTGTACTTTTCTTATTGTATCCACCTTTAATGTATATAAGTTAGATTAGATCTGTCTTTTCAGCTTTTAGTATGTTGCGCTGGTTCGTCGTAAAAGGTAATATACTTTTTAGGACTTATTTTACTATTTTATTTCGAACATTAAATTTATTAATAAAATGTAATGCGCTTTTAAGGAATAGCTAATCACAATGCTACTGACAATTTTATTAGGTATCGTAATTATCCGAATCCGGTTCAAAAGGCCTTTTCAGTACAACTATTTAGAATAGGAAATAATTGTAAAATTAATAATTGAGGGCATGGCGGCCGAGATTTTTGCAACAGTCGTTATAACAATAACACTAAAACAATCTTGAATCAGAAACTTACCTGCTTCAATCTCGGCCATTAAGATATTGTATCTCAACATATCCCAAAAGAAATTGTGCATGGCTAATTTTAAAGTGACCTACCAGATGTCGACTTATATTGATCTGGGCGATTGGTCTGAATAGAACGTTTATTAATGATCTTAACAGGATATGAAGAACTCGGTAACCAATCTTGTTCACGACCAGGTAACCCGACTATTATGAGTACCTAATAAAATAAAAAAAAGGAAGAATAAAAAAAAAAATTAATCAGTCGTTCATAGAACTTTCAAGATGTTAAAAAGGACTTGAAATAGGAAGCTTTTAGTTATTTAAATGAATTGAATAGGCTTAGAACTAAGCCGGCATATTAAGTCAACTAGTTTTTTCGTATTCATCAACATTACCCCTTCCCACCATCCGCCTTTATATTTAATTGGTTTAATTTAATTTTATCTTCAACTGACCTCACGGTAGTTTTAAAGTTTTAAAACTCCGTGCGCATACAATAAAAATAATAAAATAAAAACATTTTAGTTGTAAATATTATGTAGTTATTATGCAAGTAAGAAGTGTTATGTAATTAAAGATTTACATTAAATTGTTCCATATGTATAAATTACATTTCTTAAAATTAATTGTAGGTACTGCATGCAGTGGTAGGTGTCACCTAGTACCACTACAAATAAAATGTGTGTTTAGAACTCATGATTATTCAAGTATTTCACTCCACCGTCAGCTGAATCCCGGTGAGAATATATCTTCTATGAGATTCTATCTTCTATATATATATATATATATATATATATATATATATATATAGAGTCATAAAGTTATGACGAAAAGAAGAGTTAATTAGCGCATAACACGAAAGGAATAAATCTTTGGATGCTTATGGAAGTAACCAATTGAAATGTAGGTACCGTATAACTGCATAAAGAATATTCCATGGGAATTATTCGCACGAGCCAACTAGTTATTATTTATTATGGTCAGGACAAAGGCAGAATGGATAATGCTGGTTATTTTTTTTAGAGGTGACAAGAGAGGGACGCACAGGAAAACCGCTTTCGTTGAGGCGCAATCATCTGTAGATCCGCCACTGGGCTATTCTTGGATGGACCCTAATGTCTCTGAAAACCGATTCTAGCTTATTAAAAATTAAATTTCACCAAAAAAATTCTAATTTTATGTTGAAAAATCAATCACTTCTTGTTACAGCCTCATTAGCAAAGAAAGAAGAAGGCACCCTCACTAAACCCGCTTCCATAATGACGGACATGCAAAAAATCTGACAGAACCTTCTTGCATAAAGGTATTTATTTCTCAAAACCTAAAAAAATATTTCCAAAAAATAAGCAAACGGTGAAGGATAATAGTTATAAATGGTGTAATAGTGTTGAATATAAATTAATATTAACTGTTCCACCAGATAATATTAGGTTAAAGAAACTTTTATCACTAATATTCCTATATATATTGCTCTTTTATTCCGTATTAAATTATAGTTTGAAATAAAAATATTTTTATTTATAATGTTGCATTTTATCAGATTTCATTTTCCATACATATTTTTATCTGTAGGTGCTTTTTTATTTTTATCTCTGAAATCCTACTAATATAATAATATAATAAGTATTATTCTGCTAATTTCTACTATTCATGTTTTGCTGAATCCTAATAAAGGTATACAACTTAGTCCGGAACGTCTGCTGTCAGTAAAATAGCATATCACTTAGCTGTGAGTTTCATTTCTGATCGCTCCTTATTTGTTTTATCCTTAATTGCATATAACGTTAACAACGTATTTCTCCATCATAAATGAAAAACTTTCTCAAGCAGGTGTGGAACATGGCTAGCACATCAGGCCAAGAATGAATGATCTTTGATGAGAAATACTGGTAATATTTGTTATTGATCGAGTGAAATTATTTTAGATGTAAATAAACTCCTTTCCATGTTGTGTGAGGATTTCATCCGTAGGAGCGTTGTTGATTAAACTTCTTACACATTTTTCTCATTGACCGGCTTAAAACACTATAGGTGTAATTCAACTATCAACTATCCCCTTCTTGATAAGAGGGTTTTACCACTGCAGTAGTGTACAGCACATCTTCTCCTTTGCCTTTAAAAAATACAGTTGGAATAAACCTTATACTCCATTTCGAAATAGGTGGGGATTTAAAGTGTTGTCTAGTCTACCAACACCTGACGCGATGTTGATGAAATCTGTACATAAGATTTTCAAAATATTATCACTTATGCCGTTTTGGAACTAAAACAGGTTTCCTAGGAAAAAGAACAGGCGTGGTCTATATTTTCTTACATATATATATAAGAAAATCAACTAGCTACTCTCTTGTCGCTGCCAGAAACTTCTCTAATCATTAATGGCAAAAATCTTTAAGGGAGAGGGGCTTTATGGCTCTAAATTTTTGTATTAATAAATGTATATATTAAGTTGTCCTTTTAGTTTTACGACAGTCTTTCAAAATAAATGACGAAGCCAATATTACTGACGAGTGACTATTCATTCATCGCATATATTTTTCATTCACTGATCAATACGAAAAATAATTGCTAGGTTTACCACTCAGTAAAAAGAAATGACGAGGATTGGAGATAGCAGTCTACAAAAGAGATAGTTGATCAGGAGGATGATGGAATGCCTAAAATTCCATCACATTGATCAGTGTCCTTTGAATCAGTTCGTGAGCAGATCGCCCATTTCTAGTTCAGAATATTGATCGAACATCCTCAAAACCCTGAAGAGGGAGTTTGGATGGATTCTCAATTAAAGTATTTGTATTCAGCCAACGGGAAAAAAGTCTAAAAAGTTTCAATGAAATTGGATGTAAGAGAAAAAGTTGCAATGATTAAGGAATCATTCTCCTTCTAAGGAGAAGGAGAGGTGGTGATAAATGGTGATTAAATTTATTCACTGGTTAAAAATATATCGAAAAAATAGGTTTTTCATTATATATTACTTTTTTCTAAATAAAATTTGCCCAATAGAACAGTGTTCACATGACATTGCAGTACCTTAATTTACTTGTTCTATTTGTATTTGTAATCCCAACAAAACCTATAGAATCGAATTGTAATGAGTGATCCCAAGCGAAATAAATCTGGAATGGGATAGGTATTAGGGAAAGAGAGAAGGAAATCTGATGAAGACGGATCAGATGAACGGGGCGATCGATGTCCTGGATGCGGCGCAGTTAGCCGCTCCACCGAATCTCTTAAATGTAACCGGCTCTTCCGCCTCGTCGGGTCCTCTACTTGTGATGGCTTTTAGTGGACCTCTGCCAGGGATTGTCATAGTTTATAGTTATTATTGTGCATGTTTTGTAGCCTCAACTAATTTGGATTTCTACAGGATCCTAATCGGCTTTGTAACAAGTACTTAAAAAGTAGTGTTTAGCACCTCAACAGCAAAACGTTTACCGAAGGTACTTAAGCCAATCAAAGTGAGAGATAAGTCCTCCCGAGTCTCTATATATATTCTTGATTATCAGAAGTAACATCTCGCTCACATTAGCAGACAAATTGCCGAGAACATTATTAGCGTGCCATAAGAAACAAATAGAAAAATAATTCGGAAACTTTATAATACAACAGATAAAGTTCGGTATGTCCGAAGATTCTGAGTGAGAATTGGTAGTCGCAGAGAATAGCGTTGTGTAATATTGAGACTTTAAGCGATGGATGTTTTTTACCAAATCGTTCAGGCATATTTGGTTTTTGGTAATGTTATATAATAAACTTTTTTTTTAATTCAGCTTTTATAGACAATCAAAGTCTCGCCACAACCTTAAATATATAAAGCAGTCTGGAAAGATTTAAATAAAGTTCCATCAGTTGACCAAGGACACACACTACAGCGAGTCACAATTTTCCAATTGAAAACAAAGACCTATTGCATCTTTAGAGATGTTTGTCTGAAAGAAAAAATAACAGAAAATTTAAATTGTTACTCAGTAGATAACGACAATGGTTGGGCATTGTTCATGGAGGAGTTGCTCCATTTTGATAATCAGTCTGGATTACAAAGGTGGAATCGACTCATAAAATAATTTGAGGAGTTCTAATTACTGAGTAATATAAAACATCGGCAGTTCAGTTAACTGAATTACAGCAAGACCGAAAAAAATCACCAAAAGATTATTAAATGAAGTATAGCAGGCAGTGCTCAAAATGTGTTGAACCTAGAAACAAAGTTTCAAGTATTTTAACTTAAACGAATGTATGTCTCGTATTAGTAACAAGAAACACTGCTTTAAAAAAGCAATAAATAAAATTATTATGTTATTTAAATAAAAAAAAAAATCTAATTTGGACACCGCATTATTTCCTTATACGCCTATTAAACTATAAATCGTTGGCTCAAGAAGTGATCCTGTATTTGGTTAGTAGTTTCCAAAGATAGTAGCAGTAGGTATCTCAAAAACGACGGCATCGCGACGTATATCTATTGACAGGCACATTTAGTCAAACCAACACACAAGCAAACATACATAATTATAAAAATGTTAAAAACTATATCAATATATCACTAGATAAAGCATTAGAAATCGACATTTTCGATATATTAAGCGGGGAAATCCGCTACAGACTTGTTCAACAAACAAATGGGAAGGAAAACAAGTATTTTACACTTAATTTTAACACTTAAAACAAGTAATAAAACTGTTTAATTACAGTGGGAAAAATCGCGTTTGAAACCTTTATCACCGAACCAATGTTAATACAACTATTGATTAACTTATGTTAATATAACTACTGTTAGCTTATTACGACCTTCAAGTAAAATACCCCTTTCGGCTCTTCAATTTCAACCTAACTCTATTATATTACTTATATTGATATAAAAGTCTCATTTACCAAATTTCAGATGTTTAACATTATATTTTAATATAAGTTTTGATGAAAGATTATTGTTACCTTCAAGTACCGCTTCCGTTTTGCCAATTCAGACCAAATTCTGTTGTTATTTAAATAAATATATAAATCACAAGTACCAAATTTGAAATAAAGTACCACTTCGCGATGATCAGGTAGTGACCAAAAAGAATGGTTCACAACTAGATTTTACAACAATCCCGAATACAAAATTTTAACATTCTACGGCTAACGGGTTTTGAGTTATGCGAGATACACACAAACGAACATACGCACGTACGTACAGACGTCATGACGAAACTAGTCAAAATGGATTCAGGGATGGCCAAAATAGATATTTCTGTTGAAATCTGAAAAATTTTCATGATTACAATACTTCCTCTACAGCCTACAAGCATTTCTCTAAAGCTAAAGTTTTTTTTATTAGTTATACCATAAATAGATTCTCTTCACGTCATTAGCCCATAAACAACAGCATTTTGTGTAACTCATCAAAGCAATTGACAAAGGTCGAGTGGCTGTTTACGTATCACATTATTTAGAATAAATCTTTAAAATATGAATTATAACAATTTTTAATAAGATATTGCCGTTTACTTCAAAACTGTCACTAGAAAGATAGCTTATAATACAAAAGCAATTACGTGACTTAAGCCACTGTCATTTTCAGCACAACCACTAAATATATGTCTAATAAATTTTAAACTTTGGATTTATGGTTATACGAGATGATACAATAAATTTCATTCTATAGTAAATAAGGAAAACAGAGTTGAATCGTTTATTTCAGAAACCCGTCAAGTGTACTTTTTCAAGTTTTGTGGAAACAAAGAACAACTGTCTATCTTTAATACTAATTTAGATTTTGCTTTACTACAATTAGTGTATTAAATGTCTTCTCGCAAGAAACGGTGGATATTGTCTGTAATTAAATTATAACGTTTATTCCAAATTTTATAAACAAAAAAATATTTAAAAAAAATTTGTAATCGACGCGTTTCTGACTATAAAATACGTTTTTACTACAAAAATGTTCATTTTTAATTCCTTGTACGAATTATAGAAAGTATTGTGATCGCGAAAATTTTCGGTTTTCAGATTTCAACGGAAAGTACGTATGCATAACTCAAAAACGGTTAGCCGTAGAAAGTTAAAATTTTGTATTTAGGATTTTTGTTGTGAACCTCCCTTTTTGGTCACTACAAGATTACCGGAAGTGGTATTTTGCTTAATGGTCATTATTGATTTTCATCAAAAATTATATTAAAATATAATGCAAAACTTCTCAAATTAGCTTTATAAGATTTACATATTAATATAAATAACATAATAAATTTTGGTTAACATTGGAAGACCGGAAGTGACACTTTACTTGAAGGCCATGTTATACTTTCATCAAAAACTGTATTAAAATATAATGTAAAACATCTCAAATTTGGTAAATAGAACTTATATATCAATATGAATGTATTCACTAGATTTTGGTTAAAATTGGTGAGCCGAAAAGGGAACTTTACTTGAAGATCATAATAAACACATAAAACATTATATTAAAATTAAATAAAGAATCATATGGTTCGGCAAGAAAGGTTACAAACGCGATTTTTTTTCCAGTCCAATTAAACATTTTTATTACTTGTTTTAATTGCTAAAACTGAGTATAAAATACTGGTTTTTCTCCCCATTAGTGAGATGGACAAGTCTGCAGCAGGAGAATAATATATAAGTTAAGTCGAAACCGCTTAAAATGACGAAACTGTCGATTTCCAATGCTTTATCTAGTGATATTGAAAGAAAACGACCTATTATAACGGAATGAGACCTCCAAAAACAAGAGTGTGTGTGCCAATAGATGGATGTCGCGACGCCGAGTGTCGTTTTTGAAATACTGCAATATTCCGAAAGTAGTAACCACATTCAGGATCACTTTTTGAGCCACCACTTTATAGTTTAAAAGGCGTACAAGGAAGTCATGTGTTATCCACATCAGATATTTTACTTCGCTATTGCAAATCACTTTTCAATAAAAACATGTGATTTTGATTTAAATCGTGTTTAACCGATTCTGTCATTAATTGTGTAACTAAAAAAAAAATGAATGTTTTGCAACTATCTGCTACATTCCAGAGTGAAGAAAACGTGCTTCAATTACTCCAAGAAGCAGGGATAGTGCATAAATCGAGAAAATGTTCGAGAGAGCACGTAAGTTGCATTATCGACAAGGAGACTGCCCTCGTTGGAGATGCCATAAGACGGATTGCAGGGTAAATACAGGAACATGGTTTGAAAACTGTCATTTATCACTGACAAAAAATTTATTGTTTATTCATGGACAAAAGAGTATACTACCATAAAGTTCTCTAGAAAAGAATTAGGTGTAAGCTCCAGGACTGTTATGGATTGGAAGAATACGTTACGGGATGTATGTGCGAGCCAGATTATTTCAAAGCCAATGAGAGGGATTGACAGTAGAAATTCACGAAACCTGCTTTACAAAGAGAAAAAAAAATACTGGCCGAGTGTATCCTCGACAGTGAGTCTCCGGAGGAGTTTGTAGAGAAACTCGTGAATGCTTCCTGAAAGCTGTGCCGAACAGGAGTGCAGAAACTCTGGCGTCTAGCATCACAGCATCAATTCGACCAGTGACTACAATATATTCCCATTGTTGGAAGTCGCACAAATGCCTAAGAAAAGTCCCCGGAACGAGGTATAAACAATTCACAGTTGATCATTCCAAAAATTTCGTGGATAAAGAAAGCGGCGCTAATACTCAAATGGTTGGATCGCTGTGGTCCAGTCTAAAAAGTAAAAATAAACTAGAGAGTGGAACGCACAGGACCATGATAGATTCTTATCTGTGCGAATTTGTTTGGCATAGAAAGCACGGGAAAGAAAACTTCTTCGGAGTAAAAATAGAAAACAATGGCCTTTTTTTTGTTGTTCACCGTTTGTTGGATCTATTAATTTCAAATAAATATGTTCAATGTTGTCAGTTTTATATGTTATTGGTGAAAAAACATGTACCTATTTATTTATTTATTTGAAAATGAGGTTAATAACTACGTAACGATAGTAATTATCAAGTACGTAAACAGTGACAAAGAACTCATATGTTTTTATTGAAAAGAGATTTGCGGTAGCGAAGCAAAAAAGACTCGGGTACTTTTTTGAACCGATGTTCTCGGAAGGCAATAATCGCAAAAACTCGGTTTTTATACAAAGTTCCAAATTTCTCTGAAGGGACAATTCTTTAGGAAACTATTGAAGTAAGCATCGTAGAGAATTAAAACCACTTTGAAGTGAGCCTATTTTCATTCCCTAACGCTAATTATGAGAGAAGTAATAATAAATAAGAGAACATCAGAATGTGTCTAACGCCAAAAAAAAAAAAGATTTTTTGGCAAGCTTCCGGTTATTTGTTTCGTTAATGCATTTTTCTTATCCAATAATTACAAATACAAATAATAATAATCATCCAATAAATATTTAAACAACATTATTATATTTTGACAATTGAGTTAGGTGCGATGTAGAAGAACTGGAGAAGGTTACGGTGGCGATAATATCATAATAAGATACTTCATAATTCATAACAAAGACTCACCGAGTTTCATCCCGTTATTCCAAATACTCTGGAATTTACAGAGGATGATGTATACTCAGTTGTTAGGTAAAAACCACCTAACGAGAAGGTATAAGTTCTTGTAAGAGTCATTCTATAAATCAGTATGATGTTATTAAAATGAAACACATTGCATTTGAAATGTTTATTACTTCGGGCAATCGCAAACGTCACTGAAATGCTTCTTTCATATTAGGTAACTACGCATTTCGGAAGCTTTTATTGGAAAGATGACTATGTCAACGTAAAGGTCTAGATCCATGTTTTATTACTCATTCGTGTCGAGTTAAGCCTACCACGCAATCGGTAGTTTCCGTGTTCGTAAATATGTCAATATCATTCGTTTCCATGAATTTATCAGGCCCATTTATCAGGTAAATCTATTTGTGCTCCAAAAGTCACTGACAGAACTTTTAACGTGTGTTCAATATTCAAACGCAGCATAACTTTTTCGGGAAAGGAGATTTGATGTAAATAATATCTATCTTGACATACCTCTAGCTTCCTAACCAGTTTAATCTAACAAATTAAATATTGAATTAATTAGTAAGGCAATAACTGTTATGTTATGTTTTTTAAACTCATTTCACAGCTCGTATATGTGCATAGTACTAGTAGTACTAGTATTAGTAAGTACCACACAAAACCAAGTTGTTGAAAAAAATATGATTCACTGTTAATATGTGAATGAATGAATGGTTTTATCTATTATGTATGAACCTAATAGTTGAATCTATTATAGTTGAATCTAAAATTTAATTTATTAATACAGTGATACCTCGCTAATCCGAACTCCACTTGTCTGACCTTCCGGGTTGACCGGGCGGATGGCCTAACTGAACACTACTTACTTTTGGAACCCTAGCGTCCGAACTGGCGAGTTCACGAAGAAAATTTCTTCGAAAATGTTAATTCAATTGAAACCTTCTCTTATCCTTCCAGTAGCAATTTTTAGATTACATTAAAACACGAAAAATCTAGAGCTGGTGACATACCAATGCTTAACAGATGGTGAGAAGACCAGCAAGATCCCAGGAATCATTATGTAAAAATATCTGATGTGAACAACACATGACTTCCTTGTACGCCTATTAAATTATAAATGCGTGTCTCAAAAAGTGATACTGAATTTGGTTACTAGTTTCCGACTAAGGAAGCTAAAGGAAGTAAAGAAATAATCCAAGGGAGAATAAAACAGAGAGATACGAGGAAGTTAGAAGCCCAATAAATAAGTCAGGAAGCAGGATGACTAGCCGCCAGAAGAATCATTCTCAGAAGTTCCTTACGCAATATCTCAGCTAATAATGGTGCGATTTAAATGATTTTTATTTCGTTTTGTAGGGAATTTCATTAGCTTTCGTTTTTTTGCGGACGGATTTTTAATTCGATATTTGGATTCTACGTATCTTGAAACGTAAAACATCCTCAAATTTTGAGGGGGAGGGGAGGGGGTTACAAAAATTTTCTATTGAAAGTCTAATATGACCTTCAAATAAAGTACCTCTTCCGGTTTTCCAATTTAGACCAAATTCTAGTATGTTATTTAAATCAATATATAAAGTATAAATACTAAATTGGAGAAGTTTTGCATAATATTTTAATATCTTTTTGATGGAAATCAATTATGACCTTCAAGTAAAGTACCACTTCTGGTGATTAAGCAGTGACCAAAAAGGGTCACTACAAAATTTCAACTTTCTACGGCTAGCCGTTTTTGAGTTATGCGAAATACGAACGAACGTACGTACGTATTTCGTACAGACGCCACGACGAAACTAGTCAAAATGGATTCAGGGATGGTCAAAATGGATATTTCCGTTGAAATCTGAAAATCGAAAATTTTCGCGATCACAATACTTCCTTTACTTCGTACAAGGAAGTAAAAATGATATGACTGTGTATTTTATTGCATTAAAAAAATACATATTTTTTTATTATTATTATATATTTTAATAGTTTCATATATTTAATTGTTTAAACTACTATCTGATCCAAATGAGCATGTTACTATTAATACTATATATATATATATATATATATATATATATATATATATATATATATATATATATATATATATATATATATATATATATATATATAGACTTCGTTTTGTGAAAAAGACGTAAACGCCATTTAAGTCTTCAATAGTTGATTGGCAAGACCCCTCGGACACATAAATAATATTTTAGGACCTGGAATCAACAAAAAAAAGTTTCATTGAAATCGATGAAGCCACGTCCGTGCAGCTTCCAGTTGTAAGTGCCGTTCGGTTCTCGGCGCATTATGAATACGGCTGATTGGATAGGAGGATGAATCCACACTAGCCCAAAAGTGATCGTTCAGCATTGCAGCTAGAACATGTGACTTTAGATACAACTAGAAGCAGAGTAGTCATTGAAAGGTATCAAAAGGGTCTGACCATGGTAGGACTACGTCCTCCAGCATGGAGATCCTGTAGGCCTTTCCGTCTCCAATACCAGACCATCTCAAAAATATTGGTACCATAATATTGCATTATCATCGGATCTATGAGTTCGCAACAAATTTTAAATTGATCGTATGATCAGAAGTGAGCTAAAATTCTAGAATCTTCTACTAGAAGATTTGACTGTTCAGTGAAAATAAATAAAAGCGTTTGAAAAGTACCTAATTTAGTTATAAAAAAAAAAAAAAAAAGGACGAAACCTATTATTCATTAAGTAAACATTTATTTTATTAGCTAGATTAAGGTTATTAAATATGGCGTAATATACCTTACGGTCAAGGATAGAAAATGACCATGATAAATAATTATGTTGGGTGAAGGATATTTTTCCAAAGAATATCATTAATTATGGATTTCTTTTTTGTTGATGCCTTCGTTAGTGAAAAATAATTAATAAACATATAAGACCACCAGCTTAATTGGCAAATCATTATCCGTACACACTAACCCACATAGCCAAATCCGTGAGGCCTTGTAATTCTCTAAAACGGTCGTTCCTGCCTTTCCTTTTTCAGATTCCTAAGAAATATTAGCTGAATTAATGACGAAATTATTAATTAAATATCGGAATTTTTTTATTTCTGAAATTTACATTTATAAAACAAATGCCAAATATAGAAAGGCAGTTCTCAAAATCACCAACCGAGCATTGTCTATCATACAGCTTGATTGACTTACAATCATGAACAGACATTCAATTACTGGATGATATTTATTATTATTTTTAATAATACTTTTGCCAAATTAGGGCTTATTTTTAGTATCGTGTCTAATGAAAAATAATAATCAAATAAAATATACGACTGAATTATACATACATACACAGGTAAGGTATTCATTTTTTATTAATTTTCATCATTTATTGACTATTGATATTTATTTTTTCCTTGTGCCATAATAAAAAAAAATGTCTTTTTTAATTATATTAAATGAAATTTTATGTGTTCTTATATATTTATATTTCATATTATTATAATTAAAGATTACATATGCATTATATTATTAGTCATAAAGAAAAAAATTAAAAAATCGCCCTAATGTATAATATATTTGTAATTAATAAACATAAGTATGAGAATATACTTCCAAATCTTTTATTTAATTTTTTAAGCAAAGTATAAATTTTAATTTGATTATTACCATTATCCAGGAGACTGTGAGTTATTTTTTTGATAATTATTGTTTTTTGCCTTTATGATGTAAAAATGATAACACAATAAATAGTTTAGACATTTAGATTTAGATTTATTTTGTACAAATAAAATATTTGAAAGTATTTTATACTTAATCTTTTTCTATAAGGAATAAAAATAATTTTTTTTTTATCTCTGACATCATTAAATGTAACAGTCTATAGGACGGTTGGTTCTTATTAGGCAGCATCATTAAGGTACTTTTTATATCCTACTGATTATAAAAGTATACATAGCACCAAGACGGTGCCTAGGGTCGTCACAGCACAGCATTTTGGAAGTGAATGAAGAGAAACTTACTGAGACTCTGATAAGAGAAACAGAGTAACTTGGTTTACGAGTAAATGACGATAAGCATAAACCCACGAAAGCAAGTAATTGGCTAGCTTAATAAGGTCAGATTTCAGAGGATTACCGATATTGGTCGGATCTAAAATAGGCTCTCAAAGTAATAAACTTATTGAGTTAAACCAGCAAATAACGAGCATGAATAGGCTGCCTTCTTCTCTCTCTCCTAAATTCGGAAGCCCTGAAAATCCTGAAGCTAGAAATATACAATCCTTTAATCAACCTATCCTGGTAAACGGTTGTAAGGTTTTGGAAAGAGCTGCCCATAATCCAGGGCGTTTACCCAAATATTCCATTTCTTCATAATCGCGCCAATCTAAGATGTGAGCTTAAAAATATAAAGGACAAGTACCGGAAATCCCTTCAGTAAGTAGACAAACATGTTAAAATAGCTTTATCATGGCATCTCTAAACATCATAGGCTCAATATCTCAATAAAGCATCAGCCACACTTGAGGGAGCAGTAAGAAGAGCAGTGGCTCTGTGCTATAAGTGTGGCGGGAGAATTCATTTTTGTATTCCGAGGGTGAAATATTGTTTTTGAGTAATCGAGATAAATGTAGCTTCGTATTTGGTGGTTGGTGTGTCCGTGGGAGGGGGGTGTGAATTTCTTGTTTATATAAAGGTATTCCTTTAAGAAACGTAGTATTGGAAGATATTCTCTCTGATAAAGGGAATGTTGAATTATTGTGGTTTTTCAAAGATTTTGGAGAATTTCGGTTTGAAAATGTACCCACGTGTTGGGTTTTTGTTTGTGGGAACAGCTTAGAGATATAATTTATTGCCAGTTTTTTTTCTTCTGAATAAAAAAGGAGATAGTCCAGAACATTGGCTGAGATATAGGACTGGTTCTAAACGCACCGGTCATGATCCGAATCCCAGTATGAAGGACTTTATCGAGTTTGTCAAGAATCCAGTAGCGGGAAGAACCATAGATATAACATCAATGGTCTAGTTTGGAGCATACTACAGAACGGTAAAGTTTTAGTACCTGTCTGTGCCCCAGGAAGTACCGCTGAGAAATCGTAGTAAATTAAATTTTTTTGTGGCTGTTGGTTTTAATGTAGAAATGTGTGGTTCCCAAACCAGTTTTCGATAAAATATCATTCCTAAGAATCTATGGTTTCGCTTTGTATATGGGTTCGGGGAGTTACTTAAAAGGAGTTCGGGATAGTTAGGAGTATTTCTCTTTCTGCTTAAATGTAGACAGTTTTTTTCGGCAGAGAAACGAAGACCAATATAAAAAAACAGTTTTTGATTCTATTTATTCCTGTAGTTTAAGTTGTATGTTGGTAATGGTATCTGATCGACAAATAATGGCTAAATCATCCGCGAAAAATAGCGGTTTGACACCCTTTGGCAAGTTGAGTCCAAGCTCATTTACCATATTGCTAGGCAGAATTGAGTGGGGCTAAGGATAAAGCCCTGTAGGGCCTGTTGACATGGTTCTCTGATTCACAGCCTATTCCAACTGTGAAGTGGCAGTTCCAAAGAAATTGTTTAATAGAATAGAACATTTGTTCTCTAGTTCCTAAGAAATAATTGAGTTTTAGAGTGACCTGAAGGGTGTATTGACTTAATGTAATGATAACGGTATTCTTTACAGAGTAAAGTATATTAACAGAATTTTTTTTATTAAAAAGATTGGTTTTAGCACTGTGAAAAAACCCTAAACTCAAATGTTCGAGCAAATCTAGAAATAATAAAATGTTGGCTTAAAATTGGTTTTAAGGATCTATCCTTTATTGTTTTTTAAGATTTAAATAATCGCTCATGAATCCGGAACCCTTTGAATAATTCAAACCAAATTTGGGGCATCGGTAAAGATTCTTAAACAACGCAATTTGCTTCAACAGTTGATCCTACGTGTTTTAGAACCAATTTTATTCACGAAAAACTTCAATTTTGTTTATATATGGTCATCACCTTTTTTTAAACAGACTATCTAAGATAGTGTAATAGTTTTTTATATGTTTGGAAAGAAGAAACTCCCCTCTTTTTAACAAGTCCAAGAGCGTCGATATCGGGTAAATTGAAGAGGAGATACAGACCTTCAAACCCAAACGTAATTTTATGGCTTTAAAAATGTTGCACACTCGGGATTGGAATTTTATTTTGTTTTTGATTTTTTTCAACATTAAGATTTTTCGATGTTCTGAATCTAAATCTGCAACACTTATTGGCGTGAAAAAACCTTTGACGCTAGTTTACTTAACAACTTAAACACTTTAAAATTTATTTGACCAAAAATCAATTCCTTTTTAATTTTTATATTTTCTCTTTAATGCGCTCTAAAAAACAAATGTTTAGCTGAAAAAATGATATCAATGTCCTTCTTCAACCAATAAATATAAAATAAAGCATTTTCAGCATGTTTTATTTTTTCCATAGCTCCTAATGCCCAGTGGGCAAAAAGGAAGGTTATGGGTCATTTTTTTTTTCGATGTAGAATTACCAAAAGATTTTGATCAAAATCCGCAACGGACATATCGTGCACTCCCGTTGTTAGTGAAGAAAGTCATTTGTGGCATAGAATGTCACATAAAAGTCTACATCAATACAATAAATTCAAGCATAAAAATATATATAGTCGAGTTTAAGTTAGAAACATCATCAAAATGACAAATATATTTTTATAAAAATAGGCGTAAATTAAACACGATAAGTCAAAAGTATTCGAAAAATAATAAGTCCAATCTAAATATTCAATAAATACTTTAAAAAATATATATTAATGTTTAGAAAAATCACTGAACACCTTGGCTCTATTCCTAACTAAGGTTTCAAAAAAGTGTTAGATTAAATTCCACTTAATTTACTAACTTGGTGAATTCTTACAATCCAGAAAACTTTATTTAAAAATATCATAATACTCTTGTCCACATTAGCTGCTGTCGTTGTCTCCATGTCTAAGGATTATGTAATCTCCTAAACTAATGAAACGTTTTCGCTATTGGGCCCTTCGAAAGTCTCCTTATAATGGATTTAGTTTAACTAAACTATATTTCATAAAGAGAATTTTATTTACTTTGCCAATGTGCAATCAGAACTTAATTACCATAAATAGATTTGAGTGATCGCATCCGATTCAACAAAAAAAGTGACTTACTTAAAAAGCACGAAGCATGAATTTCCTGCTTTGCTGTGTGGAATCGGACGAAGGGGCAATATGAACTTATTTGTTGATCTGGGGATTTAAGAGGTGAGAATAGTCACCTCTTAAACTATTTTTCGTGATTAACGGACACAAAATGTCAGTCACAAAATATGATTTTCTTTATTTTTTACGTAATAGTCAGGGAGCCTTTGGCAACAACAAAAAAAATCATACTAAGGTTTGAGCTTATAAAATGTATATTTGATTAACAGTCTGCAGCTTGGATATGAGCACTCGAAGAGAAAAAAATTAAGAAATAAAAGTTGTAAAGCAACCAATTAATCGTCCATTGAGCAATGTCAAATATCATTCAATTTAAAATAAAGTATAGAAGTCGAAAATAATAACCAGTTATAAAATAAATCAATGAATGAAATGAATAAAAATTTATACCTGAAATCATTTTCTCTAAAGAAACAGGCTTAACAACAGGCCTGAAACCTTCTATCGTCCATATATAAATTATAAATATGACAAAATTAAGCCAGATAATATTTTTAATATAGAATCCTATAAACTGATACAACCAGCAGAGAATCATTTAAAATGGTGGATTTCTAAATATTCTACTTATTATTAAAATTACAATTGTATTTTCAAAATATATTAGATCTAAAAAAAAAAGTTTCGTCAATACCAGTTCATGTATTCTCGAATTGCTTAAATTGAATATCGACCTTGGCAGATATTAATAAATGTCAATAATTAAAAGTTGTTATTAAGAAAACAAGAATTAAAGAATATTTTTGATTGGCGATAGATAGATAGATCCAAACGTTATCATAAATTTGTACATTTTTACATACAAAATTTGTAAACTCATGAAAGATTGGTCATCAGTTCGTTTTGATAATAAGAATCGAAATCTGTAGAGTCCGCCCAAATTTCAACTTCCAACCGCCAAATTTTAGGGCGGCAAGATATTCACAAAATTACTTATTCGAATTAAATCAAGTAAGGTATCGATTCTTATAGTTGTTTTTGCTGTTAAATCAAATGAGACCACTCTGATGACGTTACAGCCAATTTTTCAGAAGTTATTGCTGAATTTATAGTCTGGGAGCCCTTGGCAAAAAAAAAAGAAAATAAAAAAATAATTATACTAAGGTTTGGGTGTATAAAATGAAAATGTTCAGAGGCCTGGCATGAAAAATACATGTCTACCAACTTGCAGCCGCTTTAATACAAAATGGCTACCTAAAAACATTTTAGGACTGTTTTTGGTATTTCACTTATAATTCCTTAGCGGTGTTTCCTTCGAAAAAGTTAAGGTATATATTGGAAAACCATCGAATTCTGTACCTAATGAGTACGACATCATAATAATGTGGTCAACAGGTTTGGTCGAAAACCAAGGTCAAAAACGACGATTTTGTCAAAAATAGACAGAGTACTTATATACGGGTCTGCAGCTCTAAGAGAAAAATTTAAGAACTAAAATTTGTAGAGCACTAGATTTTGCGTCTGATGAGCACAATAATTTTTAAATTCTGTCAAAAACATCCATCGAAATTGGAAATCTCCCGTTCTCCGTCAATTGGCATATTAGCACGGTAGAATATCATTTGGATATCTGCGTCTAATGAGTATCACAACATAATAATTTGGCAAACTGGTCCAAAACCACGGAGAAAAACGACGGTTTTGTCAAAAACACAGAAAGAGTTCAGTACTCTTTGTATTTCAGGCTCAGTGTCTGCGATTGTAGTTTTCGACCACACCCGTTAACCAAATTATCACGTTGTGGTATTCATTAGGCGCATAATTATTTAATTTTTTATGTGCCTTAATTTTGTTCGATACCGTTGAGGAATTATAAGTGAAAAAACAAAATAGTCCAAAAATGTCTGAGTTTTTGGCCGCCATTTTTTTTTTTTTGCTTTACCTGTAAGTTGACAGACCTGCATTTTGCATATCAGGCACGTGCACATGTTCATTTTATATGCCCAAACCTATAAAGGGCTGTAGCCCTGATATGCAGTAGGCCCTGAGATAACAGGTAACCGTTTGGAAACCTATTATTGATATATCGCCATATGATTAAAATATATTGTGTAAAGATTGTGTAAGTTACAATAAAAACTGTATTCATCAAAATGCACTTGTTTATTGAAAGCAAACCATAACACTTAATATGCATGAAATTTGTTAGCTTTTTTTTTGCCCACGGCTTTTGGACTATAAATTCAGTAATATATTTTGAAAAATTGGCTGTATCTTCATGGCATTCGATTCAACAGCAAAAAAAAAAAATAAAAAAAAATAAACGAAACGATACCTTACTCGACTTAATTTGAGAAAGTTGAAAAAAAAAATTCTCTATTAATACGATTATTATATTTGACATGAATTATTAAGTATCTTTATACCACTACTATAAATGGTATCATGCCGATTTCAGACTTTTAATATTATATCTCTATAATATTAAAAGTCTGAAATTTCGGCCAATCTTTTAATCTAACAAAACATAAAAATATAAATAAAAACTTTTAAGTTCTCATTGCTCAAGTCTCAAGTCCTTGAAAGTAGCTCTAAACACGCTTTAGAAATCTTAACACCGCTCTACTTAAAACTTCAACTTGTATTCTAATGTTTGAACACGCCAGAAGTATTAATACCATCATAGAATCAAGACAGCTAAAAAGTTTCAAATATTAAACCGTTTAAATAAATTCGACAGAAACATTGTTTATGGTTTGAAGCTTAATTAAAATTTTAAAATAAAAATTGATAAAATTTAATTATTATTTAAAAAAAAGTAAGGATTTTTTCGGATACATGCTCAAATCTCAAATATGAATACTAATTTATGCATGTATACATAAAAATTGTATATTAGTTAATATTTAATTTGAACACCAGTTTATAAAATTGCTAACTTTGTTATTTATTTTTGTACTTTGAATTTACGAGTACATATTGTGGATGAATAAAATACAAATGTTAATGTTTTACACAACCACTGTTCTACGATAAATAAAATAATTATCTACATCCAATTGTTATCTTCGAGGCTCCTCTTTTGACTTTGAATAAATTTTAATCTAGATGGGTTGTATAATAACAGAGAGCCCGATACACGCTATATGACCAGGGGTTCTTTTCTAGTAGTCAATAGTGCTCATACAAAACATTTGTGAATGTGGAAGAAATTAGGCCATCACATTTAATAACAAAACATGTTTCGCACCAAACAGAATACCTGAGGGGGCATTAACGTTAGTGTGCTAGTACGATTGGTGAATTGATGAATTCATGTAATTAAATTAATACATCTGGTAATAAAAAATTGTGGGCAGGTATCAGAATATATATGTTAGGCAAGGCCGTATCTTTCGCGCCGCAGGAGATCTTGCGCTGCCGCTTACTTCAACCTCTTCGCTATGTATTTTTCCGATAATAGCGAAAGCAATTTGTTATCTGGGTCCTCCCTATACGTACGTCCCTCAGAGCTGGTTGCTAGCTAATGAGTAAAGCGTGGGAGAGGAGAAAGGGTGGACAGGACTGATAAGCAGGGAAAAGTGGAGTTAATCCTTACTCAGAGAACTATGTGCGTCTTGACACAACGCCTTCGTTGGTTTGTGGCCATCGTTGCTACCTGGGATTTAAAAAAAATGAGACCTATGGTCCCTAAAATGTTTACAATAAAAAAAGACAGAAAAAAATAGAGAAACTCTATAGAATTGGAGGATGAATAAATCCGAAACGGGTAACTAAATATAAACTAAATATAAACTTAGGACTGATTGCCCCATCCCTAATTTGGATTACTCTTCATAATTAAAGGATCTCTCCGAACTTAATAAGTATCATTAAATCAATTTAGTAGGATACCAAAGGAATTATAAAGCGTGATGGATTAGTGTCTCTTCTATTCAAATTCTACAGGAGAGTTAAACAAAGAGATAGTCTGAGTCCTTTTTGTTTAATTTGGTGATGGATAATGTTTGGTAGGTGTGTAAACGAATAACACCCGAGAACAAATGTGGGCTTCTGTACCTGATTCCTGTCCTTGTTAAAAGTATTATCTCTGCATAGCCCTGATTCCAGATTTCACTTGTCAGTTACAGATTGTTGTGGATGAATGGAACGAGAAACTGAAGAGGAGAGGCTTGATCTACAACTCAACCAAGAGCAAAATCATGAATGTTAGTGAGGATATAGATCATTTTCAAATTACGTGGAATGGCCAGATCCAAGAGGCTGTATTAAATCGTGAATCTCTAAGTTCTGTTCAATCTAGATCACAAATGATGCTAGAACTGAGCAGAATATACTGAATGATTTTACAAACATCAATAAATAAAGTATTCTACCAAATGGCATCCGGCCGTAGGTGGCGGCCCCAACGCCCGGTCATTGTACCGCAGTTAGCCACTGATCCTCCAGGTTTGGGAAACACATCCAATACACTGTATACAGCACACAGCACCCCTTACTGCATACAAAACCCATATACAGTACACACCCTAGATTCACCTTCCCTAGGTAGCCGCCCCGGACGGGGGAGTGCATCAGGGTACTCTGAGGAGGCAACTGACTCATCTGAACCATTCGACTATAAGCAGGAAGGCTAGTCACCGAACATTGCTTATTAAAGAAACCGAACTGAATAGAAGCCGGATTGACTCAATGGTGAAGACTTTTGGACCACCTAAAATACGGACAAAATTGCAACTTGGAATGTGCGGACAACGTATAAATCTGGAAAGCTGGCTCAGGTGGAGAACAAAATATAGAAATACAAACTGGAGATACTTGGTCTATGCGAGACAAGATGGACTGATTTTGGAGAACAAAGGACAATGGAACTACTTTTTTGTTTTCCGGAAACTGAGGGGGAAATCCGAACCGAACTGCTGGTTTCAGATTCTTGTTGAGTAAGAAAGCTAAACAATTTTTTCTTGAATGGAACCCTGTAAAAGAAAGAATTGCCAGTATAAAGCTGATGACGAGGGTGAGGAAGATAAGCATTATTCCCTACCGAGGTGAGTCCAGATGAGAAAAAAGAGCAATTTTATGATCAGTTGTATGATGTACTGAGGAATACAAAGAAACAAGATATTATTATACTAATGTGTGACTAATATGACAATAGGGACGCGGAAAGAGTCATGGGTAAACATGGAATGGAAACCATGAATGGGAATGGGGAACATCTTGTAACATTGTGCTTAAACTGAGACTTGGTGATTGACGTGACACTTTTCCCACACAAACCATACGGTTTCATGGATATCCCCCGACACCCATACAGAAAACCAGCTCGATCATATAGTGATCAGTAAGATATGGAGATGATGTACTGAGGAATACAAAGAAACAAGATATTATTATACTAATGTGTGACTAATATGACAATCACCAAATATCTGCCACCCTTGTTAGCAAACAGAAAAGCAAGGGCGTTAACTTCTGTCTCTCCAAATCTATTTTCTTTTGGTGCTACTACGTGGAGAGAAGAACTGGGCTACTCTAGAAATATAAGTAACATTACAGTAGATTAGGTTCCTGAGGAGGATTGCAGGGAAGACTATGCGTGACTGTGTACGCAATGAAACCATTAGAGAGAGCATGGGAATATGGCCAATCCTAGAAGTGGTTTGTACATGTTTGATGGATGCGGGGTGAAAAAAATGCAACGACGCTTCTTGAGGCTCGCAGTCATGTACCAGTAAGGCAGAGATGAGAAGAATGGCGTGTGATCAATTTATTGTCAACAATAAAGAAGGAGGTCTGAAGTTACAACAAGCCTAACAGCACGATAGATATAGAGATCGAAGAAGGATTTGATTTTATTTAACCATCCTCATACATGGTTAAATGTTTTTTAATAAGAGAACGCTTCCCTAATGAATTTTACAATATTTTGCAAGCAAATAGACTCAATCAATTTTGAATATGAATTTATCTAACACACAAAATATTTAAAAAAGACATTTTCACACCAATTTTGTAAATTTTGAAATGCTAGATTAAATGATTATCTGAACAATAATCATTCACTCTGAAGAGATTTGCAGTGAGTTAACCATTTCGACCTGATCGCTAGCAAGAATAGGTTTGACCATCACTAGTCGAGACGTTCACAACTGCTGTGAGAAACTTTTTATTGGCTAGTTAATAGAAAGAAATACCTTCATCGCGTTGTAACAAGATTACCTAAAACGTTTTGTGAATAAATATATCGGGTAATCGCCGAGTTCGGCTATAACATTAAAATCAAACCTTAACAGCTTCCTTGGTTCCGAATTATGGCCTTCATGTCGTTTATTAAATTCTGTTTTTATTATAACCTTCACAAAAGAAAATTCCACACTGAATCAATCGGCTCTTCAATGGAATAATGTAACGTTTCAGCGCAAAAAAAGATATATTCAGTGGCATACGCAGGGAGGATCAGAGTGATATATCCCCAACCCTTCCCCGAAATGTATGAAAAATTTAATTTTCATACCCACCACCAACAAATGAGATTTGTATTTTGAGTAATATTTTTGGAAATTTTAACAATAGTTTTAGATCCAATGTTTATGCTTACCCTTAAATTTGTCGTTTATAGACATTTAGGTGATTATTTGTATTCTTCATATTAAATACACTCCCGAAAAAAAAAATCCTGTGAAAAAAATTCTACTAATTCTAATAAAAATCTAAATAAAAAATATAATAAAATTCTAATAAGCCTCTGGATATATTCGTTTAAAACTTACAGTATAGCAAAATAGCAGGTTATTAAAAACCAAATCATTATCTTTGCGGTTCAATTTTCTTAACAATAGTAATAATACTATGAATCTAATAGTTTACCGTGGTGATCTATGAGATAATGGTGAGGCTAGTTGTTAAAATGAAAATGAAATAATAAATAGTCACAATGAATTATTAAATAGATCTACATTTTTTTTATTTTTACCACCATTCTGATCATCATTTACTGTCAATAAGAACAAAGAATACAAAAGTGCCGTTTTTTGAGTTGGTCTTGCAACTGAATAGCAATATAGTAGTCGCCCTAGTTCCATATTGACACTGTTCTAGAACAATCTGTTTCTTTTATCTTTCAAGTCGGATATGACTGTTGGTCTAGAGTTATTGGACACTTTTATTGCCGCTGCTTTCTTTTAATTTTTAAAGAGAAGAAAAAAACAACAACCATTGCGGGTGCTGGAAATTATTTGTATACGCTGGTAATTAATAACATTTCAAACAAATCAAAAGCAGGGCACTTGTTCGTTTATAAAATATTTATGTATTACTTCCGCAAATGGATTTTGTTTTTTTGTTAGATAGACTTCCAGTCCTATAATAAAAAGTAAAATAAGTTTGGAAGTTGTTTGGGTTTCGTTTGACAATAAAAATCCAAATTTAACTTTATTCTTGGGAACTGTCATTTCTACGGAAATAAACACTGTGAAATACATAAAGAGTCATTAACTTCATCTTGAGTTCTTATAAACATAAATATTTTGGGAATAAATACCATATACTTATCATACTTAACTTAATTAAATATTCATTAATGGTGAAATAAACTTAAACCTAAATGGAGTTTCTTAGATATTTATCATTATGGAACGTCTGCTAGCTTAGAGCTTTTTTGTTATCGAGGCAACAAGTTGGACCAATTGTAGTATGCGATCATAATTGAAGCTACCCAAACATGTTAATTGGCATCCACTTCATGAGAAGGATTAACAAAATAAAAATTGGCGGTTATTCCATTTGTGCTTATGAGCACGTGGTCCCCCAAGCTTTATACAATAAAAGAAAAATAACTTGATAGTAGTGAAAATAAATAGAAAATATTTATTTGCAATTGAGTAAATCAAAACAATAGGAGCCCCTCATTCTGATAGAGGCAATCCGCACCGCTTGAGCAATGAGCCCCGTAGAATGGGCCGGAAGGTGGAGAGTGGACTGGGTTTTGTTTTGGAGCAGGTGCTATCTGCTGTGATCGCCAGGCGTTCAAACATTTCTTGTGATTCTCCACAATCTAGGAGCTGGTGTGCAAGGAAATTTTACAAGAGCTAATTTAGCGCACCAAAGTAAATTTCATTCCCAATTTATGTATTAGTTATTTATTTTAGCTGAGCCAATAAAATTGGTAAAAATAAATAAATTATTCTTTATTTCCCAAAGAAAATTGAAGATGTATAAAATTAGCCTTCTGTTTTTTTTTAAACTACCTGCTTTAGGCTGACAACTGGAGTAGTAAACTCACAAAAACTGAAGACGTCTCTATTTCTGACGGGTATTTTACGTCGTATTTTTCGGTTGGTTACAATGAAAATTACATTTTAGTCGTTTTATTAATTTTCGATTTATAAATTTCGTTTTATTGGATCAGTAAATAAAAAGTAAAAAGGCCATTCGGTTACTAAGTATTTTATTTTACATTATATCGATGTTTCGGCCGTCTTGGGCTATTCTCAAGTCTAAAAGAACAATTTTGTTTAGTCAATTTTCATTAACATAATATATTTTTTCTTATATAATTATTACAACATTTATTTAATTTCAAAATACCTACCAGGTAAAACGTACTTCATTTAATTATTTATATGTAAAACAAGTGTCTTTCTTTCTATAGTAAAAGATTACAACACACAATTTATCTATTTAAATTTATTGCTTATTAAAATTAGCTGTGTGAACCACCGTCCAGAAACCGCATTGCACATAACTACAATTGTATTTATTGTACTATGTGTTGTATTTATGAACTATAATTTCAACATTTTACTCAAAATTAAATTATATGATTTTAAATACTTCCAGTTTCGAGTGAACTAAGTTCTCTGAAGGAAATATTAAGCTATTAATGAAAGCCTTAATTGCTTATTAAATATTTGTTGTGCGTAGTTATCATTTCATATTACTGGGGCCATTCCTCATAAAAAGGGGTGATAAATGAATAAAATAGATATATAAAATAGATAGCTATTTATCTAGATGGTACGTACCTGCCGCCAGAGGAGCCGAGGTACTCGACATGGGCCCGGTACTCTATCCTGGTGGGACGGGGGGTGTACCTGTGGAGAGGCCGGAGGTAGCGGGGCGGGGGGAGGTAGATGTCCCTTCTGGAGTACGGATCCAGATACCTGCCGGTGTTGGGGGGCGGCGCCGGGTAGCGAGGCACGTACCGCTCCACCGGCGAGTAGCGGTCCGTCGGGTAGCTCTCCCCCATACCCACCTGTCCGCACCTGAAACAATGCCACAATCATTTTAGTAATAATGAAATAATTATATATATATATATATATATATATATATATATATATATATAACACTGAGATGGGTTCTTAATTTGTTAAATCTAGGATATCGAAGTTCCGATTAAAAGTAACTACTTTTAATAGTAGAACTACTAATACTAAGAAACTAAGAACTACTTAATACTAGAACTACTTAACTAAGTTCTAATTAAGTGAAAAAATGATAAATATGTATCAAAAGGCTGAAACCCTTTATATGGATAGACCATTATAAATATCTATTATTTCGTTTTCCTGCTAATACTGCTATTTATTGAAGATATAATAATGTATATTGAATATATTTTAATTAAAAATAATAATTAGAGATAGTCGATTCAATTAATTAGATAAATAAATATTATCAACTGAAAACATGGTAATTTGATGATGACTAAGAAGATATCACCTGCAAGACCTTGGAAAGCCAGTCCTATTTCGATAGGCGACATTGCGCCCAAAGAGCCAACAAGACTCTTGCCCTAGGGAGCAAAGGTAATGAAAGCAGACTTCTGAACGATCAAAACGCCGAGAGAAACTTCTGACATAAAATTATACTTCTGAAAGCCGAGACAGCGCACAAATTACTATTTGAGCCTTAAAATCGGGCAAAATTATCTAAAGCTTTTTTTAGTTTCATACAGCTGCACCTTGGGATTGAGCCTCAATTTGAGCCTCAAAACCCAAAAAAAGTCCGAATCAGAAAGCTTGTGAAAACCTTCACTAAGTCCATCATTCTTCGAGGTTGAAAACCTGTTTTCATCTCTCTGAATTCTTTCGGGATGGCATAGAATCCTTTCATGGTGAAATCCCGGACGATTTCAATAGAATCTTGGAGAAAATAACAAAATAAAAAAGTACTACGTTGAAATAATTATATGTTTCTTCTCATTATATTTAAAGCAATAAATAACATTAGGGTGGCAGATTTTTTGGATAATATAGTTAATATTGGTCTCAATTATATATTTATAATCAATCTGATTAAACCGACACACAAACAAAAACACCTTAATCCGATAAAATTGAGTAAACAATAAGAATTACCTATCTAATCATTCTTCATAAACATGGTTCGTAAACGAGCAATATATTCAGTAAATCAATGAAATGATAATTTTAAAATAAAGCATTTAAATAAAAATATTTAGTATGGAAAACAACTATCACGGACGAAACCACTGATGACAAAGAGAATTGGAAAAGTTACGGTTTGATGAGCCAGTTATCAAGCTTAAGGAATGATGGGTTTAATGGAGTTTTTCAGAATCTTGCTGATTCGGACTTTATATTCGGAGCCTCAGGAATGCTAAAAAAGGGTGGTAAAAGAAAGAATATCTGGGAAAATATTTTTTGAATAGAGAGAGGGAAAAGGAGGAGAGTCTATAGGAAGACGACTAGAGAAAACAGAATTAGTTTATGAGAGGAGAGCTGAGAGATCAGGGAAGTTTAGCTGTCCAGTTGGTCAAGAGGAAAATCGAGAAGAGTTGAGTCTAGCAGACAAGGAGATAACAAGAAGCAGCGCAGCCAGATAAACGTTAGTACAAGACAACTAAAAAACAAATAAGTCTCAATTCATAATATTTATGTGTGTACTTTTGTGTTGGCAACTAAGTCCCCAATTATTCTGGTTAGAATAGGTTGGTTAGCTTTAGGATAATACGTATTTCCTTCTCTAGCTATAGTGCATAAAGAAAGATATTAAACCCCAAATAAATAAACAATAAATTAAAATATTTATAAATAAAATAAAATTCGTAATATTTCATAAAACAAACATTACGGAACAAATTGCTTAGGCTTGGGTCCAGAAAACGATTAGCTTAAATCATATCCAAGAATCCCGAATTTTTTTACTTATAATTAAATAAATGTTTCTTTAAGAAAACTTTTTTTTTTTTAAATAAAACTAAATGGAACAAGTTCCATCTCTCTATCAAAACAGCACCTCTTTTTGTTGAGTAACAGTTAGTTTTAACTGATAATTTAAATTAATAGTAGCAGTTTTAACAGTTCAACACAGAAAGAGAATCAACCTACTTCTAGAAATGTACAAGACTGAGACACAGCTGTGCTTAAACCTATTAGCTATAGTGACTCAACTGCAAGATCCTTACAAATAAACGTGTTTAAAATGATACTTTGGCGCACGTCAACAACTAGATAAGTCACATTAGAAAATCATGATTTCACGATCTTAATAACAATGTTTGGATTGAAAAAATAAAATGTCCAAACTTTAAAAATTAATCTAGCCCCTGAATATTGTATTTTAAAAATGACTGGCATCATCTGTTAATTCGTCCACCGATGTGCTCCATTATCAGATGCACAAAAGCGTTATTTTCTTACTTGATCATACTATTTGTAGTGTTTGATACAATATTGAAACAAATTGCAAATAATTTTACAACAATTTTGGAAGCATTTGCATTTTCCAAATTATTCTATATAGGTCGATTATTTACTCTATATCCTAGACCTTTTAAAAACTAATTGGACTGCTCATGAATGCGAAAAAAAATAAAATTTAGACATAAGATGAGGAAAAATTTAATGATATCTTTGTCAAAAAGAAAAAAAATACTTTCATTGATCATTTTAGTTTTATTAAAAGTCATATATTAACACTAACATTAAAAATGCGGTTTTGGCATAATTATTCTAAAAAAAAATTTTTTCTTTTATATTTTATCTTCAAATCGCCGAGATATGGGCATATCAAGCCTTTAATCGGCCGCCATTTTGAAAGTAAATATTCGTTTCTTGGATTCTTCGTATCTATGTTAGACCGTAAAACCTAAAATGTTGAGGGAATTAAAGAGTTTTTTTTTTGGTTGTCGATTAATAAGATTCATATTATTCACTGAAAATAATAAACCAAAAAGATTCAGGATCAGAAACAATTACTGGTTATTAGATTATTTTTTAGATTCATCAAAAATATTTATATTAATATAAAAACAGAAAAGTAGCCGAGGGGAGAGGTGATGGGCTTCAGCCTCACCTATCTCCCCGAATGATTATTTTCTTCTTATTTTATTTAGAAAATCAATATTTGTGCATGAAATATAACTGAATCGCTCTTTTGAAAAGGGGTTAACTCCTTTGAATAATAATCGAGTTCACTCCTTCTCAAAATCAAACTGAGAGAAATAATTATTTAGATTGTTATATTAGTCCTCTCCAATGTAAAATACTGTATAACCCGCCTGTGCAACAAACCATCGGATCAGAATATTCAGTTTATTATATTTTTGCGGTGGGAGCACCACAACTGTAAATATTGTGCCAATATTACATCAGATACGTTCGTTCTTGCTTTCTCAAAAGACCCGCCTACCTAGTTCCTTTTCTTAAAATGCTAAGGAGGATGTGGGGAAATGAAGGGAAAAAATACAGAACATAATTATTATTTATTTAGCCTTAATTTATCTATTAATTTAGTCTCATTTATTTTTGCTCCCTCACATTAAAGTTGTCTAGGCATTTTCTTTACGGTTCAGGCACGATAGATAATTTTTTTTAAATTAATCTTCTATGGACTTTCTCAACGTGATACTAGCAGAAAATATTAAAAACAAATAGTATATAATAGATAAAATTTAGTATGTAGCAATCCAGTAAAAAATAAATTCATAAACGTCCAAAAAGTGGTTTTGTCACATTTAAGATGTGGAAAATGTTCGTTTGAGAAAAATAAAAAATAGTACGTAATATCGTTTAAAAAATGATTTTGGAACAATTGAAGTTGGTCAACAACTTTTCTGAAAAAAAGTTAAAAACCACGAAATATGGCCATTTTTTAGCATACAAATACAGATATTATAGCTGTCGTTCGAACATGTTTGGTGAATGTGCAATAAAAACTTAATGCACAAATAATAATAACGTTTCGCGGAAAATACGAAAATGTAAAAACCGGTGCTCTAAAAAACCCGGCTTGAACAAGGTCCAAATTGGTCCTCGAGAGATTTTTCAAAGCGCTTTGAAAAATTGGGCCTGAAAAATTTAAAGAATTAAATGAATATATTTCCCAGTTTTTAATTTTTGTAAATAAAAGTTGTTGACTCAATTGTTCAATTTTTGTTCAACGCTATTAGGTACTATTTTTTATTTTTCTCAAACAAAATTTTTACATCTTAATCCTTGAAAAAACACTTTTCGGCACGGATCTTAATTTTTTTTTTTACCTGATTGCTAAATACCGATTTCATCTAAAATATATACAATGTTTTTCTACTTTTGTCTCCTAATAATCACGTGAGAAAGTTTTATTTCAAAAAATTAATATATTTTTCTATCGCGCCTAGACTAATATTTACTATAAGATGCTCATCAATTTTCTATTAATATGAATTAGGAATATATATGGGGCAGGCTTTAAAGTACCCGCAATATTTAACTGTTGTGAGGGTTTAGCGGATCTAACGCTCGGACGCATCTAAGGGTTTTATTGTATAGAACAGTATTCTCCTCTTCTTCGCTTAAGTCTAGGCCTTCGTTTCCGAGTTATATTTTTTCCATCTGCTATTTCAAATTAACTTATACTTGAAATATTTACTGTTACAAAGTAATACGAAATTACAAGGTATGATAAATAATTGTTTATTCTGTTATCAATTATCAAATAATCATATCTGCTTATAAGAAGTATAGATGGAAAGTTTTAATCAATATTTGACATCCCCAAATTACATGCCACACCACAGTTTGCCAATGACGGGTGTAATTTTGTTCTTTATACGTACAATAATATTCACACTTCTTTAAACATATTGAAACAGCTTTAATAAAAATGAAATAATTTTGATTTCAGCCAATTTTATTTCTTCAAAACATTGACATAATTCGATATTGACTCAATGCTAATGACGGTTTAAGAGGGCTTTAGACAGAAGACAACCATAGATAATTAATTTCTACTTTACTAGACAGTCCCAGTGGCGGTTATTCCATTTTTGCTTATGAACACGTGATCTATCTAGCTTTATAAAAGAAAAATACAATTACTTATAGCATTAAATAGAAATATGAAATATTTATTTGAGACTATGTAAAACAATATAAACGGAACGCTTTCATTCTGTCACGGCGCTATTCACATATCTGGTGCAGGAATACGATTCGCGTTAAAAATCACAAATCGAGATTTTCAAAGATAAGCACGTTTCGACGTCCACACTAACCATTTTTAACATTTTTATTATTGTGTTTGTGTGTAGATGTCAATAGATGGGCGCCAATAGATGTCGCGACCCTGAGTGCTGTTTTTGAGATATTACTATCTTCGGAAACTAGTAACCAAATTCAGGATCACTTATCGAGCAATCTATTCATAATTTAAATAGGTGAACAAGGAAGTAATGCGGTCTCCACATCAGATATTTTTAAGGCTTTTTTAGCGATTTTATTTGAACTGCTATTTACTTCCAAACCAATAGTAATTAACAAACAATGAACAATAAAATAGCTATAAAGACTATACTTACAATCGATTATTATACGAATTACACTAATTACATTCCGGACAGTGAAACTATCACTTTATTCACTGTTTCAAAGCAGTTTCACAATGCCTGTTCAGCTTAGGATCCGTTTAAAATCACCTAGTTTGAACTAATTTTGTCACTTAAAATTTTTGATTTTTATAATTTTTAATTTTTTTTGGTTCTGATTTCGTTCAGTACAGGTTAGGACACTGCATTCCAGTGTCGTGTTAGGGATCAATCCATTTGAAATCACCCAGACACTATCCTCGATATATTTGATTTTTTTTATCAATTATTCCCTATTATTCAGTGATTTCAAAATCATGAGTAAAAAACTTTTCAGGCTCGTACGTTTTCTTTTGCAGCCATTTTGGTAACTTCGAAACTGAAAACAAGCTTTGGGAAAATGTCTCTAACTCTTGTAATTTTGTAGATATCAAAACAAAACAAAAACTAAAATTATTATAAGGATGTGCTTGCTCTAAATTGTTTGGCCTCACAATACATCACCAAAGTAGTGAGAAAGGTTCTTAAATTTTATTGTAAAATGTGACTTTGAGCACATCCTTATAAAAGTTTTAGTTTTTGTTTTGTTTCGATTTCTACAAAATTACAAGAGTTAGAGACATTTTCCCAAAGCTTGTTTTCAACTTGAGTTTCAGCTAACAAAATGGCTGCAAAAGAAAAAGTATGAGCCTGAAAAAAATGTTTTATCCATGGTTTTGAACTCACTGGATGATAGAGAAGAATGGCAGAGAATGATAGAGAGAGAAACTGGTAAACAAACCAATAATGTCGAGCACAGAGTCTGGGTGATTTCAAATGGATTGACCCGCTAACACGACGACACTGGACCAACCAGCACTTAAATATTGTATAACCTTGACCGGAACTAACCCTTACTGGACGAGATCTCAACCAACATGATCATCTGTTCTTGATGTTCTGTTATTTTATAGGATTATGAAATCTTCTGGAACTTCGAGGCTAGACCTTCTCGAATCCAGAACATCCTCGAACAGTCAACCACGGCCAACTGAAAAATATTTCTGAACCTAGCAAAAGCTGTGCGATAAGTAGAATAATTAAAAATTTGTTAAATATACAAATGCAAATAATTCCTAACGAAGCGATCAGTAAATGATCACATGTCGAAAGAATATTTTTAAGTTGGGCCCTAATCTATAAAACCATTAATCTATAAAACCATTCTGTTCCAGCCATTCCTACAATACCATTTAATTATAATATATTATAACAAAGCGGCAGTGCTTTCGAAATACCTCACAGAGTGTTCTGAAAGAGGCCAAATCCACCGCAGACGACATGAGCGTTTGCGGTTATGCGCACTTTTAGTCAAACTTCGCTGGATTTCAATATCAATGGTGCGGTTTGTGCAAAAGTCCTTTTTTACTCCACTCCAAATACTTGATTCGGAATTTCAAAGGTGAGACTTGAACTTGGAATATGTTTTTATTTTATTAGTACACAATGTACGAATGTGATCATTTATCATTAGTACTTGCAATGCCGTCATACAGGCACGAAGCAGTAATTACAAATAGAGGGATAAACAAATCATCTATAATAAATTTAAAAAATAAATAAACTGAATTAACCTTTAAAATCACAGCTATGTTGGAATATCATTTAAATTAGAGTGGTTGGAATGCAAACAATTAGGCATGATTAATAGCTATTAACATTCTGAAATGCTAATACGCGGGATTCCATGGAACCCTTCAGTTACATGTAGAGTGGACTTAATTTACTATTCGTTCAAATTTCAATAATATCTTCGAGAAAAAAGAATACTATACAATCATTATGTAATATATAAAGGGTGTCCAGTATACATCGGCCCTAATGCTTCTCTCAGCCAACTGGATGGTAAAATAAAAAAAAAAAACCGGAGGAAAAGTCTTAGGCCTACTTCTATTGTTTCACCAACCGCTATTGCATTTTAACTTTGACGGAATACGTGCCGTTGCGCAGATGCGTACGGAAAGCTTTGGGTTTGCGGATAAAGCCTACTTTTTAATACACTTATTTAAAGCCATTAAGAAGTTATGAAAGACCCCACATATCGTATTTCGATATCTTCAAAATTAAAGGATTAGAATCTTTTAGTGTGAACGTCATTTTATTTTTCAGACACATCATAAACTGGAATCTTGGAGATATGATACATAATTTTTATATATTTTTTTCATTGTATTCCTACTAAAAATTTTGCCAAGCCAGTATGTGTAGTATTTGTTCTGAAAAAGTGCTAAAATGTATTTTCTGAAATGATATTTCCATAATTATGAAAGTAAAATTGTTTATATGAATTCAAATTGTTTATTAATGTAACAATAGAAACATCGAATTTAATATAAATAATAATAGTGTATAAAATATTCGTTTACATACAAAAAAAAATCATTTAAATTCTCCGAACATAATCACATTTTCACTTGGTGTGTAAGAGGCCATATTTTAGAGATAGATATTGAACGTATAAGCAGCTATCGGCAAATGAATGCCCTCAAGAACAAATAGGTTCCGCCACCTTAAGGATTAATCCCTAAGGTAATTATCTTGAGGGTTACTGAATACTGTCTCCATCACATTCCGTACAATATCGGTAAATAGAAGAGAGGCCCCAAAGGATGACATATTAATATTATTGTTAAAGTAAGGAAGCTACCACAAATTAGAATCGAGGAAACCTGCCCTACGAAAAAAACTGGGAAACTTTGGAAGCCATAATGACTGAAATGTGAGAGAATGGTTCTACTGCTAAATTAATAAATATTTTGAATTCAGACAATCAATTCATCTTTCGTAATTGTGGAAAAACATTTCAGAAATTAATTTTTTGCATTTTTCAGAAACAAATACTACACCTACAGATTTGTCAAAATATTTAATAGAAAGATGATGAAAAAAATACATAAAAATAATTTTAAAATGATTATATTTAAAAAAATTATTATCCCATAGATACTTCATAAATTTTATTCAACTATTTATATCAACGTTTCTGGCTTATTTTTGTCCATTTTCAAGTTATCTTTACCTGCCACTATTACATCAATATTCATAAAATATCCCATGACTCCATATTTACAAAAGTAGAATCTTATTTGTACATTATAGTTCTCCATTTCTTATTGCCCTGTTCAAATGAGTGAGCTATTAAAGTGCGATTTTGAATTCATTTAGAAGAATAAAAATAATATATCATGTCTCTAAGACCCCAGTTCCTGATGAGTCTGAAAAATAATAATGACGTTGACAATGCATGATTCCAAAATTGTGTAAATTCCTCAATTTTAAATATATTGAAATACGGTTCGCGAGGTCATTCATAACCTTTTAATGGCTAAAAATGAGCCTATTAAAAACTAGGTGCTATCTCAAAACCCTAAGTTTTCGCCACGCGTCAACCGCACGCATCGCGTCAAAGTTAAACAGTAATAGCGGTTAGCGAAGCTGTAGCAGTAGACTTTCGACTTTTACCTCTTCATGATTCTTCATTTATCATACACTTTTATTTTATTATCTTCACATGTTTTTAATAATTTTGATATTCCTGCAGTATTGAAACTGATCTTTAAGGTTCACATAAAAATATTGATTGTATTTCTTGTTAATAGGTAGTTTAAAAAAAATATATATGTGTATATATATATATATATATATATATATATATATATATATATATTTATTTATTTAAATAAGCATTTGTAGAAATTACACAACACAGTTAGATTTAGAATTGTTATTTGAGATAAAAGCTAATAAGGCAAGAATGAACATTGAGTCCAAATTAAGAGTAAGTAATTTGATTTTATGAATAAGATAAGTCGTTATGCATATCTGGTGACTTCAACTTTCAACTTTCAGCATGCGGGTTGTATGAGAAAGAGATAAAAGACCACCAACAGAATATTAATTAAGATTTCAAGTTTCGCTAGGCAATTCATTGTCATAACAATCTTCGAGTATAATACTACAACCTTTGAGTACAAAGAATGCCCATTCTACCGCAGATAATTTAACCAAAATGGATACCCAGCAGTATCTCGATACTTCATTACAACATGCATATATAAGACATCTCACTATAATTAATAAAAATGATTATAGCATGAGGAAAAAAGAATCTTAGAAAATATATATACTGAACAAAAGGGAAATAAAAACTTTAAGAATTGTGTTGAAATTTTATCATATTATATTTTTAAATGTATCATGGATATATTTATATATACACATTTAACGTTAAATTAACGGCAGTTGCATTCCAATAATTGTTCGAGATAATATCCTTTGAATCCCCTTCTTAATGGTCAAAAATTCAGCTGGATACAAAATTACGAAAGAGGGTATGCAGTTGATATTTATGAAATATGTGTCGCCGACATATGGATATGGAACATCATTATCGATAATTCTATGATTATAAAACCCGAAAGATTGATGATAACATTTCTATCGGGCCTGTGTAGGTGAGCTTCTTGTATTAAAATAGAATTTATTGTATCAGGAAAAAAAATTTCTACGATGTAGGGTGAATTGAGGGCTATTGAATCATGGAATTCGAAATTATATTTAAGAGACACTGGATTGATGTCCTCACATCCATGAAGGTTAAGTCATGAATTTTAAGTCCTTCATAGTAACAGTGACGTAGAAAAAATTCAATGACAGCACCGATACTAGCGAAGGAAAGTATTGTGATCGATTAAAAATTTCGATGTGCAGTTTTCAACGGATCTATGCGGTCTGTCTGTCTATATGCCTGTCTCCTACGATTGCGTCTTGAACGCGTGTACCGATTTTTACTTTCCCTTACCTATATACGAAGTATATAGTAAGGAGAAAAATTGCGATCGTGAAAATTTTCGAATTTGAGTTTTCAACGGAATTACATGTTTTAAGGTCCCCTGAGTCCAAATGACCAAGTCTCGCAAAATGGTCTGTGTGTCTGTGTGTATGTGATCAGTCTAGCTCAAAAACGGAAAGCTGTACGATACTGAAATTACATATTTAAGGTTAGCACATGCATGTGATGTTACAGCAACATTTTCGTCAAAATCGACTTACCGGAAGTGCCACTTTATATTAATGATTTTACACTTTTTTATATTTTTTTCGAAAACGGCTCTAACGATTTTGATTAAACTTGCCTAAATTATTATTCTAAAGGCCTTTAACTTTTCATATATATGGTATATCACCGAGGAATTGCAGGGAAAAAAGTTATGATGAAAAGAATATTTTATTTACGCATAACTTCAAAAGCGTGCAATTTATAGGTAATTTATCTATAGACTTTTAGGAAAGGCAATTAAATCATCTAAAAAACAATAAAAGAATCATCAAAATCGGACCAATAATAGCAAAGATACAGCGCATCGGACTAACCGGAAATGGTAATTATATCATGGATATTAGAATTGTTTACAATTTTCTCGAAAACGGCTCTAACGATTTTGATGAAACTTGCCTAAATTATTCTTCATAAAGACCTTTAACTTTTCATTCTTGCAGTAAATCACCGAGGAATTGCAGGGAAAAAGTTATGATGAAAAGAATATTTTATTTGCGCATAGCTTAAGAAATTGCATTTTACGGTAATTTATCTATAGACTTTTAGGAAAGATAATTAAATTATCTAAAAAACAATAAAAGAATCATCAAAATCGGACCAATAATAGCAAAGATACAGCGCATCGGACTAACCGGGAATAGCTATTATATCATGGATTTTACACTTTTTTATATTTTTCTCGAAAACGGCTCTAACGATTTTGATGAAACTTGCCCAAATTATTCTTCATAAAGTTCTTTAACTTTTCATTCATGAAGTAAATCACCGAGGAATTGCAGGGAAAAAAGTTATGATGAAAAGAATATTTTATTTGCGCATAGCTTAAAAAGTATGGATTTTACGGTAATTTATCTATAGACTTTTAGGAAAGGTAATTAAATCATCTAAAAAAAAAATTATCAAAATCGGACCAGTATTAGCAAAGATACAGTGTATTTTACGAGGAGCATAAAATAGATGGATAACCAAGCGCATCCGAAAGGAGATAGAAGCGTCCGAACCTCCTCCCACCAATCCGCCAATCTGTTGCAAACAATACGCTCTGTAACAAAGTAATTTAAGAATACAAAAACGGAAATTAACTTAATAATTTCTACTTTCGCATTATTTAATGGAAAGAAAATGTTTCCATAGAAACTAAACCAGCAACTTTTAACATATATATTTGCAACTTGACAAAGTTAAGATATAGAGGTAGTGTACAGAATTGTTGTACTAAAATTGTTTTAAAAACTATTTTATTATACTTAAGTGGGAGAAGAATTGAATGCTGCTGAGTTTATTTCAAGTATTGTTTATGTGAACTCTTTAGAATTATATTAAAAAGATAATTATTATAGGGCGGTAAGGGAAACTTGTGTGATGCGCGCACCGCACCAGATTTTTTTACAATAGCTATTCATTTATATAAACATTTATCATAATTATATTGTTTATTTTGTAGAGCTTAGGCCTTTGCACTAAACCGGACCCCCTGTTAGCAATAGTGCTATATAATAACCGAAACCCCTGTTTTCCTACTGACAGTAGCGCAAAAACGGCTCTAGCAATTTTGATGAAACATGCCTGCAGTCTTCTACTTAAAGTTCTCTAAATATTCATATATAAAGTACAACTCTGAGAAAAAGCAGGAAATAAATTAAAACGAAAAAAATGTTTTATTTGCGCATAATTCGAAATGTATGCACTTTATGGTAAATTTTGTCAGTTGCAATTTGAAGGAAAATTTAATTTCATACAAAACAAAAAAAAAATCATTGATATCGGACAATAATTAGTATATTCATCGTTGTGCACGTTTTAACTTTTCTACCGCTACTATTCCTTCTGAAACCGGTTTATCTTTGTTTATTTTTTTGTATGACTCGATAACTATACATTTCCTGGAACAATCTATCTGCTCATTTGAAAAGTACTTTAATTGTCTACAGAAGTTACAGCAAACCATTTTTATAAAGGACTTTGCACCAATAGCGGTGAGTGGGCACACAAGACATTTATTAAATAGTAACTTTCAAAATTTACAATGATTGATTAATAATCAACCTGTATTTTATTCGTTAGTATACTGGAAAATAATTATACAATCATACACCTACTTTATTTTGACAACAACCTGATGAGAGGAACAAATCAGCCATATCAGTTGCGATATATTGCGTCAGATTGCATAAATAATAAAATTCCAGCAGGAAATAGAAGCTCTTATAAATTACTCATTCGACAAAATGGAGGGAGCAGTACGTCAGTCCGACACTCAGAATTTGAAGCTATAGTGGATTACTGTTAATTAAAAGGTTGCATATTTAAGCTAAAGGATTAGAATATATTGTAGGATTAGGAAGAGACATTGTAGGAATAGACATATCAATATAGGATTAGATAACTGATCAAAAATTATTAGCTTCATATTAATAATTCTAATTTATGGTAACTAATTATATAAATAAAATTGATTTATTTTCTGCGATATGTTTTTTCGTTTTGAAGTGAAACCAGAAGTACTACTCAGTCATTACATCAGTTTGTTGGCAGGAATAAGGGTCGGTGAGAGACCAGGGATATTAATATTTATTTAAGTATCAATTTCTTAGCAAACTTTCTCTATCAACTTTACATTGTTAAAACATATCCGAGTAATCAGGCATATGATCACGAAATTCGATATAGACCTCGGGGATATTGAGAAAAGGGCACGGAACATTATGTTCAGGACAAGACATAGATCACCGAGCCCTCTTGGGCTCACAATGGTGGAACGGATTCCTGTGCCAATAGGAAAAGGAGTGGGGGAAAGCCTTAGGGATCTGTAGCCTGTCGCTGCTCCGGTTGCTCACAGTTTGCAACAAAACTGTCTCTACATTTATCTTTATTTATACATTTAAAAATTATATCGATTCAATTGTTGTAGGAATTAAATATTTTTTTGCGAATAATATGAACTAGCTGACTCATGCCATAATTTCGTACAAACTATAGGTTTGAATAAGATTTAATACATTAGGGGTTCAGCACAACCTTAATGATTTATATTTAAGCTACACTAGCTGACTCATGCCATAATTTCGTACAAACCATAGGTTTGAATAAGATTTAATACATTAGGGGTTCAGCGCAACCTTAATGATTTACATTTAAGCTACACGTTCACGGTCCAATCTAATAGGACTACGTTTTAGGACCACAGAAGAATTCCTTCGTCCACGCACGGTCCAAAAGTAATCCGATCAGCCATTCTAACCTGTACTCATAGCTAATCAATGTTTTAACAAATAGAAAAATGCCGGGAATTTGTCTTGCAATAGCGTTATTGGAAAAAAAGAAATTTTGGGTGATAACAATGTTTAACAATCGAATAAATTACAGTGATTTGAAAATGTCAAATGAAATAGATTATGAAGGATTATAAAAATTACTTTAGAATGGATAGCAAAATCATCCCTCTTGTATAAAATAAGGATAAATGATAAAAAATGTACTTAAAGTTTATATTTGTATTACAGGTTTCTATTTACAAGGTTTATACTTTTTCATATATCTTTTATTCAATATCATTTAAATTGGTTATACTAGTTGAAATATTGGACCAATGATTGAAAGCTAACTTAAAATAACACAAAACAAGATAAATTACAGACGAGCATTTGATTAACTAAAAAGGGATTCAAAATTGTTGATATTTAGGTTTAATCACATTATTTATAAAATATTTTAATTCAGTCTCAACAATAAAACGTCACATTGAAGTTATAATGAGGGATATTTTGCGATGAGGACATCTCTTTATTAGCTTATTAAACTGTACTTTTGGGAAATACGTATGGCATAAAGTAATTTAAGATGTTTATTTAAACCAATTTTTTTCTAATCATTCTAATTTTCAGTTTGTAATTAGAAAAAAATGATTAATGCATTTAGTAGTAAATACAGAAAAAAACCTGAATACTTTCTAACTATAAAAAAAACAGAGAGTAAAAAAAAAGAACCTAAATCAAGTGAGAAAAACCCCAACCTGGTAACAATGACTAATAGCAAACAAATATTGATAACAATTAATGACGTAGCAGTAAACATGTGGAGTTAGAAGGACGATAACCCAACTCATGATCCAAACCGGTAGGATGTTGGGAGGTGGGAACGCTTGTAGGATGATCGGAGAAGCCTACAAACATCCTACACGCTATACGTAGTAAAGCTTTTGTGAATTTCTGATAATAGTCTGCTGTGAAAACTAATATTTTAATTAATATTATAATGAAACAAGCAAGGTTTATTCCATTTTAGGTGTAGATTTTATTTATCAACTGATAGCTGTATGTTCCTAAATAGATGTATTTAATGTTTGGGTGTATAAATATTACTTAAGCCAGCCATTCACAGTCCAACGGTAGTCCGATATCTATTACAGTCCTACAAAGCAGTCCTACATGTAGGACTATGAATGGCTGGCTTAAGTAATATTTATACACCCAAACATTAAATACATCTATTTAGGAACATACAGCTATCAGTTGATAAATAAAATCTACACCTAAAATGGAATAAACCTTGCTTGTTTCATTATTATCTTAATTAAAATATTAGTTTTCCCAGCAGACTATTATTAGAAATTCACAAAAGCTTTTAAGCATTGCCTTTTAATGTCATAATGAAGGTATGTATTAATAACTTTCCTGCAATTCTTAGGAAGAAATACAAATATTTTCTATATCTACTACTGGCTAATTTAACAAATCCTTAGACCACTGATTCCTTCTATTATCCCCAGAGTTTTTGAGGCTGTTATTTGTCAAATAACAATGCCAAAATATAAATGATATTTATCCTTCAATGAAAAAAACAAATAACTCACACATTATGGCCAGAAATATTAGTCGTTCAACTTCTAATATGAATTTTAACATATTTTGAAAATCTTCAAACTTAATTAAGAGATTCTATCATACAATAAATTATTAATTAATGGCATGAATGATACACAAAAGAAAAGGATACAATACAAAATTGCATCAGACATGGCACAATACATGGCACATCAGAATATCAGTCTTTCTATATTTTATTAATTAATTTTAAATCGCCATTAATGAAATTATACAATACATTAACTGTAGGTCAATAGTACACTAAGAGGACTGCACATGCACATACAATTATTGGTCTGGAAATCGTTTTTACTGCATCTTGCAATTAAATCATAGAATACATTACTGAAAAAAATAATAATAAATTAAAAAAATTATCTAACAAAATTTTAGAATCACGTGCACACTCAATAGTAAAAATTTCTTTCGAATAGTACCTTCCTTATGTTGATTGGTTCAGTATTTCGCCTGAAAAAGGGATCTATCCATTTTATTTTAATTTTTAACTATATTGATTCATCCACACTTGTCTAACACAATAATGGACAATCAGTGGGCTTCATGTCAAAATCAAGAATACAGTAATTGCATCAGAAATAAAAAATAGGCATGAAGAAGAAAAATACCCGACGATATCTCTTTCGTGACATTATTCTTGGTAAAAAAAAATGACAGAAGGTTTCTCATCTACATTTTCAGTCCCCTTTTGATGTCAGATACAATAGTGGTGGCCATACTTACTACAAGTGGGCTATTACGTCCTTGTAATTTGTCATGAACTGGATTCTTGTGAGTCCATATGTTTTCGCAAACAGTTGGGTAGGTAGATTTTGTTATATTAATGCACAATCAAATGGTCATTAATATCAACTATGTCTTATCCTCCTTGAAATAGTACGACCGAGCAATCTAATAGCCGAATTTTCAGATGAATGATTATAAATGGCGTTTTCTAAAGTAATTTTAATTTGGTTTATTTTGAAATAATTAACCGTCTCTCATTGTTAGTGGTAATACACACGACAACGAAAGAATTTTATAGTTAACTAAAGAAATATTGGGGAAAATTTTCTCAGGTTAAAAACAAATTTTCGGAAATAAGAGATGGATTATAGATGTATAATACCTATCGTTGGGAAGCTAAAGGTTTTAGAAAAATTACAAAGCAGTAGAAGTTAATAGAGAGTGACAAATAATACACAAACTTGAGTCATTGTTGTAGTTAATAATTTCTACTGTTATGGTTTTTAATGGAAACTAAATAGAAAATTTTCAACTTGACCATCCAAAAATATATAGTATACAGAATTTTCGTACTGTATTAGTTTACAAAACTATTTTATTGTACTTTTGGGGGAGAAGACGTGAATAATTGCATGAAGCTGAAAATATTTTATATGATGCTTATGTGAAATTTCTAAAATTATTTTTAAACTGGAAATTTATTATGGGGTGGTAACTTGCTTAAAATGTCAAATTTTCTCAATCCATAATCGACTCATATTTACTGATTGTTTATCTGAAACTCCCCAAAATTAAGAATAATATAATCAATGAAACTATAAAGGATAGTAATGGCTTAAGATTCAATTAAATCTTTATCTACCTACATTACATTGATTTCATCGCGAATATTCACTTGACGGCATTTCGGTATTTAGTCAGTTAATGTTAATAACAAGTTTGGTCGGTTAAGAGATATGGCTATTTTCTTTTTGCCAGAGTCTCCAAATTATAAAATAAAAAACCTTGTATGCATTAGTTTGTGATAATTAGTAATACAATTTTCATAGATAATTTTTTTCCAACAGTATATAAAACCATGGTGCTTCAGATACGACGAATAAATCAACAATTCTATTGAAAAAATAATTACGTGCTTTAAATAAGATTAAATTAATATTCTTCAGAAACAATGCATACCTAAATTCTGTTAAAGAATGTAATACAGATTAAAGAATCTATGTAGAATCTATTCTACATATCTCTATGTAGAATCTATGCATGACAAAATTAACTTTTACTTTGCAATTACCACTTATGTTTTTATTTTATATATCGAGTTCGTTGTGAAAATTTAAATCGTTTAAAAGAGAAGAAATATAAAAAAAAAAACTAAAAACACTCCGATGTTTTCAAAGATATTAAATTTTATATTAAAAATTATTCATTAATAAATCATTATTGGATCTTAATAAGTCGTGTAAAATTCTTTGAATATTCTGTAAAGGAATATATTGATATTACATATGAGTTTTTGATGTTGACCAAAAAAAAAAAAAAAAAAAAAAAAACTGAGAGAGCAACGCTTCTTTTATTAAGGGGTAGGAATTTAGTTATCAAAGGGTGCTGCTATCTTGAAGGTCGACGACTCCAGTATTCCACGGAGGTTAGAGAAAAAAGGCTGGTGTCACATAAAAGAAAATAAAAAAGCAAAAAATAAACCTCTTGTTCAAAATATGACTTTTAAGTGAGAAATAATTTTTCATTCTTCCTCGTTTAGTCAGTAGCATGCCGAGGGTGCCTGATAAACTAGATCTTACCAAAATGTAACGTGCTCGGATCAATCATAGTATTAAGTTTGGTTTTCTGGATAAACGTAATTTAAAAAATCTGGTATGGTACGCGCATCCCTCAACTTTCCTATACCACCTTATAATAATAATACATTTTTTAATCATTTTTAAGAGTTTACATAAAAAATACTTGAAATATTCTCAGCAGGATGTATTCCTTCAGATCATCTCTCACAAAATGGTTTTCTAAACAATTGCAGTTCGATAATTCTTTGCACTATGTATTTTTGGTGTGTTAACCTGAAAATAAATTTTAAAAGTTTCCATTTAGTTTCCATGGAAACATTTTAGTTTTAACTAAATACTATAAAAGTAGAAATTATTAAGTAAATAATTTTTACTTGTATATCATTACAGAGAATATTGCAGAGAGCAGGATAAGGGCGTGGAGGGAGGAGGTTCTGGTCGCATCCATCTGCTTTCGGACACATTCGGCTTTCTGCCTCCTGTTCCCATTTAGATACTTTTATTTTTGTTCATTACATCATTTAATTAACTTTCAAATGATCTTATAAAATCCATACTTTTTTAGTTATTTACAAATAAAATTTTCTTTTCGTCATAACTATTTTTCTTGCATTATCGGTGATGTACTACATATATGAAAAGTTAATGGGCTTTAAGGAGATGACTTTCTGCTAGTTTCATCAAAATCGTTTGAACCGTTTTCGAGAAAATTGTAAAAAGGTATAAAGTCGATTATATAAAGTGGTACTTTATACTTAGAAAAAGTTACTGTAACATCTCAGGCACATATGTAGTAGACTATATCTATCTTTAATACGTAATTTCAATTTCGCACAACTTTTTGTTTTTGAGCTAAGCTGTTCACATTCAAACAGACAGACTTACACAAATCATTTTGAGAGACTTCGTTATTTGGAATCAGGAAGCTTTAAAACTTGTATTTCCGTTGAAAACTCTGATTCAAAATTTTTCACGATCGCAATACTTTATACCTTACTACTAGATCTTTCATATATGGGTATGGGAAAGTAAAAATATTATTATACAGCAAAAATATTATATATGACACAAAATACACTTTAACAACAAAGTAATTTGCCATCAGCAAAGTCATTCTGAAATAACCAAATTTTAGCTTATATCTGTATAGCAGTCAACTTAGCCCACGGTCTCGAAAGTCGTCGGGATGGAATACATGATGTTCATGGTGGATCTAAGTGTTTATGATAAAGGATTCATGCTGTAAGTCATAATTAGTAAAACCTTTGTAATACTCAATGACAGTATCTGAAACTGTTAGGATGCTCAAGTCCTGGTGTAGCAAGTCATTAGCAAGTCGCACAGAATGGATGCGTCCACTATTTTTCGCAATGATTTTGACTGAGATAACTGAATTATCTAGATGTTTGAGATATTGGCAGTCTATCCATGTCTGACCATAAATCTTTATTAGTACTTTGTAAATGGTGTCTGTTTGTTAAGAATAATTTGGAACGTTAGTCAAGTAACTTGGATAATAGTCTAAATTGTTTTTTAGTTGTTTTCATTTCACTCTGATGCGAATTTTCCATTTCCTATCCAGGTGAAGTCCCAAATATCGCCGTTACAGAGATGAATGAATTTATACATTATTAAAACACACCTAAGCCAATGAATACATGATTAGGTGTGAGGACAATGAACACACTTTTCCAAAAAGTAATAAAACCAAAACAGTTTTGGTGCAAGTGCGTTACATATGTTTGTCACCTCATAATCCTCATTATCTAAAATTTCAGAATCATATTTAGAATATGAAGTGTAATTAACAGAATTACCTCTATCGGAGGTAATTCAACTAAATGAAAGTCTTTATACAAGATTGTCAATAGTAATTAATATGAAATCATATGAACAAAGGCAATTAATACAAACTATGAATCTGGATGTTAAGTACGTAACCTTTTGGCAAAAAAATTTCTTCGGCATTTAAATCGGGTGGGGCAGATAATCAGTCCATATTTTTCTTTTATGGTAGTTTTAAAATTCAATAGCTAGACTAAAAGAGAAAATGTAGTATTTTTAGCTACTACCTTCCGCCTGCATGTTGTGACCTACTAATGAGCAATTTGATTTTGGACTTTACGCATTTGGAACGAATTCATTAATAAGATCATATCTCAGTGAATAATTAGCCGATCTGAGTTATCTGGAATTGTTTCGAAAATGAGAATATATTTCTCAACTCTTTCTGGGCTCTAAAAGTGTATCTTAAAACCAAAATCATGTGAAACTGTTAATTCCAACAGGTTTTCGATTTGGAGATGTATGAGGAAGAAGTACAAGCTGAATTGGCCAAATAGTGAAAGAATTTATATAGCACGAAACACAGATAGATTGAAACCAAGTTTTGATCAAGCTAATGTGGGTTTAACGCAAAGGAAGAGTGAGATGAATTTGAACCCAAGCTCATTTTCGGGGAACGACTAAGGTGGTAGATGTGACATTTGGATCTACAACAAAAATTTTCTCTTCATGAGTGACTTTTTTTTAGAGACATTTAACTACAATATCTATATATTTTAACCTATAAGATAAAGTTTAATGAATAGATCAAAAGAAATATTTATTATATTAATAAACTATGACATTCGATTGATATTCCATCATAGATTTTCTATATATATGAGCTAGAATGTTTTCTACGTTTAGATTATTTCATATTAGTATGATTGTAATGCTAATTAGCAAGCCTGTTGGTGTATAAGAGAATCTGAACGTATTACGAATAAAATATTAAAAATTATCATATATAAAAATCTACGACGCACAGATTGACGATTTAGTGGCCAAAATTCTACAACTCTTGATTAAAAGACGATAAACAAAATTTTTTTTTCCATTTATGAGCATGGGATGTATTTTATTAGCAACAGTGAAAAAATTATATACAGGGTGTCTCTGGCCCTTTCAAATTAATCGTTTTCTTAATTATTTCATCATTTTATTTTAAATGAAACAGCTTATTAGGTATAGGACCACCAAAAGGGGAAGAAATGAACTAATATCTCCTTCTCTATAGAGCTTTCTACGTATATAATTGTCTTTTTCAGGTATTTACTACGTTTACAAGATTTATAAATAATTATTATTTGAAGAAAAAAAATTTAAGTTAACAATGTATTATTTTTTTATTTATTGGAAATTTATGGCGTGTAAAAAAGTTATAAATGACAAATTAGATAACGTAAAGCATATTTTAGGCTTGTGGGCTAAGTTAATGGCCTAAAAATATATGTAATGTTTAAAAATAGGACTTCAGATCTATGTAACATTGATTGATCGATCAAATTGTATCATGGTATTTTAGTATTATACACCATATACTCCGGTAAATAAAATTAAAACCACATGTTGCCACATATTTTTTTTTTTGTCTTTATTTTTAATAACTGATATATTTAATAATATTTTAAAATATTTTTACCGGCATTTCCATATTTCTAAAATATAATAAGTGAAACAAAAGTAGAAAAAAAAATAATAATAATAAATAAAATATAAAAAAAAATTAGGTGACAACAGATGGTTTTATTTGTTTCACAGTAGTGGTAGTGTATGGCACTAAAATACCATAACACAATTTGATCGATCAATCAGTGTTATATAGATCTGAAGATCTGAAGTCCTATTCTTAAACATTACATATATTTTTAGGCGATTAACTTTGGCATAACCCTAAAATATGCTTCAAATTATCTTATTTGTCATTAATAATTTTTTAACACACGATGCATTTCGAATAAATAAAAAAATAGTATATTGTTAACTTAATCTTTTTTTTTCTTGAAACAATAATTATTTATAAATCTTGTAAATGTTGTAAATACCTGAAAATGGCAATTATTTACTTAGAAAGCTCTATAACGAAGGATATTAATTTATTTCTTCCCCTTTTGATGGCTCTATACCTAATAAACTATATATATATATATATATATATATATATATATATATATATATATATATATATATATATATATATATATATATAAACCCTGAGTATAAATTTTTCAAAAGGACATTCTATGCTCATAAATGAAAAAATAACTTTTCGTTTATCATCTTTTAGTCAAAAGTTATAGAATTTTCGCCACTAAATCTACAATTTTTCCCACTGTGCGACGTTAATGAAAAAATGTGCAATATCGAACAGACCATCGTTCTAAGTGCAAAACACTACAAATCCTAATCGATGTCGAGTTTAAAAACTATTAGTTTTTCCTATTGGTTTAAAACTTGCAAGTGTTATCTTGATAGATTTCGACTAAAAAAGTCGTACAATGTTCTCAAGAATCGCAAAGAAGCAACACAGACTAGTGTAGAACAATGTAGGATATAAAGAAAGAATTAGAAATAGGAGCATCTGGGCGCTATTGAAGTAGCCTCGAATTTTCATCAAATCAGATGTATTTCGAATCGACATCAGATACTACAAAGATGCTGGGTCAAACACTTCAGATATAAAGACACCGAGGCCAAAGTCAACTTTAAATGTAAACGGAGTTCACAAGACGGTTGCGAAAAACTTTGTACGAATTTCCTAATCAAATAGATTTAAGTTTAAAACAATGATAGATTTCAAACGATGGCAAAAGTTATAAAGACTATCATCACCCCAATCTTTCTTTCTGGTCAATTATAATTGACATAAATAATACAAAATATCAATAATTACTAACATATATGTATTAATAATTACTAATAATAATAATTACAATAATTACTAACCTATTATAATAGGTTATAATACTGACTTATTATTATATAAAAATAATATATTATATAGATTGTTACTAACACTATGATTAAATTTGGTTCAAATTCCTTCACGTATAGAACCTGAGTACATTACCAATCTACTTTTAAGTCGAAGTCTGAAGGGAGGTCATAGACGAAAGCGCCTATTCATGACTAAAGTTCCGCAATTACCCATGGACGGTCGGGAACAATTTACACAAATTGCCTATTGATAAAAATGTATTTAATCCAATTTCCAATGCCAAATTCACGGCTTGTTGAGCAACATTTCGCGTCCCGTAGACAGAAAATTTAGAATCAAAGGTCGATGTAGCCACTGTCCACGGTGCTCCTTTACTCTTTTTCAAAGCGGCCGGTGGCGTAAATAATGTCAATCCAACCGATAGAACGCAGTAGGCGCACAATGGTCAACAAATTGCTTTATTACTTATTTCGAACGATCTATTGACAATTTTTCTATGTATGAAATTCCGCGTTTTTTCTTACTGTAATGGAAAAGGTTTCAGATTGATAAATAATCTGACACGGTGGTCGAATAATAGACATTAGAACTCAAGACTGAATTTGCTAGTAATGAGTTGTTAAATATCTAATATCTTTTATATGATTTTTGAAAAAAAACTGCTATACAGGGTATTAAATTTGAGATCAAATGTTTATAAAAGGTTTTATTTCATATTCTAGGTTATTCAATATTGATACTCAAAACATATCTAAAAATAATTGTTTCATAATTAAGAAGAAACAATACTGGGTATGTGGGGAACAGAAGGTTTGAAAAACCGCGATATCTCTGTTGATAATGCTCCAATTAAAGCGGCTCTTGGCCCTTTCAAGGGCCGCTTCAATTGGAGAATTATCAACAGAAATATCGCAGTTTTCCAAACATTCCGTTGCCTAAATGTAGGCATATTTACCTACATATTCTAGCTGTTTCCATTCACCATATTTATAAAAATTTGAAGATTGAGCTGCCTCTCTAGCCATGACGGAGAGCAAAAAAAAGAATAAAAGTAACAACAAAAAAAAAATGATAAAAATAAATAATGAGAAAGTAAATATATTATTATAAACATGGTTATAAGAGAGAAAACTGGGGAATTATATATACCAAAATGAGGTTGCTATAACTGTATCATACAAATAAGAATTAATAAAGGAAAATAATTAAATGATTAAATAATGTTTATAAAAATACAGATAAAGTAAAAATTACTTAAATAATACTTTAATAATGGATGGAATTTCTAAGAATAGAGTTCTAACCGAGACCATATCTCCTAATTGCAGAAGCATCGCGCTGCCGGGCGACGCAGATGGTCACTGAATCGGACGATGAAAAAATCGAACGTAATTAATGTAGCTGGATGTCATAATGGAACATCAAATTTTTACTTAGGTTATTATTAAACTATTTGATCCGCAAATGCTTCACTGTATAATAATAACATAAATTTTATGTTATTACTTATACAACCATCAGTGATCAGAAAAAAATGTTTTTTTTGTTTAATAAGCCTTTTTTTGTTAATATCATTCAAGTTGAAATTTGAATTCTAAAAAAAATTTCTGAAGGCACTTATTTATTAACGCAATCTATCCAAGCTTTAATTGTTTATGATAAACACCTGGATTCTACAAATTCAATCTACATACTTGCAATTCATCTTCATTAACGAAGCAATTATTATATTTATCGCAAGAGAAAAAATTAATTTATAGGACTTCTGAATAAGTTTCTATTTGTTGTCTCCCTTTATATTATTATGTGGTTGTAAGTTATATTTGGCTTAAAAATAATAACCATCACCAAAAGGTATCAACCATGTTCGATACTGTCTCTTTCAGATATTTTCATGGTACAGAATCATAACAATAAATTTGTCTAAACAGCAATAATGTTTCACTCTAATAAGTTTCACGTGTTGGCACTATTTTTTTTCTTGCTCTCCTATTTTATTTACTAAATAACATTTTCATCCTATAATTTCGCGCTTGTTAAAAAGTAAAAAAAAGTCTTTACTTTAAAAAAAACATTTTAATGAAGAATCGGTAAATTTTATTATAGCTGGATCTTCCGGAGGCCATGAGGATGATGTAGTTAAAATTTGGTATAGATTGGTTCATTACTTTTCGCGGTTAGCAGTTATAAACGAAAAATAGGTTGTCCTTTTATATGAGTCGTTCATTTCCAAAATGAACGCTAAACAATTTTTTTTTTAAAACGCGGCCTATTTAACATTTAAATGCTGTTTAATTAATATTACTATACTCAACGATTTTTGGAAATATGCGCTAGAATGAAGATTTTTCTAATGCATTAAAAAAAAAAAATCGGTTTAATATGGCAATTGGAATAGAAATATGGTTTTTCAATGATGATTAGGGTTCGTTTTGGAAATAAACGACTCTTATAACAGTACGATTATACTCTCATTATTAAGTAATTATGTAAAAAAAAGTATTTATAAAAAGTTTTTTTTTCACAAAACCTAAATCCATATGCCAATAAGAGTGATACAAATAAAACACCTGAAATATTGTGTGGGAGGGAGCCCGTTGTATTATTTTGCTCTGAACCTTGGCTCAGCTGATGGCGGTCCTGCATTTTATTTATTAGTTGTAGACATAAAGTATTTTTTTGTTTAAAATATATTTTCCTATATTCAATCGGCATTTGCTAATTTTAGAGGAGGTCATTAAAGACATTAGAACTTAAAACTGTGATTATTTTTAATGAGCTTTTAAACCTCTGACATATCTTATATGATATTAAAAAAAAAATTGAGAGGGTTACAAAAATGTTTTCCTTGGTCGATTCCAAACGTCTATTATTGAAAATATAAACAAAAAAAAAATGCATATAGCTGTTACGTTTTTTTTAATAATAGTTAAAGGAGAGCAAAACATTCATCCCAAATCATGACGAAAATAGCAAAAAAAAGCTGTACAATCAATGAAATAGTCTATATAACAAATAATAAACAACAAATTAGGAAATGTATTATTATTAAGGGACTGTGTGGGCGGGCAAGGCTGAATGGAGGACGCCTAGTAACAAAACAATCACCACATCACCTCTATTTCATGTAAAACTTTCCTGCTGTATCAAGCGAATACTTAGTTAATCTTCTTCCGTTATCGGATACATTCAGAATTGCGGAAGGATTATTCCGAAGAGGAACTAAAATAAGAAGAAAAAAATGAGTAAAACATGAAAAGAAAATGAGAGGAGGGAGAAGATCGATGCCGCCATCTTGTGGCCCCGTTCCTATGACCCCATCCACAGCGCCCTCATTATATACTGTTTCAGTCTCTTCCCTCTCTCCTTATAATTAAATACTCTACTCAACTGAAACAGACCCGAGAATCCATTACTCCTGCTACGCTTTATTGGGGCTTTTTCACTTCTTGTTAAATAAATGGCTACTCTACAAAATATATCCGACTCCTCTATATTTATTGGCTTTAATAGTTTTTTAATATATATTTTCTAAATTTTACTCTGGATTTAGCATGATATCGAACAGAGCAATTGAGAAAATTGAATTTTTTTTCAAACCTTTTTTTTCAGTTCTGTGACCTTAAACAAAATTGAAACAGCAAACGAAGTATTTTCGCTACTATTAAAAAATATTATAATTTGTAAAATAAATTATTTAAATACAATCACTAACAATTAAACAACCGATTGGTCAGTGATTAGTTGATCCCATGTGAAAGATTAATTATTATTACGTTCAGAGTTCGATAACAATTAATTATTCCGTAATAGTCAGCTAATTTATTCAATAAACTCTATCGATCAACCCTCGACTGTTGAAGCAGAACAACAGCGGTCAGAATAATAATTCCTCAATTAAAAGGATATTGTACCATTACAATCGACTTTTAATAAATACGCAGAAAATAACTTGAAAACATAGGCTGTCAATTTTTTCTAATTTACATAAATACTATCCTTAGTTGGTAATAGAATTTTTTTAATTATTTTCAAAACCGCTTCCGAATACTTCCGCATTTAATAGAAAACCCTTTAAACTTCCAATTTAATATATAAAAAAAAATTAAAAAATGGCATCAATCATGCCTCTAAGTTCATACTACGTTGAGTTTGGGACTCCAATAAACGAAAAACGTGTTATAATTAATTCTTAATTATGTTATATATAATTCTTATACCAAAAATTCGTAGTAAAATCCTCAATGCTCCTTATAAGACCATGCATTATCCATAATGACCTTAACGTGTCATATGCAGCAGATATAACCCAAATTATTGGTGATACCTTCCCTTCAAGCATATGTTCATAAACTCCATACATACTCTCACACACCATACACATATCATTTAATTAATCCTGTTTGGTCTAAAACTAATACGGTTTACCAATTTTAAAAAAAAATTAAATGGCCATCCATCCTTTTAATCAAGTAGTATTTAAATGTTAGTTTCTGTTTTATTTTTATTTTATTATTTTTTTTTTTGTGACAACTTATACAAATAAATTTTCCTTATTAAATTACTAAAATTGCTAATATATCTCTGCCACTTTTCATTGATTCTCACCACTATTCTATGATTCTTAAATTTTTAGCCTTAAACCAATACGTTTTACCAGTAAGTATAACAATTTTTTTTGTTTGGGGAGCGCAGTAGCTCAGTGGTAAGGCACTAAGTTACAATGCTCCCGGTCCCGGACCGACTGTGGCAGATAATTATTTATTCTGTTATCAGCCGTGGATCGACCCTGTGGGATCGGGAGACCCTCCTGGGGACCACCCAGCCTCTATAAAATGGGTACCCTTAATTGGTGGAAAAACCTGGCGGTTGAGCGTCCTTGCACCTCCTTGCACAACCGTAGTCCTAGAGACAGTACGGTCCTTAACAAGTACTGAACCCAAGACCCTTCATGGGTTGTAGTGGTACAGTTTTTTTTTTTTTTTTAATAACAATTTTTTTAATCCATTGTTTTGTCGTTTAATCAAGTTAACCTAATAAGTAGGCAGGCAGTATTCCCCGAAATATATTTCGATATTTATTTAGTTGGTGGTTGACTTCTACGCCTCTCTGATATGTTTTTCATATTATTAAATATTTTTTTTTTTTTTTATATTCTACCTCCTTCTTTCTATTCTTATTATTTTTTCTTCCCCATACATGATAACTTATAATTGTGTTACTCTATATTTATGCTTACATAACTTTATATTTTTACTCCTTTATTTATTTATTTTTTTCATTTACTTTTTAGCATTATTTTAATTTTCATTAGTTACTTGTCAACATCACTGATTAACATCATTTACATTACTTGTATTGTCATAATTATTTCTATATACTTTTCATGCTCCTAAATCTTCATTCCATTTGTTATTATAATTAATAGTTTCCATGCATATTATTATATTTTCTATATAATTCATAATCGTTCTTTCCCTCTTTTCACATTATTTTAATTTTCATTATTTGCATTATGCACTAACGTATTTTATCTTTGTACTTCATTTTTACAATTTCATTTTCATCAACACTAGTCATTTCTGTGTTATCATATTTTATTACTGCTATTGGTACTGCCACTGTTGTCATCTGTCTTTTTTTAAGTCCTGATGATGGCTTAAACCTTAGGCCAAAACATCGATTCACAATAAAAAATAAGTTCCACATATTAGTATATTCTGCATTGATCACAATCCTCCGACCAACTTCTTAAAATTAAAAGTCACATCTTATTGATCAGACTGCACATTTAAAAAAAAATTATGTATAAATAAATTATATATATATATATATATATATATATATATATATATATATATATATATATATATATATATATATATGTTTGTAATATTGGCCCAATATTTTTAATAAAAAAAATAGATCACCAATCATGTTTATTTCTTGGCCGATAATTGTTAATCAGTTTAGGGCAGAGATCTGAAAAAAACTATTCACGAAAATCATTATTTTGATTTGTTGAGGGTGGAGATCACGCTAAACGGTCCAAACATTTGTTAGGCCCTTTTTTAAAAATATTGTTATTAAATTCTCTGACAATTCAAGTGGAAAACAGAGGATTGTTCAGATTTTTTTAGTACAGCACTAAATTAACGTGCTTACCGATTTTCATATTCGAAACGGCCCTTTTCCGAGAATTTTCGTATATATAAACGTTGCAGGTTACATTATTTTAATGTTCATTTTGAAGCCACTTAAGAAGTTTTAGACGAGTGTTAATAATTTTAAAAAAAGGCCCTATACTACTAGTTTGCATGTTTTCTAAGAAGTACAACATTATTGGCTCAAATTTGAAGTTAATTTTAACCGTATAAAAATTATTAAAATATTCTATAAATGATTAAAATTTCAAGAAAACAATATTTAAATAATTTAGTTCAAAAAATATCTGATGTGATGAGTTCCTTGTACGTCTAATTAATATAAATCGGTGGCTCAAAAAGTGATCCTGAATTTGGTTGCTAGTTTCCGAAGATTGCAGTATCTCAAAAACGATACTCGGCGTCGCGACATCCATCTATTGACACACACGCATACTCTTGTTTCTGTAGGTCTCATTCCGTTATTATATGTCGTTTTCTTTCAGTCGGTAACTAGTTTCCAAGAGATTTCTTCGTGATCCGGGACAACTTTAGAACTGTCAATGTCACTAGATAAAGAATTGGAAATCGACAGTTTAGGCATTCTAAGCGGAATAACCCACTTAACTTAAATCTTATTCTCCTGCTGCAGACTTGTTCATCTCACAAATGGAGAAGGAAGCCAGTATTTTATACATCATTTTAACACTTAAAACAAGTAATAAAAATGTTTGATTGGAGTGGAAAAATAGTCGCGTTTGTAACCTTTATTGCCGAAACATTGTATCTCTGCATTTAATTTTAATATAATTTTTGATGTGTTTATTATGACCAAGTAAAGTACCCTTTTCGGCTCACAAATTTTAACCAAAATATAGTAACTACATCCATATTAATATATAAGTCCTATTTATCAAATTTGAGATGTTTTACATTATATTTTAATATAATTTTTGATGAAAGTCTAACATGACCTTCAAATAAAGTACTACTTCTGGTCTGCCAATGTTAATCAAAATTTGTTATGTTATTTATTTTAATATGTAAATCTTATATATCTAGTTTGAGTAGTTTTGCATTATATTTTAATATAATTTTTGATGAAAATCAACAATGGCCTTCAAGTAAAGTACCACTTTCGGTAATCCTGTAGTGACCAAAAAGGGAGATTCACAATTAGATTTTACAAAAATCCTAAATACAAAATTTTAACTTTCTACGGCTAACTGTTTTTGAGTTATGCGAGATACGCACGCACGTACAGACGTCTCAACGAAACTAGTCAAAATGGATTCACGGATAGTCAAAATGGATACTTTCTTTGAAATCTGAAAACCGAAAATTTTCGAGATTACAATACTTACTTCGTACAAGGAAGTAATAACAAAAACCTTTTTTAAATTAAAGTTTATTTATAATATATGTTATGTTAGAATGTTGTCCATTTATAATTTATGGCTTTTAGGTAATTAATTAGTGTTATGTTACTTATATTGATGGATTACGTGCGTTAATTGTAAAATCCTACCTTCATAGATCACTTTGCCTCACTTTTTGACATAAAACAAAAGTTTTCATGACGTTCGCGGTCATGTGGTAAAGCGGTTTACCATAACATGGGACAACGCCAAATGAATTTAAAAATCCAAAAATCATCAAGTATTTTTTTCAGATATATTTTTTAAATTCGTTTATTTTGTTTTATTTGTTTATATCTGTCATTCTACCAGCCCACCGGTTGATTATTGACAATTGCAATTAGCAGATGCTGAATAATAAATAAAAGTGAAAAAAAATTGTAAAATTAAATAAATGAACATAAAATACACAAATTGCCCGGATATCATTATTAAAAAAAATGCATAAGGACGGTTCAGTTTACCTTAAAAGATTCCAGGCACTCTAGCTAGAAAATAAATTTTAGAATACGTGATCCAAACTTCAATTCATTCCACACCGATATTTGCGCTGATGGCCAAAAATGCCTAGAAAAACAATGACAACTTGTACTACCAGCATCCAAATCGAGGATTTTCCACCTTTAAAGGAGTTTCAAAAAGCCTAAGTTAGATACAAGCGTGGTTTCATTTGCTCCTTTTCCTTCGCCAGATAGAGCCAGAATCGGTCACCGAGAGCAAACCCAGTAGGTCTGCTGCTACGATGACGGATTCTGAAACCACTCCTGTCAATACAGAAGCAGCCCTCCCCCCGTAAGCCGAAGCCGGATTCTCCTACAGAAGACAATAAGTCAGTGTCTAAAAAAGGTAGATAAAAAAAAAATAATAATTGTAAGTGAAGAGGCAGAAGTATGTAACCGTCATGATGTCTAATAAATGCGTTCACCATACCTATTAAGAACACAATAAATCTAAACTTATATATATATATATATATATATATATATATATATATATATATATATATATATATATATATAACATTTGGATTTTTTACCAAAACTTTTGTATTGACTTCAACGATCATTTGTGGAATGTCAATAACAAATAAATAGAAAGAATTTTTGAAACTTGAATTAAAACTAAAGTAAATTAAAGAAAAATAATTTGAATGATTATTGAAGATAACAATGAGAGACCTCGTCTCTAACCAGAACTATTGATTATTGTATATTTTTTTAAAAAAGATTTCTTTGAAATAAAATATTTGAATAAATAAATTTTCCATAATTTTATAAGAACATAAATATACTGGAAATAGAAATTGCTAAACCAATGAAGGGCGTACGGTCTTTTTTTTATTTCAATAATTAAATGTTGATTTTTTTTTTTAATGAAAATTGTTAATAATATATTTTTTATCTTTACCCAAGATTTCTTAGAATTATATATTTCACTTATTAATTATTTTAATCACAACATCATTATTAAAAATTGTGTTATTATGTCATAATAATTATAAATATGACAAACATAATTAGAACAGTATTGTGTAAAATATAAAATTTATATGAGTACATAACACTACGCTAGATGACCTCTGAAGTACATTAACATATTATGAGTTCGAATCCATATCCATGGAGATTTCGTCGAAACCACTTAATAATATATCATGGGCCTAAAAGTTGTTTGTATAATTTGCTGTTTAAACGAGAGTATACTTCATAGAAAGAAACAGTCAATATTTACGAAATACTGGCTGATGTTGTCACTATAAATAGCAATTGCATAACAAAACAGAATTCGGAAGATAAAGAATGGATGATGTATTGTTTCTTCATATAACGTCTATTGTTTTAGGTAAAACATTGATGAAAATAGAAACAGAAATAGAAACATTGAAACAAATAGATTGTTTGTTTTCATTATTGTTTTTAATATTTAAAAACCCAGGACCTAATATTTATTAATGGGGAAAAGATTTATGGAATCAGTTTCCCCATGAATATAGTCGTATACACGAGAAATATATTGATTAGGCATTTGTAATCACTTATTTTAGTTTTGTCCACAATCTATTTTTTATGTTTTAAGTAATATATATATATATATATATATATATATATATATATATATATATATATATATATATATATATATATATTTAATAACCTTTAAGTAAAGTACCACTTCCAGTAATCATGTAATGACCAAAAAGAGAGGTTCACAACTAGATGTTACAAAAATCCCCAATACAAAATTTTAACTTTTTACTGGTAGTTGTGTTTGAGTACGATATTTAATTAGTTAAAAATAAGATATTTTTAATTTATATATTTCTCTTCTTATGTTTCGGGGATACAATGAATATCTCAGAATTGCTGGGTGAGTCAATTTATATACTACTACATTAATGTGTAATATATTAAATACTGAAAACAGGAATATACTCGTAGTATCAACCTGAAACGTAACAAGAAAAAATATAAATAAAAAATATCGTACTTCTTACTTCCTTGTACACATTAAGGAAATAATGTAATCGCAAAAATTTTCGGTTTTCAGATTTCATTCAAAATATTCATTTTGACCATCCCTGAATCCAATTTTACTAGTTTCGCCGTGATGTCTGCACATTCGTGTCTCGCATAACTCAAAAACAGTTAGCCGTAGAAAGTAAAAATTGGTGCCTCAATTCTGATCCTGATTGCCCCGAAGCTCTAATACCCGGACACTTTTTGGTCGAAAGACCTTTAACTTCAACTCCAGTAGAAGATCTGTCCGACAGAGATATTAGCTCCCTTAAGCGATGGAAGCTTATTAGGCATTTTTTGGGTTTGCATGAGAAATGAGTATCTGAACCAATTGTAACATAGTGAGAAGTGGAACACCCATCAGGAAAATCTTAAAGAAGGAGACCTGGTCATTTTGAAGGATCCTAATTGTCATTGGCGAGAATCGTAGCCGTGCATCCCGGTGATGCGGTCATACTTTTCAGTTGTAACAATAAAAACATCTTCGGGAATCTACAAGCGTCCTGTTTCGAAGTTTGTCTCCTTGCTTCCAGTTAAAGAGTCGAATAGTCAATGCACTGGAATATTAGATGATGAAGATGTAGATATAGTAATCCCGAAACGAATAATTAGAAATATGCAAATCAATACAATACTACTTTTTTGAGGGTGTCCTTGGGAATAGTAAACAAAACAAAATAGAAGAAGAAAAATTATATAAAGGAAGGTCAAACATTGAAACTATTTAATCATTTTACTTTAAATTACCATCTCTAGACCTTGACCCCTTTGAAAAAAATTCATATGGGTCCAGGTTTATTACATACAAAGCTACTAATTAAAATTTAAAAATCTACAATAATAAACTAAATTTACTTTTTTAAGCCATATATCTTTACGACAGAGGAAAACTGCCGTACGTCTAATGTTTCTGATTTTGTTTTTATTTCCATATTAGCATTATTATTGCCATATTTTTCTAAAATTAGTATCGTAATTAAGCTAAATGGCTAATATAATATGCGGCACTTGAAATATAAAGATTGAACACTATCCACAACAAGCAATAATGTGCAATCTAAGTTTTTTTTTCCCTCCTTTAAAAATTTGAAAATGTTACGATAACCAGGGGAAATTAAGCGGTAAGCGGCCACTTTGGGCTCAGGATAGCAAAGGGCCCGAAGGGGCCTCGAGGTCTTAAAATTTGTTAACTTAAAAATTTTGAAAATTAATTAAAGATTCAAAAAACCCTCCTTAAAATAATCAAACAAATATAAAATATTAAATTTATGGCCTTTAGTTTAAATTGGATTTCCTCGAACTAAACACCTGCAATTGCATTTACATCTTTACCGTGTACGTCTATATATTGATCTGGGGGCTTTTGGCATATCGAATTTACAACAAATCTAATAGAGAGCATTCCGACAGAATCCTGTTAGGTCTAGCTTTTAAGTCACAAAGGTTAATTAAATAGTTTCAGAAGCTTTAGAAAAATTACAGTTAATAATTATAGCCAAATAATAATAGCTACGTGCTAGATTTTGACAGGTACCAAGTAAACTATAGAATTAAGAGTTGGAAACTGTTGGAAAATCGGTAATCTACATTACACATACACCTCTGTTTGAAATTAGTGTTATAATAACATTAAAGTAGCCGAATATACAAAAAACAAAACTAAGCAATAAAAAAAGGAATTATAGGATGCAAAAAAAAAAAAATCTTAAATCTGTTGTTCTCAAAACTATAAAGTTTGTACTTACATCGGGGAGGTTGACCATCGACATATTCATCAAAAATAAAATTATCGAGTCGCTTAAGATTAAAATTTAGGGGTCACGATGAAGAATAAAATTTCAATAAGAGAGGAAATTATTCAACCTAATTGGAAAACCTAAGCGAACGCGATGAGCTTTATTAGTTAAATCTAAAAAAAATATGGCAACCAAGGACGGGGAAATGTAAACTATTTATCTTATATTATTTGAGACAAATTCGATGATCTTACTGATAATCAAGTAAGAGCGGAAATAATCCAGGAAATCAAATCTACAACTTATAGTATAATTGTTTGCTTCACTCCCGAAAATCCGCATGTCGATCAACTAACTTTTGTGATAAGATGATTTATCCTGTGGTAACACAATGGAAAGATTTGTAGAATTAATCCAAAGAAAGAATCTACTCTACTAAAGTATTTAGAAAATTGTATCAAAGTTATGAAATGTTGTAAATTTCAGGTTAGTTGAAAAAGAGACAAATGATTTTGCAGTGCTGCGATTCAACCATTCTTAATCATTCTAACTCGCAGATAACAAATGAGAAAAATGTTTTTTGTTGAAAACAATAATTCAGACACGAATTTAAAATAAGAAGAAATTGTATACACAATTCATTTAATGTTATATGTAATAAACAGCAAGGCAGAACTAACTCGAATAACTCAGGCGTATGAAGCTAGTTATTGTTGAGGATTTTCGAATATTCTCTGATTTAAATTTATCAAAAGAAGAAAAAAAGATCACCATGAATAAGTTGAAGGATATTTACAAAAAGGAAATTGATATTTGCACTATCGAAGATGAATTTGAACATTTTTGGTTAATTATTTTCGATAATGAACCTTTGCATGCAATCGACCAAGAAAACAATTATCCCACCTCCTCACAAAATTTGAAATTTTACGATTCAAGATACGTAAAATCCAAATATCGAATAAAAAAAATCCGTTGGTCCTCCGCCCGCAGTCCGCGGCTTTTCTCCGAGACTTCAGGACCGATTTTCTTGAGATTTGGCACCAAAGTCACAGGTCACTCCAGGGAGTCCGAACTCGACATTACCTTTTCGTTTTGAAATGGTGGTCAATTAGCTATTTTATAAGACTATAATTTGGTCATTTATAATGATAGAGGAACATTGTAAAGTGTTTTAAAATCAGTATACAAATACCTATATAAAATTTCTTTTATATAAATGCTTTTGGTTTATTATTTTCAATAATGAACTTCTTTAATCAATCGAAAACTTTACTTATACGTTTCGAGGTACATAGAATCCATTCAGAACAAAAAAAAATCATGAAAATTAGGCAGTGTTAGTTGAGAAATAGGGTATTGAATTTTGTAGACTAACCCCCGGCGCTGCAAAGCGTTGGCCTTGGCATTCTGTGTTATCAGAAGTGGATTCCATGCTTCCTTTCATCTCTCTCCACTCCATCCTTCCTTGGTTCTATCCTCCACTTCCACCAGATTCTTGTCTTCTCCAATTTCTTTTCCAACTGAAATGCATATGCGTCTCCAACATTTTTCTCTGTACCATTTCATCCTCAGTTCTGATTACATCTCCTACCCGGTAATCATTATGGGACAAATATCAAGAATCCGCTTCATAGGTGACTACAGGTCTTATAAGAGATTTATATAAATTTAATTTTGTTACTTTAGACAACAGTTGAGACTTGAGAAGTTTCAGGTTTGCGTATTGATTCTTTGAGCCGCCATTATTCTGCTGTTAATTTCTTTTCTGAAGATATCTATATATAAAAAAATTCAACCTGCGTATGTTTGTGCTCGTAAAACTCGAAAAGTAGTCGGACGATTTTGATGCGGTTTTCTCAATTATTTAGATAATTTCTTTCGGAAGGTTTATAGGCATTTCGAAATGCTCACCTTAAGGGGAGAATTGGGGAAAAAATAGGTAATTTAATAATCGCTGTCATGACAACTTCATTCATACGGAAGCAATTCCACTGCAAAAACATTTTAATAAGATTGAAATTATTCTAGTAAAGCGTCATTTGTTAATAAAATCGGAGATTATGGAAAAAAAATTGTAAATTGCCGTTTAGACAAATTAGTTATTGTTTTGATGTTGTTCTTTAAAAACGTATAAATGAAAGGAGACAAATTCTAAACAATGCATTCGATTACCGAGAAAAATTATGAAAACCATATAATCGCTGACAAATCTCACTTCAGAAGCCAATTACAGATATACTAAGTAGAGATTGTACATTGCTTATAAACAGTTTAACATATCGACACCGTACGTGATTTAATTTTTTAGGAGACCAAAAGAACTATATTCCCTCTGAAGCATTCTTAACTTAAAGGTTATTTTTAACCTTAATAATAAGGTTATTTCCATTGACCATATACAAGTTACTACGCTATAGAGATGCAAAACCATTATTTGAATAAAAATAGTACTTAAGAGGTTTCGCAGATATACCTACCATCAATATATTGAATGAAAAGGATGGAAATAGAAGAGATGTGGGAGGTTATATTTTTTAATATAAGAGGCAAGGACGTCGCCATGGGAGTAAAGGGAGTATCCCTCTCCCTCCCTCCCCCAATAATTTTTAAACACAAAAAGTTGGAAAACTTGAGATTTGATAATCTACTTCAAACTCCGAAAATCGTGTCAAAAGATTACTGAAAGATGTAGTAAAATTTAAAACCGATACTAATATCTTTTGAGTTAAGAAATTAGGATTTTATGGATATAATGTTGTATTTGAATACTAAAAAAATCTGGTGCGGTGCTCGTATCACACAATTTTCACTTACCACTCCTATAATTATTATCATTTTAAAAAAATAATTTTAATTTTTAATTTTATACAAAAGTACAATAAAATGATTTTGCATTTTAACTATTGCTATACGAAAATTCTGTGCACCATATATTTTTGGTATGCCAAGCTGGAAATAAAGTTTAAAATTTGGAATTAATTTTCCATGGCAAGTCCATTCACGAAATAGCATAAAAGCAGGAATTATTAATTACAACCATCACGCGTTTGTAAGTTTTTTGTCACTTTCCATTACCTTCTACAGCTATATAAGTTAGATATTAATTTTTCTAAAATTTTTTTTTAGCTTTACAACGGTATATTCTAGTATATCAGTACTCATATTTCGGAAATTTGTTTTTAAAAAATTTGTGTTTTGCGTTCGAAAAAAATTTATCCTTTTTAAGGCATAGCATATATTGAAGACCATTTAATTGTTCATAAATATAGCGACTTTGATCAAAATCTCTAGTCTTGTTCGAGAAAATTAAAAAAAAATGTGTAAAAGCAATGATCTAAAATGGCTCTTCGGGTAAGTCGATTTTGGCGAAATGTTGCGGTAGCAACCCAAGCATTCTCCTACGTTAGGGACATACGTAATTTCAGTTTCGTACAACTTTTCGCACACACGCACATACCTTACATACACTCACACTTTGATTATTTGGGCTCAGGGAACCTTAAAACCCATATTTCATATAAGAAAGTAATTATTTTTGTCAAATCGTTACCTTTGTTTGACAGGGTCCTAACTGCTCTAACCTTCGTTTAAGAAAAACGAATTTGAAAACTTGAGTGTTAAAACATTTTTCTTTATCCATAAACTTCATCAGTTTTCTCCTGATTATTTTACATGATTTTAATTAACCTTTCGAAGTTGGTTTAATAAGAAAATATCATACCTCTGTTTTTTTTATAGAATTTGTTAGAATTAAATATTTATATATTACATGTTAGAACTTTGTCACATTAGTGAAATGGCTGTTTCACAGATCGCAAAAAGAGTTAGTTTCTAATTTGCCAAAAATGTTAGTTACAGCCTTGTCAAACTATGGGAAGAGTCAACATTCGCAACAGGTTTGTTAAAAGTAAATGCAAAAAAGCTGAGGAAAATTAAAAAAATTCATAATATAGTTGGGGAAATTAATATATTAAATATAGTCGGAAATTCCGGTCAAAATTTTAGGGAAATTTTAGGTTATTATCTGCTATTTGAGAGATTTAAGTCTATGTTTGGAATCTTCTGATAATAACCTAATGATAATCTAACCTTTTGCTCTCATTATTTATTTTTATCATTGTATGGTTTTCATAATGCAGGTTGTTGTAGAACCGTCAATATTTTGCGGTATCAATAGTTTGATTGCAGTTTGCAAAGGATCATGTAATGTACTGACAATCGTTCGTAGTAGTTTGTATTATCTCTGATTGAAAGGTCTATAGTTTATTAATGTGTGACATTTAAGTTGTTCAATATACCTTTGATGAATTCGTCCAATTTGACTTGAATGGAAGTCTCTATCAAAGTTTTAGTATTTTAGTATGGTTCTTGTATTGAGAATTGCGTTTTAATCTTATTAAATTTTAGCATTGTCTTGAGTTATCTTACGATTATATTTATTGAGCAGAGGAGGAATAATTTTCTCAACACCTACATGATGTACCTGCAGCGAGGGTGTGATCGCCTTTCCCCTATAAAAAAGAGGAGGGGCGAGAATATCATTTCGTCTCTCCCCTTATAATTTGATGCATTTTAATTCAAAAAATAAAATAAAAATAAATAAAAAATAACCTGCATGAATCAATATGCAAACTAAAACCCTAATAGGCTCTGATCTCGACTGAAAAAGAACCGTTGGGGTTTTGTTTAGCTCTTGAGGGAAGTGAGCGGAAGTCGACAGCACTAATAGTTTTAAAAAATATCAAATTAAAGCAGTAATAATTAAAATAATGCCAATGAATACGTAGCTTACAATTTAATACAAAGCAGTTAGTTACCACAAATGGCGCTAGAGAGTGCTTGTGCGACAAACTTCGGGTAAGTTCCCGAATAATGCAACCGCATTCGTAAAATTGTACCAACTTTGTGTCATTGTGGTATTGAAAAACAATTAAGAAATTTAATTATTGATCATTAATTGATTATGTATTTACAGCATTTACATTTTCAAAAATAAAGAAACAAAAAATGAATATACTCGGTTTTGAGACCAATGAATCCCTTAAGTAAATCAATTAGGATGTTAGCGTAATCTTTGTGGAAGTGGTTGTGATCATAGGGCCTGATATAGAGGCACTTAGTAGCTTCTAGTTTATTAGGCAATATATCGCAAACTTGAAACGAGAAATGGCTTTGCTTCATTCCCGGGTATTTTACATTTTCCTAGTATATTCAAAAATTACCTTAAATCAGATTGTCAAAATCTCGTCTGAAAAATGTAAACAATGTGTTTAAGTGTTCCATTAATTTAATGAACTTTCAGCATATGGAAAAAGGGGCTAGCAAAGAACACAACTAATATAAACTTACCTTTCAGCTTGAGCAACAAAAATAAATAAGAAACAAAACATGATTTTTCTTTATTTAGGAATAATTAAACTGATGCAAATGTTACAATATAGAAAATCAATGTTTGGGAAGGATTTATGTTGGATAAATATAGAATAAGGAAAAGCAGTGATGACTATTTAACCCATTTTAGTAATACAAAGGAATTATTTATGTATATATATATATATATATATATATATATATATATATATATATTTGTTAATTATTTATAATATATAATTTTTTATAAATCGTATATATTTTAAATACGTAATTATAAAGTGCAATTATTTATACTTTTATATTTTAATTTAATTATTATTACACATCGTGATATGGTATTCGAATAAGAATTAATTAATCAATCGGACAAACATAATTATATTCTATTAAACAGATAATTAATTATAGCAATTGAGGAAGCAGGAACCAATGAGGAAGAAGCTCCCTGAAAAAAAATCCCGGATAAAATTAAATATTATGCCAATAAGGAAAACGTAATCTTCGAGCAATTAAAGCACCACGCTGAAATATGCATTGTACACATGAGTGCGCTAAAATAAAGTGTGAGCTTGTGTATGAGAATAACTTGAAATGAAAAATTACTAATTTTAATATAATTATTTAATCCATTATATTTCTTTGAAAAAACTATTAAATATGGTAAACGTGTATGAAAAAGTATTTTCTTTTTAGAGATTCGTTCGCTAGTAATACAAATACTTCGCCCATTTCAACCGTCGCGATAATGTCACTTCAATTATATTAACAGGCTGCAAATGTTACAATGTATGTTTAAAATTTATGTAATGTTTTATATCTCATATGAATATAATTATCAAAATTTTACTAAATGGCCATATTAGCGAATAACCTTGTTTCTAATTCAGATTTTTACTGTTTTCATTTTTAAAAAGTAATATATTAATGAATATTTCTCATTTAATGCTGTATCAATAACTAGAACAATATTGGAAAAGAAGTATGAAATTATTTTATTTAATTATAAATTAAATTATTTTAAAAACAACGATGAAAGTAATACAAGTATACAAAATAAAGGTATATTAATGAAACAGAAAATAATTAAAGAAAACATTGATATGTGAGAAATGAAGAGCTAACACCTGAATGGCATGAAATGTTGATTAAAAGAGAAAATATTTTTTCATTTATAATACAACACATAACAACGACAGGTGTATAAAATGATGAATTATTTTATAATTATTAAATAAATAAATAAAAATAATATAATATTTTAATTTTATATTTTTATTAACTAATTTATTTATTTCATAATGAGCATTTCTCTATAATTATATGATTTATTTATTTATAAATAAACGTTTTTCTATTTAAATAGTTTAAAAAAAAAAATTATTTATGATAAAACTAGTGGTACTCTCACGGCGTTGCCCATGAAAAGAATTTCGAGTTAAATACCCTTCCAAATTTCAATTTATTTTATGTTTCACTTTTAAAAGGTAATGTATGTAAAGTAACAGAATTATTATTCTTTTCATTCCCAATCATCATCCATCATCATACCGTAAAGTTTGTACAAAACGTTTACAAACATCTTTTAAAAAAAGAAAAAATTCAAGTTTTATGCTTATTTTTTTTTAGCATATTAATTATATATTACACATTTCATCATACTTATTGTTATATGCAATGAATGGGAAAGTAAATATAAGTAATATAGCGAACATAGATCCATCTAGGAAACACATCATTCAATTCAATACTGTGACTAGCTTTGCCGTGGCTATGTGGAATAAAATGAAAGGAAGAAAAGATGTTTTTAAAAAAAAAAATTTTAAATTATAAATGTGGCTTTATTACTTATAAAACTATATGTTGTCTGCAAAGCGTTTATTTTTTAGCCTTATTTCTTTAATATTTTTCAAGTTGAAACTTCAATTCTGTAAACCTTTTCTGAAGGCACTTTAGACTCATTAGAGGAAGAGGGGAGAGGGATGAAGCTATCAGAACTTTTAACAAAACAAAACCGGTTAAAACAAAAATTTTGACTGTAAATATTCCAAGGTCAAAGTAGTGAAAATTTTTCTCGGACTGGATTCTTTAGAATTCGTCTCGATAGGAATATCATCGCACACGTTTTCTGAAAGCAGGATAAAAAAATATACTAAATATGTCAAAACTGCAATAAAGGTTCGCGATTTCATACTTTTTTCCGTAATCTCCAATTTTATTAACAAATGACGCTTTCACACAATAATTTCACTCTTGCTAGTGAACCTGCTTCCACATGAATGAAATTATCATGACAACGATTATGGAATTACCTATTTTTTAAATAGTTTTTCCCCTTAAGGGAAACATTTCGAAAAAACTAATGCATATAAACCTTCTGGAAAAATTCCTAAATGGTAGTGAAAACCGCAACAAAATCGACTGGCTACTTATCGAGTTTTGCGAACACACAAGCTGAATTTATATATATATATATATATATATATATATATATATATATATATATATATATATATATATATATATAAATTCTATATATATATATATAAATATATATATATATAAATATATATATATATATATATATATATATATATATATATATATATATATATATAATATATATATAGATAATTATTAATAAATTATATATTTACATTTTTTATACTCCTATGATATTCATCTTCATTCTTTCTTGTTTTGTAGCCCTGCAGAAGGCCTGTAATATGGGACAGAACATTGGTATTTATTATATTGCTTTTAACTATCCATTAATTATGACCGCCACCCCCTAGATCTATAAGCATTATTCTGTGCATTTTTTAAGTTCACATATATAATTTATTGTAGGACTAAGATATGTAATAATTTTTGTTTTAAAATAATTTTAAATCACACTTAGGTAATTTCCAATTAGAACAAGCAACTAATGACTGGCAATTAACTGAGACTGACTAATATATTTAGTTAAATAATATAGATTAATAGAACTTTTAACAATTAATCCTTTTAAAGAATAGTAATTTTAAAAATCAATGTTGTTCCGTCATCATCTCCTGTTTCTTACATGATTTGTAAATTAAATTAAAATGCCCATTACAAAATGCATGCTTTGTATATTAATAACAAATGGCCATTCTTTATTGGTGCTACACTGATAACTCCTGAAATGATTCTCTTATCGAGACTGAATTTTCATTATCTTCTCGTTTATTTCATGGGGCAGGCAGGGTCCGTTTTATACATCGATCCGGTTATTTAAATATTTTTTTTTTAATATATATTTTTTTTATATTGATATATGTAGTTATTTAAGATACTCATCCATAAGATGCCATCTCAATGACCATATGTATAGGTTGCGAATAACACCTAGTTTCTTTGTACCTTTGTTCTTTTAGCTTATTTTCTTGGAATTTCTCTTCATCCCTTAATCTAACTAACTAACTAACTAACTCCCCGGCGCTACAGGCCAGCATGACCCTTGGCCTCCTGAGTTACTCTCCTCCATACCGCTCTGTCCTGTGCTTCTCTCTTCCAATTGCGGACACCCAGCATCCTCGCGTCTCTTTCCACTTCATCCTTCCATCTGCTTCTCGGTCTTCCCCTTTTCCTCTTTCCACCGAAACGCGCTTCTAGCATCCTCTTCTGTACTCTTTCATCCTCCATTCTGGCCACGTGTCCTGCCCATCTCAGCCTACTTGCCTTAACATGGTTAACAATGTTAGCATTCTCCAATATAGTCTCAATTTCACTATTGCTCTTAAATCTCCATTCACCATTAACTCTAGTAGCACCATAAATTCTTCTTACTATCTTTCTCTCAAACACTTTCAATTTACGGCAATCCTCTTGCGATAAGCACCAGGTTTTCGTTCCAGAGGTGACTACTGGTCTAATAAGAGTTTTATACAGCTTTAGTTTTGTTGTTTTTGATAATAGTTGAGACTTGAGAAGCTTAAGATTTGCATAATAGGCTCTATTACCAGCCATTATTCTATTGTTAATTTCTTTGCTTATTAAATTCTCATTATTGAGGGCCGAACCGAGATACACAAATGTCGGTACATTTTCAAACTTAAATTTTTTTATTTTAATGTCGCTGCAGGATCTTCTACTTGCTGCCGAGGACAATTTTAAGTACTTTGTTTTATTTTCATTGACCACAAGCCCTAATTTTTTGCCATTTTCATATATTACGTCAAACGCCTCTCTGAGTGCCTTTTCACTTCTGGCCGCAATCACTAGGTCATCAGCATAGGCACAAATTTGCCAGATCCTATCAATGATAGTACCGTTTTTAGCTGCATCTTTCACAGCATCATGTAGTGCTATGTTGAATAGTGTAGCCGACAATGAGTCTCCTTGACGAACTCCAGATTGCACCTTAAACGATCCACCAGCTTTATTTCCAATAATAACTTTGGATGATGCATTTTCCATGGTCATTCGTATTAAATTAACTAATTTATGCGGTACCCCATTTTTCACTAGCACTTTTAACAATGTTGATCTCTTGATGCTATCAAATGCCTGCTTGTAGTCAACGAATAATAGGTGCAGATCAATGTTATATTCATAGCACTTTTCCATCATTTGCCTTACAACAAAAATTTGATCTGTCGTACCTCTACCAGTTCTAAAGCCACATTGGTATTCTTCCAACATTTCCTCGGCATATATCGCAGCATTTTCAATATTAAGCCAGAAAGGAGTTTATACAAGACTCCCAGCAGGGTTATTCCTCTATAATTTGCGCACTGATCTTTACTGCCTTTTTTAAAAATAGGATATATAAGCCCAACCTTCCAGTCATCCGGCATCTTTTCCTCTCTCCATATATCGCAGATTAACTCATATATCAGTGCCTTCATTTTATTGCTACAGCCTTTAATTAATTCAGCTACAATCCTGTCCTCACCGGGGGCCTTACAATTCTTCATATCCATAATGGCAAATTCAACATCTTCTCTGTCAGGTTCATCAATGAGCGGTTGTGGTTGCCATACTTGACACTCTTCCTCAATCTCATTCTCACTATCCTCCTCCACCTGACCGACATTAAGAAGCTCTGAGAAGTGTTCAGTCCACCTGTTCATCACCTCTCTCTCGCCTTCCAAAGCCTCTCCCGTTTTATTTTTACAATTATTCAGCTTCGGCTGGTTTCTTTTCCTGAACCAATTTGTTTCTTTGTAAAACTTCCTGCTCTCATGTTCACTGTTCAGCATTTCTATATTTTTACGCCTCTTATTAATCATTTTTCTCTTTTCCTGTCGACAGACTTTCTTAGCTTCTCTTCTCTTCATACTATAAGTCTCTTGATTTTGCCTTGTGAACCTCTGCAACATCCTCTGCCTGGCTTGATTCTTCTCTTCAATGGCAGTTGCGCATTTTTCGTTGTACCATTCCTCATTTCTTCCATTTGTACTCTCTCCCAATACCTCCTCTGCTGCCTTGTTTATAGCTTCCTTTACAATTTTCCATTTCTTCTCAATTGACACGCTTTCCCTGTTTTCCTCTTCTGGTTGGTCCCCGTCTATTTCCTCTCTCTCCATCCTTCTATCCATCACTTCTTGAAAATTTCTGAGTTCGTTCTCTACTTTTAATTTTTCAGTGTTCCATTTCGTTCTTTTGATTGTTCCTGGTCTTGCCACCTTTGCCATCCTTTGCCTCAACTTAGCTCTAACCAAAAAGTGGTCTGAATCGCAGTTAGGGCCTCTCATGCTTCTCACATCTATGATGTTAGAGGAATGTCTTGTTGATATTAAGATGTGATCTATTTGATTAATAACATCTCTTCCGGGTGCTTTCCAAGTGCCTTTATGTATTTTCTTATGTGGAAAACATTTGCTTTTTATATGCAATCTGTACATTTCAGCGCGTTGTGCCAATAGCATGCCATTCTCACTTGTTATTTCATGCAATGAGTGCCTTCCAGCAACTTCTCTTAGAGCCTCTTCTCTCCCAATTTTTGCATTGAAATCCCCTAATAATACGATTGCATCATATTTAGGCACTTTTTCAATATTGCTTCCCAGAATGTCATAAAATTCCTCTTTGCTGTCATCGTCAGCATCTTCTGTTGGAGCGTATGCAGAAAACAAAGATATATTTCTATATCTACCTTTGACCCTTAATTTGCATAATCTGTCAGATATAGGTTCAAAATGGAGTATAGACTTTCGTAACTCACTATTTACAAAGAAGCCTGTTCCTGCTTGACCAGTTTTCTTCTCTGGACCACTGTATAATATAGAGAACTCCTTTTTATCCATTCTTCCATCTCCATTCCACCTCGTTTCCTGCAATGCCGCAATATCTATCTTATATTTTATCAGTTGGTCGGCAACTTCTTTCATTTTGCCCGGTCGTAACATTGTATTCACGTTCCATGTGGCTAATGAAACCTCAGATTGTTTCCATTTTCGTCTAATCCTTTGAGCGCGCTTTTACCGTGAGAAACATCCGGCTTTTCCTTTAACTCAGTTTTCTGAACAATAGTGTTTTTCCAAAGAAGGGTTGTTGGCCCCACACTCAACCTCCAACCTGGAGGACCGGGTCATTTATTTTCAGGGTTTCCCTCCCCTAGGCTAGTTGCTTTCACTACAGCTGAAGAGTCCAACCTACCCTTGGTTTAATTTTGGAGTCGCCTTCTCCTAGACTGGCGGCCTTCACTACGGCTATGAGGCATGTCTCTCCAGGTTGCAGTTTAACGTCATGCCCAGGACAATCATCCCTTAATCATGTTATGAATTGTTTTTTTCTGCCTTCTTCGTTTTCTTTCCTTAATTCGTTACCCTTCAATCACTTTTCTGATGGTATAAGATTCGACTTATTTATGGTAAAGGCTGTTGTTTATGTGGTCTGCGCATTTTCGTTACCGAATATACCCCGATAAGATAATATAACGCACTAAAATGAACATAACACTTCGAATTTTTTTAAGTCACTAAAATATGTTTTTGATATCATTAATTATTGCCATTATTATTTAATGTGCACTCATAGAGTCTTTTATTATAACAGAACGTGGTTACATATTTTTAGGTAGTTTCCATTCCTGGTAAAACAGAACAAATACATGGCAGATCAAAGAGTAATTATTGTTGGACGAATACAATCAGTAATGCTCGTATCTACATATGGTCCACGATGAAGCCTGTAAGGAATCATTGATCGCATAGAAGATGAAAAAAATCCTTAAAACTTAAGAGTACAGTTATCTTTTGTAATTTTATCTGGTCTAGAATTATTCTATTCCAGCCTAAATTTTTCTATTCTTATCAAATGAAAAATATTCCAGAACGTTGAAAAAAGCGCTTTATTTTCTCTCTTTTATTTTCCACTACTTTGTATGTTTATGAATAGCTCTTGAACCAAACGTAACCTTTAGATTGCTTTTTTTTAGTCTCACTTGTCTCACCGTGGTTACGGGGCAACTTCAATTATAAAATCAACCGTTTTACAGTTTCAATTATTTAAAATCACTACTACCAACTAGTTTTACTTTCGTCATCATTTTCTCTAATATCTATAATCATTATTTATATAATTTATAATCATAATCTGAGAGATTCAGGATCAGTAATGAATTTCCAAATGAATAATTAAAAGTTCTATAACATTTATCTGATATTATTTGAAAATATGATAATAACTAAGTATCGAATGGATGACCTAGTGGGCTAAAACCATTGAGGACGTAGTCGTGCAGATATTTTGAGAATGCCAATAGTAGATAGAAAAAGTTTTGCAGAAGGAGGTCAGTGGAGCTCAAGCCAATTCCTTGTAAGCACTATTCCAGAGGATTTTGGGAAACTCCTTAACGCTTTGGAATCCCTTCAGATAGCTCTATCTCAGAATACAGTACCGGATTATTGGGAATATTGAGAGCATAGCTACTATCCACATCCCAACCTCACCACTTCATGGAAAGTTGTTTTATTTTCTTCAATGAAAAAATACATATATACTAAAACACTCAAGTTATGATTTCAAGAACTACTTAAACATTTATAAATGGATACGAAATAAACATAAAGTTAGACATAATCAATCCTAAATTTTTACTGAACCTAATAAGTGGCTTTCCATCGGACTATTAAATATTTTAAGCCAGATATTCACTTCCAATAGCATCAATCATTACAATAAGATATATTCAAGCAATGATCAATCATTTATAAAGCAAAGAGATAGTTGTAATTAATTTGGAATAGGTCCGAATAAATTACATATTTTGCTCTGATGAGATAAAAAGGGATATGAAGGAGGATTTTGCCAGATTAAGACGAATGCTCAATAGCTTTAGTGATAAAATAACGGCAGTTACGAATTTTAGATCCAATTTATGGCTTGACGTTGTTAACGTGTGTATAACTGGTTAAAAATTAAATATTAGATATCGAAACTTATCAACCAACTATATAAGACATAGCATCATATTGTCAGCGAGGACAAAATATCTGATAAAAAATAATTATGTATGAAATAAATGAACATGCGTACTATGCTATTTATTCAGAAATGAATTATAATATCAAAAAGGAGATCTCCTAGTGTAAAATTCTTAGGAATCTCAGTTCGGAGGAGGTGCCGATGGGTGCTGACCTCCCTCATGCCTGACAGGTATGAATAAAAAAATATAAATAAATTTTTAAAAAACTCTAATTCGAATGAATTAAAGGATTCTCCGTTTAAACAAATAAATAGTTGCAGTAGATTAACAATAAAAATGCGGACGATATCTTAGCTAATTATCTATAGTATAAGAAACTTTGACTTTGACAGAAATCTAAAAAGAACAAACCTAGAATATATTATTTATCAAAATAAAATGATACTGGAAGCATTGAAAAGTTTCATAGTGGACTGACAGACTGATGAACTTACAGAGATTTATCAAATATGACACCTGACATTGTGCTATCTTCAATAATGGCGTTTGCATTAAAATTATTTAAATAATAATAAAACTTCTGTAACAAAGTCACAAAAAAAAAATTCTCGGACTTTCCTGAAAAAAAATCCGTAAGCAGAACTCCATCACTAACGTCATATTTTCACTAAAATAAAAATATTATAAAAAGGGAGGTGTGAGAAAAAAGTTGAGACCCACAAATGACAGTTCTCTAACATTCCAGAATTTACCCATTCTTTTATTATAGTTCTGCCTCCCCGCTGACCTTCCATACAGAAAACTCTTCATATCGAATTTCAGCTCATTTGACCCAACGGGGACCGTTGGAGTTGAAATTTTTGGTAATACTGGTCTGATTTCAATGAAACTTCTTTTGTTTTATAGGTAATTTAATTTTCTTTCAAATGCAAAAGATTTGAGCCCCCTAATTTGGAGGTGTTTTAGAGATTCGAAAATATTTAAAAAAAATCGAAAAACCCGGGCGTGTGGGAGAACCAAAACCCCCGAAAGATACTTCCCTAATACTAACTATGAATTAATGCTGTAGAGATGCGCAAAACTTTAAAAACGCCGAAATTTCATGTACACATACTGAAATTTTTACTGGAATTTACCCATTCTGTAATGGTATTGTTCTGTCTGGAAGAAAGTCCTACATACCGAATTTCAGCTCATTTGACCCAAAGGGGGCTGCTTGGAGTGCTCAAATGTAGTGGAAAAAAAAAAAAAATATATATATATATATATATATGTAATGTGTATACAGACATCTCCAAAACTTATAATCGTGCTCTATAGGCTATGAAACGGATAGAAAACGCAGTCCCGCCACTCACCGCCGACCTTAGACCCACTGCTATAGTCTATTTTTTTTGGGATAAATACGACTCAAAAGGGAGGTTCTTTTACATCACTAATCTACAAGATACTCATAATTATCTTTTATACACTTTCGTACAAATCATGACCAGAGAAACCATTACCAGTCACTCCTAAAATTTCCAAGCACATTTTTATGATACTAATCAATAATAATAAATTATATTTAATGCAGTGATTTTTCCCAAAGTAATTAAGTTAACTTCTGTCGCGAAATCGCTTATTCCATATTGGGGAAAGTATTGCAAAACTTTTTTCGTCTTAAGTATAATTATCCATCATTTTCCTAAGCCTGAATGCCGAGATATGTTACGCCTTTCATAAGACATTAATGTAGCGTTTAATCATGCACAATGGCTTTCACTTTTAAAGTACCTTATATGACCAATGTTGCCACATTGGAATATTTTGTTCATCAAGAATTCTATATCTGTTTGAAAGAGCCTTATTCGCGTAGTAAATGTTATTGGCAGTAAACAGCGGAGAAGATTTGGAACTTGATTATAAATACCCAAAACAGATAGACCAAATGAATGAAAGATAGTTTTGGCTGACGATATTGTCGAAATTTTGAAAAGTAAATATTTCTTTTTTTCACTGTTGCTTTAAAATATAAATAAAAAATCTGGTATATCCACTCACACGGCTGTTCTGGCTACTTTGAGTTCAAATCTCGATACAAAAATTGTTTGCAGTATATTCGCTAATATTGCTCCGATTGAGATTTTATATTTTTGGTTAAACTTAGGTTTGCAACAATTTAATGAGCATCTGGAATGTTTCGAAAGATGTATAGTTTTCCAGTTATTCGAAAAACTAAACATAGGTACAAAGTTCAATACGTCTTATTTTTGCTAATACTAATTCTATTAACGTTTTTTTTTATTACATAGTTTGCATAAGCAAAAAACATACGGGTTATGTGCGCGCGCGAGAGAGAGATCGTTCGTTGCAGTTTTTTTTTTTTTAATTTTTCAAATAACTTGAAAACTATGCATCTCGCGAAACATTCCGGATCCTCATTAAAAGATAATCTAACTAGTTTCAAATAATTAATCTACAAAGTTAAACTAAAAAAGAAAACAAATCCTTATTATACCAATATCAGTGAAAGATACGGCAATTATTATATTAGACTTGCACGCGAAGCGGCAAGGAAAGTCGTGTGAGATACCTAATGTTTTGCTAGGAGATGTTATGTTTTGCTATGCTGTTATCATAACATCATTAAATAATTAGTTGAAGACAGACGGAATGTTCATATACATACATATGTATAAATCAATTAGAGGAGAGATGTAGGGAAAAGTTAGATTTGGTCTCCGGAACTGACGAGCGAAATAAGAGACGACTATTATCAGTAACGAATTTCATTTGTTTTGTTTTTTTCATCATTGTCATTGTTTTTTTTTAATCATTGTCCAATATTTGTAATCAATTGGCTGACTACCCTACCTCAGAAGCAATTCAATGTCAAAAGGTCTTTCATCCTTTACTCGAAACCAAGCCAAAAGAAAACTCTCTAAAATAACATCAAAAAGACGACCCAGAACCAGCATATTTATTACTTCTAGAAAACGAGTTATTATTATTATTTCTTTATAAAACATGTTTAAAACTTCTCTTGTATCAGCAAAAATCCAATGAGAGGAAGGAAATTTCTGAGTATAATCCACTAATATAAATATAGTATGATCCCAAAATCAAACTGTACCAGAAGCTAGCATAGAGGGACAATTCCCTACCGTAATGGAATGGAGCTGTGGACTAAACATAGCCTCCAAAAACAGTTAACTAAGTATAAGAATATAAATATCACAACTCTACATTATAAATCTAAAGGCTGACAACATAGGCTGAGAAATATAATGAAAGGAATGATTATTTCAAAATAAATAAATGAGAATAAAAATAGGAGCTTAAAAATAGAAAAAGGGGAAAATTGGAAGCTATATAATTGAACTATTATACTATTCTAAAATACATTAAGTCCCTATTAGAGGACAATAGGTCGCCAGTTCTATTTATCTAAAATTATATTTATCTCGATAAATGGGAATTCAACGGTAATGTTGGTCATTAAAATAATCTCGGTCATGAAAGAAAGCAAGAATTTATTGCTGATAAGGGCACTTCCCCTAATAAACTCGCTCATTCAGTTATACTACGGCAAATTTGATTATTCATTGAGATGGTAATGAGAGTAACTACATGGATTAATTAAATATCTTTATGAACGTCGTCAATGACTTACATGGACTGTTTCGAAGGGAGGAGGTAGTAAAAAAAAAATTAACTTCAATAATTTAAATTTTATGTTGCTGTACGTTCTATATGCTGTGGGGTATTTACGATTATTTATAAGGGACCAACGACTTCGATAATTGATAAAGAATTATAATTTGTGAGTTTGCATCACTTGTCATAAGCTAGTAAAGACTAACTCATCGGAAATTGGAAGCCTCCCTTTATATGGACTCCTGACATTTTAAATTAAATGCTTCAAAACTTCAACTCATAAATGCTAAAAATAATAAAGAACGATTTCAAACGAGCACTTTATGAATAAAATCACAATGTCTTATTCTTATTTTTTATCAGGAACTAAACTGTAGAAAGAAGATCAATTAATTTCTCGATGAAATTTCAAATTGTATAAATACGACAATTTTCATACTTTTTGTAAACCTACTTAATTATTAATCGCCCCTACCATATGGTTTAATGAAGTATCCTTACTTCAAACAAGTAAATATAAGCAATTTTAATATTTCTTGTTATGTTATTTGTCAGAGTTTTTTTTTGTTTATATACGTTTCTAATTTTCAATAAATGTGTACAGGTTAAAATTATAATGCACTTGGAAATGCTTATCTATTGGTAGATTTGAATATGTATAAATCTATATATACTATTGATAATACTATGGATATACAAAGGGTAGATGGCGATAAAAGTACGTAATTTTGTTATTTTTTTTATATTTAGAACAATTGATTATCGATTTGCACAATATTCTGCATACTGCAAGTTTATACATTACATTCTTTACTAAATCCTGTCCAACGCCGATTAATTTTGAGAATTATCAACAGTGATATTGCATTTTTTTAAAACCTTCTGTTGCGAACTTTTACCCTATACGATAGGGTAAAAGTACTCAGTTCTTTTAAATTTAAATTTGAATTTAATTATGTCTCTCTTGTCAATATAACCGTATCCTTCAGTCACTTGAGTCGGTATACGTTGTGCACTCGTTGGTAAAACACTCCATCATGATAAAAATAATTAATTTGGAAAACATAAAAACGAATCCTTGATTTTCCCTTGTATCTTTCGATACCAAAATCACATTGCTGGAGCAACAGAGAGCCATTAGCATACCCTTTATCATCCAGATCTGATTCGGAGAAGCGCATGTCTCGGTCAGATTTGCTGTTTCGCAGTCATTTTCGTGTCTTACACAGAACTTGAACTTGCAAGTTTCTGTTTGGTTTGTAAGGGACATATTTCTCCTTTGTTTTTTCAACAAATTTTAAGAGCTATACAGATTTTAAGCCCTTACTTCCGCGCTTTCTTCTTATTTTAATTTTAGAATCGAATAAGGATTAAAAAGTTGGAATTAGCGATAAACCATTATATAGTCAATTGCAAGAACGCTCATGACGCAATGCGCACTTTTGCCCTACAAGCCTTGCGAACTTGCAGCCCATTCTGGCCATTTCGTTTTTTATGGCTCAATTGGTTAGTGAATTATGCAAACATTTTGGCTTGTTTGATGAATTAATATGACGAAAACGAAAGCTCTAGCCTGTTTCACAAAATATTTTGATGAATTATTGAATATATTACACCTAAACTGTTAAATAACAACCAAAACAGCTACAGTAATACCATGAAATTCCGTTTCACAACTGGCACTAATCGAACACACGTACACAGAGACTGGTTTCGGATCGACAAAACTATATTTATATTTTCAAAACACCACTGTGTATTTTTGTCCACGCGTACTTTTAATCCCACATAAATTCTATTGAAGGGTACGTCCTACATAACTTCTATTGAAGGGTATTTTTGAGACTTAAAGTTTTATGTTTGAAATCTTTCAATTAAATTAACACACTTGAGAGTTTGGCATAGTTAAAATTACATATTTACATACACATTATCATTGTAGTGTTTCAGAATTTATTTTTTTTTTGTAAATGTTTTTACATAAATTTTATTTATTGTTTTATTCAATTTTAAGTTCATAGCAATGTGCTCTTTGATATATCATGTTTTGGTGATTCCATTTGGCATATATACGAACAAATTCTTTGATTTTCATTGCATAGGAGTATGCAACGTATAATTGTTCATCAGAAATACATAGATTCTCCAAACTCAATCCACATACTTGAAATGATTGTTTATCTCCATTGCAAAAGCCAGTTAAATTAGAAATTACAATCGTTTGAATTGCAATGGCATATCTGTTGGTATCGTTGGTATACGTGGTATTAGTACATCCTCTCCATTGAATTTGCAAATAGAAATTGTTGCTTTAATTGTATTGATTAATAATTTGTTTACTGCCAATCTGGTACCATTCCAAAGACGGGGTGGATCAATGTTTCTAAGGAAAATGATAAGAACACCAATCTTCAGATTGATGCTGTATGCTGCAATCCAGATAAATCCAGGGAATTTAAGAATTCAGTTGAATAATTTAGTGCTTCATCTTGATCTATGACAATATCTATTGCTTTGTAAGTAGCTGTTTCTCCTGGCTACATATGTTAAATGCTGATTTAATGAAATGTACATCCACATTTTTCGCAGCTAATATTACAAATTCACTTAACCATTGAAGACTTTTGGAAATTCATTGGTATGTGGAAATACACATAAATTTTCCCATATACAATATCAAATAATTGCATCACAAAATGTTCTGTAGAAGGATTGATTTGTAATTTAACAGGCATGCTTGTACTATTGTAAATGAAAATTTATTAACATCTTTCCACAAATGTGTTGCTTTTAATCACGTATTTAGTTAATTATCTTGTGTTGAAAGCGGAAGATAATGTCTGTCGAAAATCACCTGCTAATAATATTAGCACCACCCAATGGCAGTTCGTTTCCACTTTAATCTTGCAATGTTCGATCCAGTATATCCAACGATGTTTTATGTGCATTCAAAAGTAACACTTAATAATTATCCAAAAGTAACAGTTCATAAAAGTCAGAACATATATAAATCCAATTGTCGAAACAATAGCACCAGAGTTTAATTCAAACAACTCTCTAAACACAATAATTGATTACAAATAACTTTTACACAAAAAGAGATATGGCTGAAAAATCATCTAATAATATTGAACAATAACAAACTTACCTGTAACTCTAAAACCCATGAAGGATCTTGGGTTCAGCACTTGGTAAGAAGAAATTATTTCAATGACAACGGTTGCGGAAGGAGGTGATTTTAAGGGTTTTAAAGAATTTAGTTTTGCATTGTTTGATAATGGCCAAATATTTATCACAATCGCTCATGCAGGAATTCAATTTCTTTATTATAATTCTTATATTCCACTATCAATCACATTTTTAAAAAACAAATACAAAAAAGACATTTAATGATATCTATTCAACACCCTCGAAGACAGGCGGAAATGAATTGAAAAAACTAGAATTAAACCCGGCATTTAAAATAGAAAAACTCTATCCTTATTTCCCTTCTCCTAAAGACAAAATAAGCCCTTTTCAAAAAAGCGGAGTGTACGAACTAAATTGCAATGATTGTGCAACCAAATACACGGGAAAAACTGGAAGATCACTGAATCAAAGATTAAACGAACATATACATGCATATAGTAATAAGACAGAGAATTCCAACATTGCAATTCATTTAAATGAAAAGTACCATAAATTCATCAAAGACTCAGGAGTTAAATTAATACATCACGTTGAAAACAGTCTCAAAATAAATATATATGAAGCACTTGAAATAATAAAATCCTTCAAATCCAATCCAGATTTTTGCATAAATGACCAAATAAATATCTCCAATAGTCCAATTTTAAATTTATTCCCATCAATAACAGAAAAAACAATTATTCTTTGGAATTACTGGAAAAACCCCGACTCCTAAACCGTTTACCTATAAACACCTCACCTTTCTCCCATTACTAGTTCAGTACGAGAACAAATTAATACAAACTTTTCTGTTCGATATAATCTACTTAAACCTTGGTGAGTACCAACATGTATTTAATTTCTTGTCCTAATTAAACTAATAATTCATAAATGTTTTATAATACTAAAGTAAATTACATTTAATTTAATATTAATAATAATTCCAAACTGTATTTTGAATTGCTTATTTTTGAATTTTTATGTGTTTTTAGAACTGAAGATGAATGTATATCATTCGAAACTAGTTGTCAATAAAAACAAAATTATAGAAGTGGCAAATAATTTATCAATCCCTATTTAGAAAGACAGTTTCCTCGTTAATCGCAGTAATACCCGATTTTGTGAGTTTTTGATGCCCGTAGCTAAATGGCTGATCGGAGAAAAAAACTTCAAAAATTTAAAAAGTAGAAATTTTATCCTCTTTAATTTCATAATTTCATATGATTTTAATTTAATTAACTTTCACATAAAACGCATGCTTTCTGAGTTATTCAAGAAAAATCGGAGAGACGTCCATATATTAGAGGTTTTTTTAAAAAAAAAAACATTCCCCATCAAAATTTTTGTTGTCAAATCTCAGATTTCTGTTCGGCAGTCCAAAATACTAGAATGCTCCTAAAATCAAAACATTCATCTTTAAAACAAAGTTGCCTGGACTACATGCCTTCTTTTAGTTTGTCGCTGTTTGACATCCTATGGCAATATATTTTTATTCACATAATCCTCAGTAATGTCGTGGCGTAGATTTAGCACGTTTCATATGCTTATATTAAATAGATATTACTTTGCAAAAAAATGTCATCTTCCTTTTTTTTCTCACTACCCAACCCTGTAAGAAAAACTGTACGTGTTACAATAATGAGCAAATATCTTTTGGGTTTAGGACTATAAAATAATTCGTATATATCTATTTTCATCAACATTATTTCAAAAAAATTAAATTTTAAATTTGTTTACCTGTATAATTATTGCTCAGAGTAAAATAAAACGGATTTATGCCAACATTGCTATAAATCCAAGGTATTAAATTAATTGGACAAATTTGCAAGTGTATGCATATAATAACGGAGGTCTATTTGTAAGTAACGTACTTAATTTTTTTTTTTTAATATTTGGGATGCTTTTATAAAAATATTAACTATTATTATGTACCTTAATCATTAAATAATTCCTCAAAAATCATGTTTTAAACTTCTTTATTATGCTAACACGAAACCCTCAAGGTTTCAAAATTATTTGGAATGACAAGAATACCTCCACAACAACACAAATTAAGGATTTGCCGATCAGGTTAATTTCTTCATAATAGATGTTTCAAACAAAGTTTATAAATAGATTTCTTCTGGTGGCGAAGAACAAGAAACCCTACATAAGGGACGCTGAAGAAAGAAATGGGAATATCAGTTTAGTTTTTTAAAACTTACTCTTCTTTACGAAATCATCCAGAAAAATTCAAGGGTTTTCTACCGCCTGACTATAGAAACATTTGATTATGTACTGAAAGGCATAAAGGACGATTTATTCTGGCATCGTGAGATGTCGAGTTGAAAAATCATACAGGAAACAAACCTGTTTGACCGGTTAACCCATCGGTCGTTGATCGTACGTCATTGGTCATCGTCTTCTCGAGCTTCCATTTCCAATGTAAGAAGTTGCCTACAATCTGAGAGTTTGTTTTTCAAATTACCTTGTTCGACGGTCGTATGACATCGGGTCGTGTGAATACATGTTAAATGAAAGTGTGCCCCTATGATGGAAATAATGGAACATATAAGTAAAGAAAACATGGATGCTATTAGTTGAATCTTTTTCCTCCGATCAGAGCCATAACATTTAATCATCATCATTCTTTGATAGATTAAGTTTTTTATTTAAATATTAAGTTACAATGCTAAACAAGACATTTTTATATGCGACGATTTCAACAAAACCTTTTTGGTATTGAAAGAACTGTGATTCTCTAAGCCTAACTAAAATCACGTACCTGGTTGGCATGGTTCTCAGGTTCTTAATCTGATTGACGGGGGACTTACAATCAAAGAAAGCTTTGGAGCGGTGACTCCAAGAGGCAGTTAAGGAAGCTATCTCGGTGTTGGCCATCTTGTTCTTCTTGGAGCTTACGCTTCCCGCGATAAGGCCACAAGAGCCTCGATAACAATCGACAGAGGTTATTTGTCTGTGGAAGCACCACTATCTTTTAGCAGCTGATTTAAGAGGGCTGGCTCAACACTTCTATTAGTGTGTTCATGGTTGTTAGAAAGATCAACTTTACTGATAAAGGAAAAATAATAAAAAAGATTGGGAACATAAAAAAAACAATTATGGCTGAATTGGCATTCAGCATAAATACATAAACGACAAATACCTTCCAATCGCACAGCAGGATACGTTATGACGTATCCTATGACGTATCCCCTATGGGGAGGACTAGACTTCACTAATATCTTCGCTTCATCACATCCCAGAACGCTGCTTCTACTATCATTTTAAAGGCATTTAAATGAATCATATAACAAGACAATGAAGGTTATCGGTCTATTTTCGAAAATGCTTTAAAAATTATATAATATGCAGTATTTTCTCAAATTTATTATTAATTAAGTCTATGAATATCGTATCTTAGTAGATTTGTATTTATTACCATCCTAATATGCCATGATAAATAAAACTTGAAAGCATATCAAATAGAAAATAAAAAAATATTATTGTGAACATAATTGATTTGAAATATTTAATATTATTTTAAGTTAAAAAAAAAGAATGACTTGATCGGAAATTCTAAATTTCCAAAAAATCATTAAACGAAATAATGTTTAAAATTTGAAAGTTTGTGAGTCGTTAACTAATAGTTCTTTTACTTCATCAGGTTACTAATATTGTTGTAAAATATATAAAAAATAAATAATTAAGAAAAACGCTAATGAATAAGCTAAGAATATGTAAAGAAAAAGTTATCTTTTACTGCAATTACGGTTTTATAATGAAAAGGAAAAATGGTCCAAATGAATTATTTACAATTTTAATCTAGTAACCTAACCTAACAGTCTTTTTGGCCAGTTCTTGGCCAATCCAGGCTACTTACTCATCTATACTTACTTTATATATTATAAAATAAATCACTTTCTACATAAATAGAAAGGAAATTAGACAAAAGATAGACATTGACCTAAGTAGATTTTTAGCTATTTTAGGTGTGAATAACACTCTTTCACAGATACCTAGTAGATAAGAGACATAAGTAGCGGAGAGTACTATAAGGTGTCACCTTAGCAACCTCGAGTCTGTTGTGGCGCCTCATCGAATCCGGCCTGTATAGATCGAAATTTATTTCGTGGCAACCTACGGAATGAATCTCAACCTTCCCACTCAGGTTAGAATAGGTTGGTAATCTATAGGATAACCCGTTCTGTCTGCTTTAATCGTTGTTGGTAAGGACGTTAAACGCCAAATAAAAAAAAAAAAAAAAAAAAAAAAAGGAGACCAGTGAACAAGTAAGTACAAATTTGTAAGCAACTTGCAGGTTGGTAAACAGTCCATATTGTAAGAATAGAAGCCATACAAATTTTCTTGTTAAGATTCAGATTCTAAATCGTCCTCTTCACAGTTTTCTTTAGTTTCATTCAGCTTATCTTGTTTTTGTTTTCATTCTCAATTTTTTAGCCATTATAAAAGTTTCGTACTCATTTTCCAATTGTTTCAGCTCTATTGATAAACGACTTCTTTCAATTTTATAAAGCTAAGAAATGCTGCAAAGGACATAAGCAGGAAAACTCTCAAGCTTTACAATCTCATTAAATTTCTTTGTGTCTAACCAAGAACATTTCTAAATTTCTTCGTTAGGATTGTCAATGGTTTTACTTTGTAAATATTTTGAAGCGGGATATATAATCAGAAATTATCTGGTACCTAAAACAATATAAATTAATAGATTTTCTTATTTGGATCATTGGCTGATTTCTTTTAAAACGGTAACATAATTTAATAGTCACAGAGTTCACACTTACCTCACTCCTTAACAACTCTTCGTCAATAATCGAAGAAAAAGATATTTGTTTGCTCCACCACCTTGTGGCTTCTGTTTTTTGCCACCTGAGCAGTTTTTCACGTGCAAGATATTTTTCATGTTTCTCTTATCCATACGGCCATTTTTAATGTACGATGATCATATAAAAACTTCAGATTTTTCCACCAATCCAAATAAGTTTGCTGCATTTGTTTTCGAATAAGTTAAGTACGTTTCCCATACCAACATTGAGTTGTAATAAGATCTTCGTTTTTCTTTTTGATCTGAGCTTGTAGACGGTTAGAACAACATTTCATATTGTTAGCTACATTAAATGAAAAAGTAATAATATTTTATATTTCATTGGCAAACTTGGCTAATTCTGATTAAACAAACTTATACAAAGTAAGTCCACTTGAATCGTCGACTACCCTTACTTTTAAAAGTCTCCTTTTTTACGTTTCCTAGAACGTCTTAAAAGTCTTTCAAAATAATATTACGGCCCATCAAACCAATTACCTTGATATGTTAGTTATTAAAGATTTAAACATGACCTGTTAAAATTACCATAATTTTCTATAGAGCCCAGTGAATAAACTCCTTTTGCGATAAGTCTTAGTACGCAATACCTTGTCTCCCAATAAAAAAATCTATATGAACTAAATGTTGAACAACCGATTTTCTGATGTGAACTTCTCTTACTCTTGGTTTTGTTACTAGTAAGAATAGTTAAAATATCATGCATGACCTCTTTGGCTTTGAATAACTACCATAGCCGCTTTTTGGAGTTCAAGGTAACATTTATAAGATGATATTTACAAATAGGCTTAGGAGAAATTTCATGTATGATAATAAAGTTCTAATATCTTTACCTCCAAATACCATACCATCAGGATCAGAACAATTAAGCCAGATCGAATTTGATAAGCATTTTCTACAAATTTTTCACCATCAGTCATCACTCATTTAAAATATTTATTTTTTTTTCAATTCACGATTAAATTTTTAGTCTAATCACCTAAAACAAAAGTCAGATAAGTAAATCAAAAGTTTTTGAAACTCGTTCTGCTGAAAAATCAGAAATAAACGTTCAAGATGTGCCATAAACTTCACTAAGGCCTCCACTTTAGTTTGTATTAGGTATCTTCAACTACTCAATGAAAGTAGAACTCGAAACAAGGGCTCGGTGACTCGAAAACTGAGAACGGAGAGTACTTATTAGCTAATAAACTAATTCCAACTCTCTTATCTGAATTTGTATTTGTATCATTGTGAATCAAGAGCTGACTTGATATGTGGAAATTGTTAACCAAATGTTGAAACTTTTGGAAAATGTTTGCGAAGTCTTAAAGATATTTCCAATGCGTATGCAGAGCGGATATTGGTGCTGTGCGAAGACTAAACATAAACTGGCATTTATCAACAGCTTAAAATTGATTGTACACGTGTAAACCTCCTGAAAAAATGTAAAATGGCTCTAGTGCAAATAATTACTGTAGATAAAAAACTAGTAGTGTAGATAAAAAAGTACCTGAGTAATAAAAAATATAAACCAATTACTTTTGGGCCCACTTAGGATCCTCGGAGATCGCCGGACAGGTCGACATGGCCAGACAGTGCCTGATTATTAGAAATAATTTCTTCGCATCTCTTTTTTTTTTCAGAAATAATACATAAGTGATTGTTTTATAGTTTTTCAAAAGTTTGAGAAAACTTTTTTTTTTTTTTTTTTTATTGTTTTTCCCAACAACATTAATTAAGCAGAATTTACTACTATGATCATAACTATACCGCATTGTATCTAAATTGTAAATTATTATATATATAAATATTGTTATTAAGGAGTAGTGACGCTCAAATACCAATTGATAAATTTTACTTGTTGCGAGACGTAATGAGCCCTTTGCATCATTTATCATATATGTAAATATATTTAAATGCCATTCGATCCCCTACAATCCACATTCAGGTAATCATTTAAAATGCTATTTATTTTTTTTAATTTATAGCCATATATTGTTATGTTTTATTCATTACAGCTGTAGATTAGTTTCTTTATTGTCAGGATGAACAAAAACCTTAATTTGTGAAAAAAATGCACGTGATCACTTTTACTGCCGAACCGTAATAACCTTAACTGTAGGTCGCAACCATAGAGCACAGAATAACATGTTCTGTTATTCTATACTCTTTGATCGTAACTAAGCAACAGAAAGCAGAAGTACTCGATATCATAAAAGTTTTTGTATTTATCAATAGTGTCTAATTGTAATAAAATTCTATTGACAATATTATGATTTCTACGATTAAACCTAGAAATCGTAGTTTTAATTAGTATTATAGATTCATATTTTTAGTTGTCTTCAATATTATAGAATAATTATGTCAAATCAAAATAAATACCCATGTAAAAAACAGTTCGCCATCTGTCAGACATCCCATTACGTTGTCCGTAACAACGAAATAATAATAATAATAATTTAGATGCTAGATAAATATAATATACCAATCCGATTGTCCCGTTATCTTATAGATATTCTTGTTTTCTACGGAACAGGTGTAATACAAAAAGTTGTTTGTATCCCTCAAAACTATCATTTCGTTTTGTATACATCCATTTATCTCAACGGATTCACTGATTATTCATTATTTTCTTTTACAGAAATTAAACAATCAAAAAATATAGAAAAAAAAATGAATATTTATTCTGAAATAGAATTTCTTAAGACGCACAGTTTTGTATTTTTCGTCCTATAGGTACGTTTTCCTCGGTGCGACTATCACGACGATCGTTCAATGATTCAGTTATTAGAGTCCTTCAACGATAATCATAGAGCAATATTAGATTGTATTTCATAGGAGCTGTCTGCTAGGAACACACAAGTGCTCTATGATTATCGTTGAAGGACTCTAATAACTGAATCGTTGAACGATCGTCGTGATAGTCGCACCGAGGAAAACGTACCTTTACGCCTGACATGACATTACCGTATTGTTGATTTCTACAGGCAGTCCAAAGATAGTGTATTAATTACCTCAGCTTGGGTAAATTTCAAACATAAGCCAAATTTCATTTCATAAATAAAATGTATAATAAAATTTCATTTTATAATTATGAAACAATTAATTTTACTATTAGCCGTAGATAACAGTAGCCCATTCATTTCCTAATAAATACTCTTAAAGTATTTATCATAAATGAATACTTAAAAAATAGTCTTAAGAAATAAACAAAAATATAAACGTATACTTTATGATTTATGTAGATTTTTTTACTTTCCCTTACCTATATACGGAGTACATAGTAACGAGAAGTATTGCGATCGTGAAAATTTTCGAATTCGAGTTTCCGACGGAAATACACGTTTTAAGGTCCCCTGAGTCCAAATGACCAAATCTCGCAAAATGGTCTCTGTGTCTGTGTGTCTGTGTGCATGTGAACAGTCAAGCTCAAAAACGAAGCGTTATATGATAATCAAATTACGTATTTAAGGTTGGCACATGCATGTGATGTTACAGCAACATTTTCGTCAAAATCGACTAACCGGAAGTGCCACTTTATATAATCGATTTTACACTTTTTTACAATTTTCTCGAAAACAGCTCTAACGATTTTGTTGAAACTTGCCTGAATTATTCTACATAAAGATCATTAACTTTTAATTTATGTAGTAAATCACCGAGGAATTGCAGGGAATAAAGTTATGATGAAAAGAATGTTTTATTTGCGCATAACTTAAAAAGTATGCATTTTACGGTAAATTATGTATAGAATTGTAGGGAAGTTAATTAAATTATCTAAAAACCAATAAAAGAATCATAAAAGTCAGACCAATAGTAGCAAAGATACAGTGTATTTTATGAGGAGTACAAGACCCTAGATGGATAACCGAGCGCATCCGAAAGCAGATGGATGCGACCGAATCTCCTCCCACCAATCCGCCAATCTGTTGTAAACAATACGCTCTGTAATAAAGTAATTTAAGAATACAAAAGCGGAAATTAACTTAATAATTTCTATTTTCACATTATTTAATGGAAAGTAAATGTTTTCATGGAAACTAAACCAGAAACTTTTAAAATATATTTGCAACTTGACAAAGTTAAAATATATAGGTAGTGTACATGATTGTTGTACTAAAATTGTTTAAAAAACTTTTTTATTGTACTTAAGTGGGAGAAGATGTGTATGCTGCTGAGTTTATTAGAAACAGTGTTTATGTGAACTCTTGGAAATTGTATTATTAACTCTTTAAAGATAATTATTATAGGACGGTAAGGGAAAGTTATGTGATGAGCGCACCACACCATATTTTTAAATTATCTGCGGTTATGTAAATATCGCCATCAATATCTAAATAAAATTTTAAATATAATAATAATAAGCTGTATTGGCATCAATATTTGAGAAAAGTCTCTCCATTAGGGAGGAATTTTATTGGAGTTGGCCGCAGCAAAGAAAGATGAGTTCGAACTATCACTTCTTTCAAAATAAGCATCGATAAAATTTCTCTAAATAAAATAAAATAAAAATGTAGGCAGAGGATAAAAACAAAAACCTTACTGCAAACAAAACAGATTCATTAAAGCTCAAAAATAAACTAAATATTGTTTATAACTTTTTTCCATCCGGTCCTACCACTAGCAACAAGCCACCAGTTATCGCCCACATATTGAGTCATTTCGTCCTTCCATCTAAGATACGGTCGACTCCTTTTCCTGTTATTCTCTCTTGGGGTCCCCTCGGTGCATGCCTTGGACCATCTTTCGTCCTTCATCCTCACCATGTGTCCAGCCCAAAGACTTGGTTATTGGACGGGCGAGTTCAAGCCCTACAGTTCATGCGCCGCAAGTGCACTTGCTGATCATGAGTTTCTTGCCCGTGTTGAATTATGGCTGAACGCAAAACTCCGAAAATACTTAGTGAAGTTTCAATTAATGAGTTAAAAATACATTTAAAAAAATGAAGAAAATACAAGCAAGTTTGGATTTAATAATAATTTTGAAGAAATTTATTTGTAAATGACCGACATTGGCTGGATCACTAGGAGGAGATCGCCACGTATATATTTTGTTTTTGTCAACTTAAAACTCGTTGGAGAGTTGGAACTGTATTTAATACAGAATTAATTTCAATTAAAAATTAAATTAAATTATTGTACTAATTCAAGGAGGAACATTATTTTCTGTAAAATAATAAAGATTTGTACTAGTAATTTATTAATTATAACGATAATAAAAAGCTCAATAAATTAAAAAGTATATAAAAGTTATTTTTCGTAATTATGATGTAAGAGTAATGTTTATAAATATAATGTGTAGGTATTAAACATAAAAATATTAAGATATCTGTATCTAAACAAGAAATTGATTATTTCTTAAAAACTAAATAAATAAATAGATAAATTTAAAGGAAATTTATCCTAAAATGTTTCGGCAAAAATTACGTTAAATACACTAAAAATTGTCGATCTATAAACTATAATATATATATATATATATATATATATATATATATATATATATATATATATATATTAAAAGTGCTGATTGCTAATTCATTTGTAATTCTTGTTGACACCTGATAGTTTATAACTTTACAGGGTGATTTAAATGTTTCTTCAGAAAATAAAAAATTAAACTGCTATTTGTGTTTTTCTAGCTCTTTCTACAAAATAAAAATAAAAATTTCGGTAAATTAATAAATAATTATGTGGTATGGATAAATGAATGCTAATCCAATTAGCCAAACACATTACACTAATATTCATAAAGCATTAAGTATACACTTAAATTTTCTAAAAAATAAACAACATTTATAACAAAAACTAAAGCATGATAACAAATTCTAGCATGTAATGGAATTTTCCTAAAAATATTGATTACATAATTTTAATAATAATTTAAAAGAAGTTAATATGAATATCACAGGAAATGATTGAAAATGGCGATTTGTCAAAACATAAAAGTTGATAAAAGTTTAGAACAACTGTCATGAGTTAATCGAAGGATTCAAATGTGAAATACTGTCCTTCCTTCGGTTGAAATCCACGCATAAATTATATAAATAAGAATAATAACTAAAAATTCATTATTGTTTTTAAATTGGGCTAACTATTATGTTAGTTCTGAAAATATATTTTAGCAAAAATGACATTGAGTAGAAAAAAAATTGTCAATATAATTTTTTTTTTACATAGAATCACAAAGTTAAAAGCAATAGGCAGTTGTTGAGGAAATTGGGTGGACTTCTGCGAATCCACTTTGTCTGTGTGTATTGGATATTGAGAGACAAGCAAATAATTATAAACATGTAATTGCTAATTCATTTGTGGTTTTATTGAGAATTGTGATAGTTTATATGTTAAACCGAATAATTTGGACCATGCGATAAAGTATATATCAAATTTCTCAGAAAAACATTAGACAGCTATTCAAGCTCATTCTATTAAATAAAAGTAAAAGATTTTTTATTTGAATATACATTAAGAAATAATTGGGTGATATCAATTCAAACCCAATTAGCCAAACATATTATACTTATCTTCAGAAAGCAAGCAGACACTCAATTTTTAGACAAGACAAACAAATTAATTTCATAATAATAACTGAAGCATAATAACAAATTCTAAGTATTTTCCAGCCATAAAAATATTGGCTATATAACAATTTAGTAGAAGTTTGTATGAATATCGCAGAAAAAGCTTGAAAATGACGATTTGTCAGAAGATTTGACCCTAGTTTGATAAACATTAAAACATATATTTTATGAGTATCCAAGGATTGAATATTGTCCAAATGTGAAATGTTTTCACCCCTTCTTTAGAAATTCGACCATCGGTCCTGAAATTTCGGACTAGTTGACTGTTTTTAGGGCTAGCTGCCGACTACCTGTGAAGGTTTCATAACATTAATCAATACAGTCATGAAGAGTCTAGGAAAAATTATCTAAATAAAAACAATATATTATAACAAAATTATCTAAAGAAAACAAATCTCGAAAAATTATATAAATATATATAAATTAAATAAAATCACAAGCAGCTTTTACGAGCATAGGAAGTACTGTAGAGCTGAAGCAATTCTCTACCGCATACATATTGATTAATTTCTAAGCCATATTGCCCCAACTTGGTTTAATACTACCGTTAAATATTCTAAAATACTCAATGTTCAACTAATGTGTACATGTGACTCATATACAGAAATCAGTTGGCTTCTTGGTTGGCAAAGCTTAACAATATATGTTTTATGTTTATTGGCGCTTATAGATTTTTCGTTTAATGTATTTTATTCTTCAAGCGTAAGGTATTCAGAGACTCAAAATCCCATGATTTAACAAGAATGAATCGTTATAGTTTCATCCTCTTCCAATAAGCATTTCAAGGCTGCTTCTTCAGTTCTTATCTAATGAATCAATTGTCCATAGTATTATATAAACAATTATTAATTAAAAATAAGACATATTGTAATATATTGAGGCGGAGTCAATCCCTTCGCAGGGATATAGAGAACTCAAAAATAAATAAAAACCTTGCATACGTAAGTTGATGTCCGTCAGCGTTTTCATGCCCGTAGAAGGAAGTTCATTACACACACTTTACTAGGTTAATGTTTATTAAATGAGTGTCATAAAAGAAGCATAACAAAAGAAGAGAAGAAGGAAGTTCAGATTAAAAAAAAAAAATTAACTACTTATTTCTCATTTTGGGAGAGAGTGGTTGATAATAAAAAAAGTTTATAACTTCATTTATTAGGTTATTTTGGATTTTAGGAGTTTATTAAACCTTATAAAATACGAGTTATTAACATCTTTATTGGCATTACATTGAATTGCGTCTGTGTAGCAATTGTTTGCTGCTATTTGTTTCTCATGGTTTTTACTGAAACCAATCCAATTCGTTATTCCAATAAACAGATAAATATTGTTTTGTATTTATTTTAAAATTGTCCTTGGTACTACCTATCAACTCGTTAACTAATAGATTTTATTAACCATAACACAAAACTGTGCAAATTTTAAAATTTAACTCTAATATTTCATGAATCTTTAGTTTTATCACTATCGTTAAATTGATAATTACATAAATAGAGTTTAAAATAGATATCTTATCGACAGGGGATGAGAAAGATTAAAAATACACGGTTGATTTGATTTACGAAGTATGGTGGAACTAGAAAAAAACTTTTTATTTGTAAAGTAGGGAAAAGTTATTATTTGGAGACAAAAAAAAAAAAATTAAAATGAGCGAAAAATGTAGGTTTAAATACACGAACCAGTTTTCCGTTGAACATCTTGACAAAAAAGTTTAGGTAAACAGTCAATGTTTTAAATTTAATAATTACAAAACAACAAATAAAAATTACAAAACAACATATATATCAGTTGTGTATTGTACTGTGTAATTATTAAAAATGCTAAAAAATATATATGAAGATATAAAGAAGTATGTTGTGTGTATAGCAACCAATACAGTTGGGCAGCACCCCTTTTATAATAATTTTTTTTATTGAAGGGCAATATATAACTTCCAGGTATAATCTTCTTTATTCAATTAACGTTTCGGGGAAATATTTCCTCATCATCAGAATTTTCTTTTCTAAAATTAACAATTATTGCATCTATCAGCACATTTCATAATTTAAACATATTCCAACATAACATATACATTTTAAGTATTTAATATTATCTATAATTTAACAATACCAAGAAAGAAGACAATTTATAATAAAGTGTTTCTCTCTTGTTCTTCTGTTAATAACCGTGGATCGATCCTGTGGGATCGGGAGACCCTCCTGGTGCTCACCTCTATGCTCTATGCTGGTGCTTTAACCTCTATAAAGTGGGTTCTCTTTATTGGCGGAAATCCTGACGGTTGAGCGTGACCTCGATCAAATAACTTCCTTGCACAACCGTTGTTTTAGAAACGGTACGGTATTTACAAAGTAGGTGGTGAACCCAACACCCTTCATGGGTTATGGTGAAAAAGTTTTTTATTTTATTTTTTATAATCTATTATCAATCTCATCTACTTGGTACTGCAATTGTCGGCACAACTGAAGGCAGCCGGTTTGACTTTTATCAATTCCAATAAACCAAGAGATTGGTGGATATCATATCATTGACGTTATTTAAATTATGATAGCTTTAAATTATGTGAATTAGAGAGCTACCTACTATCAGGCGTACTTGATATCCTTTCTTTTCCGGAAGGTGTGTTTAAGTGAAATTTAACGAGTGTTAGTGCATTATTTACGGGAAATAAGCTATACTATACTACTTGTGTTATAATGTTGTTTTTTTTGTTATCAACTACGTAAAATAAAGCAACTAAAATTATAAAAAGGTCAAATAAATAAGTATTAGTGTGTACTCTATGATTTAACAATAATTAATATTAATTTAGAGTAAGCTAGCTGTCCTGATAGTGCCTGAATTCAGAAACATCGCCATTACCAATTTTTGATAAGAGATGATGATTTTGTTTTGTAATCTTTTAAAAAGGCCTAATATGTACTTATTTTGAGCATCCTTTGGACCCGAATCCTAGCCGGCATTCATCGATCAAAAAATAATTTCTTTGAAGTGACCATCTACAGTGGAGTAAATGTGTTTTGGATTTCAGTTAGATGTACAGTTGAGTTAGATATTGGATATATATATATATATATATATATATATATATATATATATATATATATATATATATAAATATTGTAAGATCCTAAAATAGGGCTCTTTTCTTTTATTGTATAACATCTTTAAAAAAGGCCCTTCTGCTATGTCATTAACAATTAATACGTGATATCTCTTAAAAGAACACGTTACTTTAATTAGATACTAAAATTTAATGTGATTCAAAGATTTATTGTAACACGCGGAACAGCTGTTAGTCAAGCCGGCAGAACCTCCTTGATCGAAGGCCGGTATAGAAATGACAAGGGCTGTGGACTGCGGGAGATGGTTGGCAGCGCGATCTACTGGCTGCCAGGTGGACTAGGCCGCACTGTAGCAGCTAACGAGGTCCATCTTGGTCAAGGGCTGGCATAGAAATGACAAGGACTGTGTACTGCGAGAGTGGGTGGAGAGCGCTATCTGTCCGCCACCAAGTAAACTAACTCACTATACTTTTAATAGGCTTTGTTTTTATCAACAATTAAATTATACGTAAGATAGTTATTAACTTTTAATGTGTTTTAAAATGTACTGTAATGAATATTGTGCTTATAAAAATAAAAATAAGACCAAAAGGTGTGCGGGGTACTAGCCCGACTTCTCTCCTTCCTTCCTCGAGTAGTCGGACGAGTACCCCGCCTCTCGGCACCTCTACCTTCCTTCCTTCTTGAGTGGTCGGGCTAGTACCCCGGTTCTCAGGATGCCTCGAGATTGTCGGGCTAATAACCCGGTACTCGGCCTCCCATCTCTCCTTCCTTCCTCGAGTAGTCGGGCTAGTACCCCGCCTCTCGGCACCTCTACCTTCCTTCCACTAGAGTCTGGAGAAAGGAGATTCCCAAGGCGAGGATAGCCGATTCCACCCGAATCCTCCCTTCTTTTCTCTCGTTGCTTTTCCTTCGTGATTTTACCGCTCTTATACAGAGTCTCCGTAAGTTTTTATATTATATTTCTATAATTAATAATAATTAAAATTTAGAAAGAAAACGAACTTTTTGGATAATAAATTAGGTGTATTTATCACAAAATAACAGCTATATAAAATGCACTAAAAAAAATATTAATCAGATAACAACAAAGACTTTTATAAGAACGTATAAATAATATTAATGAAATAATACAAGCTAATTTCTCAAAAAATAAAACCAGCATATGGTATAAATTGAACAAATCACATAAATTAAATAATTAATAAATAAATTAATTAAATAATGTTTGTTTTTAACTGATATTCATAATTTAAATGATTATTATTATAATTATCCGTTAAATTATTATTTTTATTTTAAAAGTTTTTAAAGTCTATTAATATTGGTTAATTTGTTCTTTAACATTGATAATTTAAGGATTTTTCTTTAAATTGTATTACATAATTATGGGTTATATTGCAAGTATGATTTCTAATGCCATCAATATGACATTCTGACGAATCTATATGAGAATATCTTTTGTATATCTGCTGTTAGATTAATAGTATACTTATATTTACGTTTATAATTAAAACTAAAATTGTCGCCTACTAAGATAATCAATCCCTTTAGTGCCTATTCTGGATGGAGTATTGATAATAGTTATATTTTCTATTCTGTCAATATTTTTTTATAAGTAATTATATTTGTTTAAAATTGTGTTCATATTATTTATATCTTGCGTAAAATTTAATGGTTGTTTAATATTTTTGACTGTAATGTCAGGTATATTATCGTATTTTCTATTTATTTATATAATTGTTATATTTAAGGTTGGTTTGTTAATTCTTGGTATTTTATATTTGTTCAATTTATACCATATGCTGGTTTTATTTTTGAGAAATTAGCTTGTATTATTTCATTAATATTATTTATACGTTCTTATAAAAGTCTTTGTTGTTATCTGATCAATATTTTTGTAGTACATTTTATATAGCTGTTATTTTGTGATAAATACACCTAATTTATTATCCAAAAAGTTTCTTTTCTTTCTAAATTTAAAATATTATTAATTAAAGAAATATAATATAAAACCTTACGGGGACTCTGTATAAGAGCGGTAAAATCACGAAGGAAAACCAATGAGAGAAAAGAAGGGAGGATTCGGATGGAATCGGGTAGAATCGGCTATCCTCGCCTTGGGAATCTCCTTTCCCCAGACTCTAGTCCTTCCTTCCTTCTTGAGTGGTCGGGCTAGTACCCCGGTTCTCAGGATCCCTCGAGATTGTCGGGCTAGTACCCCGGCACTCGGCCTCCCTTCTCTCCTTCCTCCCTCGGGTAGTCAGGCTAGTACCCCGCCTCTCGGGCTTCCTTGCTTGCTTAGTTAGCGCCTTCAGCTGCCGAGGTCCATGCCTATCCCTTGGAACTAACCCCGGCAGCCACCCAACTGGGAAGGGCAGCGTCGCACTGGCAAGCTACCCCCTTTCCAATCCCCTTATCTTTTCACCCCTCTAAATGAGTACTTCGGGACAGAGGAGAGTAGTAGTAGGTGGGCGTATTACAAGACCGAGAGTGATCCCTCTCACAACTAAGGTAACCTTGCGGTGTGTCTAAGGTAAAAGACAACTAGAGAAGCGACCGACAACAAAGGGCACATCGGAGGTGAAGCTAAATATTACAATTGGCATCCCTTGTGGGGACCGTAAAAAATATTACAATTGGCATCCCTTGTGGAGACCGTTGAAAATATTACTATATATATATATATATATATATATTGAAGTTTTTTTTTACAATGTAATCGTTTATTAGGTTATCGAGCGTTCATGCCCAGTTTTTTTATTGGATTTTTATCGATTTCAAATTACCATTACATTTGCCTATGAATCGTACATTAGGTTTTCAAGAACGATATACGCAAAAAAATCAAATATAATGATAATTAGCAATGCGCATTCTCGATTAAAAAAAAATTTAAAGCGGACTGAACCTTCGATAACCTCATGAACGATCCCTACATCCGATAGTAAATTCGAAAATACAGTCTTTAAAACGTTTATAATCAATAATTATACCAAAAATGTCAACTTCAATAGTAATTTGAAAAACCATGCTCGATAAATGATACTATTAAAAATCAGAATCAGAACCCTCGAAAACCACATAAACGATCGCTATATCATAGAAAACCTCAATAGTAACGGAAAATCGAAATGCGCTTGCGCGGTCGAAAACCGATTGTAAATTCGGATATAGGATCATTGATCATTGAAAACCTAATAAACAGAACTTATGTCAAAAAAGTGACAACTGTAATGGTCATTTGAAATGCGCCTATTCGATCAAAAACAATTCATAAAATGGAATCTTAACCCTCGAAAACCTAATCAACGATTTCTATATCATATAAACTTTAACAGTAATGGAACATTGAATTGCGCATGCGCAATTAAAAATCCGACAGTAAATCCGGAAAGAGCGTCATTGAAAACTTAATAAGCGATAAATATACAGACGAATTATGCAAACTAATAATTAATTAGAAATGCTCGTGTTCGAACAAAATTTTGATAGTAAATACGAAATTAGCAACTTTGAAAACCTAATGAACGGTCACTAAATCGATGAAATCTACACCCTTTTTTAATTATAAAAGAAATAAAATATAATATTTATAAATAAATTAAAGTCTGGTTGGGTTACAATTGAAATGGAAAACGTTATAATTGAAATGGAAAAGATGACAATTAATTTAGAAAAGGTTACAATTGACATGGAAATTTAAATAATAAATATATATATGTATGTGTGTGTGTGTAATATATTTTAATGTATTTATATATATATATATATATATATAAAAGTGTCAACTATTTTTTTCCCCATTTTTCTCAAAATATTTTAGTCCCAGGATAAGATCTTGTGAAATGCATATTTTAATTTCTTACAAAAACATTTATGAATTAAAATGATATTTTTCTAACTAACAAGGGGAGTGAGTGCTAGATGGGTCCCGAGGAGGCGAGACAAAAATCTCGTACTTGAAAAATGATATAAGCATGGTTTTTCCAGCAAAACATTTGTTTTTTAGAATGTAATAATATAAACATTATAAATTAATTAATTAGTTTTTGGTCTTATAAATTTTAATAATGTTTAAATTACTAAATAAACTAGCGTTATAGATTTTTCCACACCAAAAATGATGGTAGATATTGATTTAGCAAATCAAAAAATCTTAATGTTGAAACATTTTTAAAGCCACAAAATTACGTTTGGGTTTGAAGTTCTGCACCTCATCTTCAGTTTACCCAACCGCTAAGTTTACCCGATACTCATCGCCCTGCTTGGACTCGTTAAAAAGAGAGGAGTTTCTTTAGACTCAGGCCTCTATGTAAGCCACTGCAGGACGAATTCCCCGAACAGCTCTATACACTACTACGATCATTTCTGGAACACCGTTCAATCAGGATATGGGTCGGCAAGACGGTATCTGGAAACATTGCATTTACTTGCGGTGTCTCTTAAGGGGCTGTGCTATCCCCAATACTATTCTCAACATACACGGCTGAAACTGTTGATGCCAGGTTTAAGAAAGCTACTATAGCGGCCTACGCCGATGATATAACTATCTACAGTAGCTCCATAAAAGCAACAAGAGCTCTACGGCAGGATGAGTAGGCTTGTGAGGAGATCACAAAGAAACTGGAAGGAGTATATAACAGTTATATAACAGTTAATATAACAGTTAATCCCAAGAAGACCGACTGTATGATTCTCTCCTTTAGAAGAACAAGCGCCCACTTCCTAAAGTCTCTAGGATAGCGGTTGAACAAATAGGCCGGCAAACAGCATAAAGTACTTGAATGTCACTCTCAACATACATCTGACACTATACATTCATTGCCGGAGGAAGATCAGGTTGGTGAAGACCAAGTCTTACAGACTAAACCACCTGTTGGCATCACCAAATCTATCCCTCCGTCTCAAATTATTAATATAAAAAAAAGCGTAGTAAGATCGGCCCTTCTTCAAGGAGCGCCGATGTTAGCTACTATATCGGTAACAACGGCAACATTCCAGCAGTTTCATAACAGCGTGCTGAGACGAATTGTGAGACACACCAGACGACAAAAACGGACTTCCTACACACGATTCTCGAACTACCGACAGTTACTGACTTTATCAAACGGAGGAATATCAAATTTTTTTATAGCCTCCAACAGGCGACGAACCTATTATTTAGGACTCTGGCCCCAACAGGACTGTCACAGAGGTGGCAAGCACATAATGGTAAACAGCCTTAGATTAGACAGGATAATTTACTAGCTGGACTGACACAAGACAACTAGCGAACAACCTCACTAGAAACTGGCTCCTCCTAATTCCTCAAATACCCTAATAGTATCCTACTCCTCATACCCCTCTTACAAAGCATCCAATACAGAAGAAGAGTTCCCATCCTAACCACTACCTTTAATTCCTGAACATCAACCCCACATCCCACGGAGCTTTGAAATAAAAGAATTATCACTTTATTTAATTTTTTCGTCTAGTTCTCAGTGAATGTTCGAGCCTTTAACGGTTCATTTAAACCTAAATGTTACCAGTAACCATATACAACCGCTATAAACATTATCGCAGTAAAAAAATAAGATTTTTTTATTCAAAGCTGACGTCAGATTTGGTTTAAGCACTTTAAAAACCCCTATATTCAAATTTTTGGGCGACACTAAAAATAACTTTTTTTTACTAAACAAAAAGCTTTATTTACTAAACAAATTTGCCCTTCAAATTTTTTAAAAGATTCATAAAATCGCTCATAAATCATGCTTTAATCTTGGTGTCACGTGCATTTCTTTTAATTCACGTAATAACAATTTATTTTATCATAGTATTTTATGAAAAGCCACAATTTAATTCACAATTCATATTTAAATGATCAAAAAATGAAGATTAACTAATTTTTTTTAATAAATGAGGTAAGTAGTATTGTCTAAGAAAATTTCCGATTTGACGTTGCATCAGTGAGTTAGGGACAGCGATAAGTCTACATAGGAAACTTCAAAGGTTTCTCCTGTAAAATTCCACTTTTTTGTATTGTGGCACTCTTCTTCCAAATCAGCGAAGTAAGAAAAGAAGATGCTCCCCTCTTTCTTACAAGCAAAAGAATGTCGATATCGGATACACCGAAAACGAGATACATATAATCAAATCGACACGTAATTTTGTGGCTTAAAAATTATGAGCATCCTTGGAATAGTATTTTGTGGAATAGGCAGTTCTAATGTTGTCAAGGAACACGAAGAAGTCTCTTGGGAACTTATTACCAAATGAACGATATATAATAACGGAATGAAACTTCCAGAAACAAGAGCTTGTGTGTTTGTATGTGTCAATTGATGGACGTCGCGACGCCGAGTGCCGTTTTTGAAATACTGCTATCTTCAGAAACTGATAACCAAATTCAGGGTCACTTTTTGAGCTACCGATTTATAGTTTAAAAGGCGTACGAGGAAGTCATGAGGTGTCCACATCAGATATTTTTAAATTCATTTGACCCAAAATCAATTACATTTTAATTTTTTCATTTTATGAATATATAAAACAAATATTAATCTAAATAAAGCATGTCGATATCATTTTCAAACTCGAGATATAAAATAAAGCTGTCTCAAGGTATTTTATTTTTTTCTCGGTCCCTAGGGCCCATATGACGTGTCGACTTTATCCAATGTAGAATCCAACCAATTTTGATCGAAATCGGCGACGGGCACACCGTGCACTCCCCTTGTGGGACCAAGACGAAAACATTGGGTTAAATGATAAATTTAAATAATCAATGTGCCTTTTATTTGCATTTTTTACTTTGTTTTAGTATCTTCGAATAATATTCAAACTTATGTAAATATGCAACCTATAAAGTTGGTTTCATTCGGCACCACTCTGCCGTATCCAATTTTCTAGTTGCAATGTAATACATAAAAAGTTTAAATCAAATATAGAATAAAGAGGTAATGATGAACATGCAACTTAGTTTTAGAATCTTCACTAGCTGAACTCGAACATAGTCATAGACGGTAATCCTACGTCCTGTGCATTGTGTGTTTAGTGATTGAGGACTTAAAAAATCCAAAAGTTGATAAATAAAAAGCCAATCGTATTATAAGATTGAAATAGAATAGATACTTTAATTTACGACTCACATAGTAATTGAGGAAGATATATTTGTTTTAAAAAATATATATTTACTATATACTATGTAAAACGTAGGTACAGCTAAATAAATACACACACACACATATATATATATATATATACACTCTTATATTCATTATGATATATATCTTATGTTTTTTTCAAATTTGGCTGAAAATTATTTTATTTTTTTCTTGCATGATAAAGATGGTGGTATGAAAGAAGAGACAGAAGCAAGAGCTATCTGTAATTGAGCGGTAATGAAGAGACACTAGAAAGGAGAGAGACGTATCAAAGGCTCGGTGGAGGATATTGATCCAATCGCTAGCTAGCCAGCCCTCTCACTCCCTCACTCGCTCACTCTCTCTCACTCTATCTCTCTCTCACACACACACTCACTGTCTGTCTCTCTCTCTTCCGTCTCCCCTTGGTAAACAAATTACACACTTTTTAAAACCTTAACTTATTTGTATTTAATTCCTGTTTATCTAAACATTTCTAATTACTTCTAAACCTGTTAAATAAAATTCTGTTAATATTTAATTTTAAGATTTAGCGAGAAAATTTAATCAAATAATATTGTTCCAATAGAAGTTTTGAGGTAAACGTTTCAAGTATTTTTAAAAGCGAGTACTCAATGGCCAGTCAATTGCCAGTCTTCAATGGCAAACACAATTGTTGTGATATAAGTCGGTGTCAATTAACCTTTGACAGTCAAAGCTGTAAGCATGGGAGGAAATTATACTTATGGTTTAGAATTTTACCGGGACGTAAGTTAAAAAAAGGAAAATAATTTCCATTTTATATGTATATATGTATATATGTATATATATATATATATATATATATATATATATATATATATATATATATATATATATATATATATATAAGGGATATTATAAGTATTATGTATAGTTTAGATTTTAACTTTAGCCCACATTGTTTTATTTAAACATAAAATAATAGGTTAAATTTCAAAAAGAAAATAGTGTAAAAAAAACACCAAGCGTTTATATACTACGAAAAGGCATTTAGTTTTATGGAATATTTAAATTAAATTAAAAGCATGCATACTTTTTGTCTATAATGCAAAAAAAAATATGTTTTTTCCTAGCAACGATAATTTTATTTCTAATTTTTGCAGCAAGAGCAACAAAACTATCTATTTTTTTTCTCTGCCACCACTCAAAATTATGTTAAATTGATGTCAGATTAAGTTTATTTGTATGTGAAGCTTATTTATTGAATAAAATTTTTTTGGTTATAAAGATGTGTCATTCGGAATCACGTATATAGGTCATTCCATTTGAAATCAACCAGTTTGAATTAATGTTGCCGCTCGACATTTTTATTTTTATGATTTCTTCACCAGTTATTCACTATGCTTTGGTGAGTTAAAAACTATGTGTAAAACAATGTTCTGGCTATTTTTCTTTTGCAGCCATTTTAAGTGAGCTTCGCAGCTAAAAACGTGCTCTGGAAAAATGTCTCTTGTAATTTTGTAGATATCAAAACTAAAATCATTATTAGAATATGCTCTACATTTTTTGTACTCACAACACATCAACTAAGTGCTTAAAAAAAATCGCAAACGAATAGATTTATTTGTTTTTTGAGTAAAATAAGAAAAAAATCTTGTCGATTATATTGAATGTATAAAAAATTACAAAAACCAAAAGACTCTTCCAGGGAAGAACGCCCAAAAAAATATTTTCGTAAAATCAATTCAGATTCGCTTTTAGCGTTCTTTAGAACTCATAGATACGAATTTTCATAGTCAAATATAAAATAGAAATTTTTTACTTGAGTTTTTTGGAGGATTATTTGCTCCTGCCAATGTCCGTTCACATAAGTATTCATAACTTCTCAGGATTTTATCCAAATTCAACGTAACTACAACCGTTGTAAAGCTGAATTTCTACCTCTAACCAATACTTTTATATTTTAAGCCTTCATTAGGGAGAAAAAGTAGTGTTAACTAAATAAAAAATCTTCAAACGTTTCATTTTATACTCCGGTTCTGATTTGTTTATGGATGTCGAGTTTGTTATATTTCGTGTAATTTATAGGTCCCTGAACCATCCCCAAGTTTCGTATGGATCGGTAGAGTCATGTTAAAGTTATTCCTATTTTAGTGGTTTAGTAAAAAAAATGGAATTTTATGGGAATTGATCCTTATATACCATCATCCGGATGTCAACTAGAATTTTATGGATTTTATTAATGAATTTGTTAAAAATAATTGAATTTAACATATTTTTATAAAAAATTAAATTATTTATTTAAAAAATTCAATAATAAAATAAGTACTATAAATGGTCTAGAAAATAAATTATCATAATAGAAATTTTTTTTTTTGTTAATGGATTTTTTAATGAATTAAACGTTTGAAGATTTTTTATTTAGTTCACACTACTTTTTCTCCCTAATAAAGGCATAATATCTAAAAGTTAGTGATCAGAAATTCAGCTTTCCAACGGTTGTAGTGACATAGAATTTGGATAAAATCCTGAGGAGTTATGAATACTTATGTGAACGACAGACATCGGCAGGGAAAAAAAATCCTCCAGAATAAACAAGTCAAAAATTTCTATTTTTACGTATTTGAAGATTCCAAAGAACATTGATTTGAATATTTCCACAGTATTATATTATAAACAACAAAATTAAATAAGAAATTGCAAATAAAAACTTTTTTTATTGTTATAACGATTTGAACCTGAATAAGGGATTATTACTTCATTTCTTTTGGCATTGACCTGATTAGTTTTTTAACCAATTCCAAAAAAATATGTTCGCATTCCTTCATTAGAATAACAGCAAATTCTCAAAGCGATTCCGAGAAAGTTTGAATTTATTAGTGTATTTATAAAAATATATTAATTTTTCCTGTCTAAAGAAATTGGTTCAATTTCAAAGTATTCCTATGAAATGTCTGCCGAGAGAACTGCTGAGAAAAAAATAATAAAAGACGATAAACTGCTTAATTTTTTATCTCGATTTTGGAAAATGATATGGACGCTGTTCTCCCACCAAAATATTTGTTTTTCAGCGAATGTTAAAGTAAAAATACAAACTTTAAAAAATTATTGCTTTTTTGCCAAATAAATTGAAAAAAGTTTTTAGATTATTGGGTAAACTAGGCTTGTACATTTTTTTACGCCAAAATTTATGATAGATTTTGATTCAGAGCACCATTTAACCTTTATATTGAAAATATCATCGAAAACAAAAAAACATTTTTGAGTCCTCGGCAAAGGTTCTTAATCTACGTGGTTTGCTTTAACAGTGGTCTTCCTAAGTGTTTCAGAACCAACGTTATAAGCAAAAAAACTCAATTATGCTTTTATTTCGTAATCATATTTTTTTACTCAGACCTTCCAGATAATGCAATTGCTGTTTATAATTATGGAAAAAAGTGACTTCCCTCTTTCCAGCGGGTCCAAGAAAATCGAAATCGCATAAATTGAAGACGAGATATAATGCTTCAAATCGAAACGTAATTTCGTGACACAAATTTTGGACCACCTCGAAACTGGAAAACAAATATTTTTTGTTTTCGGTGATATTTTCAACATTAAGATTTTTTGGTGTGATAAACCAAAATATGCCATATTTCTTAGTGTAAAAAAATCTATTAGACTAGTATACTCAATAATCCAATAAACTGAGTATTGTCTCTCCCTTCATTGTATTGTAATATTTCTTTCAAAGTCTTCGATTGGTTGTTCTAAATGTTGTCAAATTTATTCTAATCGGGGGCACTCTTGAAACATCTGTTTTGTTGTTTGAGCTACATTATCACATTTTTGACAGTTGGGCACTAAGAGTTGATAATGCTATCTGAAAAAATGGAGGCCAAAAACACAAAATTTTAGGACAACTTTTGGTTTTTCACCTATAATTCCTAAACGGTTAATTTTATCGAAAAAGCTATGATTTGTTAAATTAAAAAACATCCAATTCTGCGTTTAATGAGTATCACAACTATCCTATATCCTAAACATCAGATGGCCCCAAAAAAGTCTCAAAGCAAGAGCTTTGGTGCAGAGCCGGGCAGAGACCGATTGAGCAAGACATAAGAAGAAGGAAGTGGAACTGGATTGGCCATTCACTCCGAAAACAGCCTGGAGCAGTGGGAAGGTAAAAACTTGATTGGAACCCCCAAGGAGTACGCCGAAAAGGACGACCTCGCATCACTTGGAGGTAATCCGTACTAAATGAGACGGAGCAAGCAGGAAGGACTTAGAGCGAGGTGAAGACGCTGGCTGGGAATAGAGATGGATGGAAGTTGTTCGCTGAGGCCCTTTGTTCCACGGGGAGCTACAGGAGTTAATAGAATAGAATGTAGTCGAAAACAATTTTTTTCAGGCATCTTGATCCGAATGGCCGACTCTTATTTTTTTAATGTCAATAATGATATATTATAATATAATAATAAGTATAACGATTCAAAAAATTTCTATCAAAGTTTTCTTGAGATGAAGATTTTTTCGGACGGGCTCACGGTCTATTTGACATACTATACTAACATACTAGTAGGCGCATTAATCAAAGATATATAAAGTTTTATGATTCATTAAGTTATCAACAGAATCATCTTTATTTCTTTTTTTAATAACCAAACCCCTCTACAACCTCCAAAAGATGGCAAAATGGCATTTATTTGTGGCATGATAGACCACAATAAATGCATTTTCATCCGACACAATTGAAGTAAATCAGCTGTGCTAGATAAATGGATTCAGTATGTCTAGGTTAAGATCGTGCCGAGATATGATTAATGTATGACGAGGGTTCACGCAAGGGTTTATTAAAAATCCAGTCATATCAGTACGAACTAAGGCGTAGGAATTCACAGCGAATTTGCCGCCTTTATTCAACGACCAACATTGTTCAAAACTTTACAGGAGAATTTATACATCTTGGGAAAAAAGAAGAAATCTTGTCAAATGGAGTAAGAATTGAGTAAGAATAATGGAACTACCTAAATAAGCGCAAGGAGATAATGAAAGAAACCCTGGTAAACATTTCAGCTAGAAAAGATTTTTTTTTTATTGAGACTGAAGAAACAAATTATCTATATAACCATATCATTTCGTGGATATACTTAGAATAGTAAGGGAAGTAAAATAAGAGTATACACTGATTAGCCATTCACTAATCCACGAGTTTCTAAACTTGTCGAGACGCACTATTCAAACACCAAAGTTTGTCAGTCTTCTTCTCTGTAATAAGTTGATCTAAAGCAGATTTATCCCTTTTGAAAATTGTCATGATTTTTTTTCTAACCCTCCATTTTAACTTTAAAAAAATCATTCTGATCATTTTACAAGTGTTTACACAACAAGATGGATCGCAGGACGAATAAGCATGTTTTGTTTTTTCTTTAATAGCATAATTGATAATTATTTTAAAGGTCGTTTTTTTGAGATTCGGAAAAAGGTTTTATTTGATGGACGGTGAAACAAAAAACAAACCAAGAACTTTCACCCTCGCTTCAATGATGGCAACTGTAACTTGTTGAAAGTATTGAATAGTTTTTGGAATGACAATAGACAGAACAGAAGCCTGCAGAGTTGATTGCTGGCGGAAAGAAGAAAGCTGAGAGTGAGTGATTTTTCCAATAGTTGAAATAGAGATTACCTTTTACTGTTTATATAGAGACAGACCTGAATTATGAAGTTATTTTAGAACTGAAAAAGTTGAAACTTGATTCAGCGAGCGGTCAAACCTTTTTCCCCAACAGCTGGAAAGGTGATGTTTTGACGAAAAACAATATACATGCTAAGGCCGAGAGAATGAGGAAAAGACAGTCATTATAAGTTTGAATCAAATGAGATCAGATCCGTTATGTTTTTTTTTTATTATAAAGACAAAAAAAAGAGAATAAAAAAGTGCTGGAATTAATAAGAGTTGTAGAAACAGTGGAAGATAAAAAATGAGATAGCTTGGAAAATAGGCACGAAAGTACTGGACGTCACCAAGAGATATTTAAGATAGATTGCGAGAGATTTTGTAGAAAGTAGGAAGAAACTGTTATTAGGAGTCCGATGAGGTAGCATCTCTCATTTTCATCAAAGGTGCCTGTTTTCTCCAAGCAGCAGATGGATATGTCAGACAGCAGACGTAATAATGATGTGCAGGATTCCCAGACAGTGGTATTTAAAGACGTTAAAAGTTATGCATAAAATCATGTTTTTAACACGTTCAATGAGGAATAACATTTTGTTTTAATTATTCTTCAATATATCAATTATAAGATAAATAAACACGATCTATAATTAATAATGAGTAATTCAGGATAGTTAAGTTATTAAGGCTTAAGCATTCATCAAGCCTAACACTGATGCGCTGATTGCAAATTAAAAAAAACATTCTAACAACTGAAAAAAAAATATTGATGCTTTTTTCACAATTTACAAATTTCTTACTTTTTATGGATACATTTCTTTTTACAAAACTTTTAGTGTTATGTGAACTTCGCTATTGTTGTTATGGTAAATTGACAAACTTATGGTTTGGAGTTATGAACTTTATTTTTAATTTACGATTTTCTTGATCTAGTTTACTATAATATTTAAGTACAATTTGGTAATTACACCAAAATATACAATAAATATCTGTTTGCAACTCGTATTATAATAACATCAAAGTATCCCAATATACAATAAAACAAAGCTAATTAATAAATAAGGAATTACTGGTTGCTGAAAAAATCTTAAATTTGTTTAACACGAAAATATAAAATTTGCATTTACATCGATTTTTTTTTTGTTACATAAACTTTTGTAAATAGGTATGAATTGTTTTATAAAGACGAATCTTTAATACTAATATCACAAGATCAGGTAGCTTAGTTATCTGAAAAGTGGAAGTGGTACGGATTTAATATAGGGTGGGGACTCCTGATATAATGGAAAGAAGTCGACTACTATCCAAGATACAAAAAAGCTATTATTGACTATCAATTATCCTGAATACATTGGAATCGACTTTGAATCACGAAAATACTTCCAAGGCTTGGCCAGCTGTGTTCGCAGATAATGTGATGATAATGTATCCTGAATGAAGAGACAGTTCTAACAGCTCAAGGTACCAAAGATGTTGAGGAGGAATCGCACATTAGCATACCACAACCATCTTCGCAGTCCGATGCAAATGGATTTGGCCGAGGATATCATTAAATACAGGACAAGGATGTATTAATTCAAGAATAAAACAAAGTCGTGAAGTAAACTATGGACAAAGTAAAGAAGTAAATCTAATTTATGGGTGGGGGCGAAAGGTATTAGTCACATTTAAAATGATGGGCAAAATTATTAAACAAGAATGCTGAAGGCTAATAATCCTGATTTTCTTCCAACTGCCTTCCATCTACTCAATCAACTAGCATTAGGATGGAAGATTCCCAAAGTTACTTCTATAGGCTATGAATAATTTACTTTTGTCTAACTGAAAAGATAAGGCCAAGCAACAGCAAAGATTTCTAAATTTATTTTTCCTAAATAGCGAGCTATTTTTCATGATATAAACAAAAGCTTGAATAGATCTATTCTAAAAGTCTATTCTAATTGTAAAGAAGAATAGTTAGATAATCTCAAATAATATTTAGTTAAATTATAATGTGTTTATATAAATACTAATGTATATAAATACTAAACTATATAAATTATAATGTAATTATTAAGTAAAACAAAGGCAGGCTATCGACCTCTCTATATCCGTGCCGAAATCAATTTGCTATAGCCTTCCACTTCACAGCTCGCTGATTAAACATTTAAAAGAGGTGTCAGTTTTAAAGGTCAGTCCACATTGACATAACCCTTTCGAGCCGAGTATTCAGCAGGACTACCCAAATACACTAGACCAGATATTACTGAGTCGATCTATTGCTTTGGGAAGCTAGAACGTTAGATAAGCGCACGTGTAGAAACAAACACTTATCACACCTTAACAATGTTGTTCCGTACAACCTACGTACATGCTTTCTCAACTCCAATCATCAAGTGGTGCATTGCGTTTCGTCTACTGTCTCATAAACTAGAACACGCTAAATATGCACATTTATGTATAAAACACCGTAGTCGGGGGCTTTAATAAATAAATTAATAAATTATAACATAAATTAATAAATATCTTTAAATAGCTTTGGATTCCTTCCCTAACCACCACTTCTTGTTTAATGGAAAAACGTAAAACCTCGTTACTTACGTGCTTCCTCGACAATATGTAAACTCAGATTATCAATTAATTAAGGTTTTATATCTGTTTCCTTTTTAAACGTAAAGTATTTTGAATAACGGATATAAATGGATAATATCAAGATGAAAGTTAAGCCGGTGGCTAACGTAAAATATAGTTTAATTTGTACCAACATTTCGCCCTAAGTTGTCGGCCTTGATGAGGGCTAAGAAAAATAAAATACGAGTTTAATAAAAAAGAGAAGAAATGAAAATAGGTAAGAAGAGGGATTTAAAATAAATAAAAATAAAAATGAAATAAAAACAAAAATTATAGTATTTAGATTTTTATGAAGCCGTATGAATTCTGCCTCAGTGTTATGTGAGTATTGTTGCTGCTGCTGTTATGTGAAATTAATGAACTTTTTATTTTCGATTTTAGATGGTAAAAATTGGAAAACTGACCCCTCACTGTTTCAGGCACGAATGCATGTGCCATGAAAGTCAATCGCACAAAATAAAAATCATATAATTAGGAGAGCCAACACTTAACTACCCAACTATTAAGTTAGCTATGTATCGTCAAACAAAACGAATTTGCTTTTCTTTTCTGAAAATACTTAGCTTGTTTTCACATCTAATTTATTTAGTGGCAGCGAAACAAAGCCAATGTTAAAAATCTAAGTAATGGGCCATGTGAGGGAGTGAGGATTTTTATGTTTGAAATATGTTTCCATACGTAAAATTATTATTAACATGAAAGCTGACTCCTAATCTACCAGATTTTCTTTTAAAAAAAACCTGATTACTTCATGTGACTGAGATTTTCCTTATTTCGAAGAAAGACCCATGCACTATAGTAAGTTTGCTTTAGAAAATAATAAATTGAAAATAAAGTTCAAAATCCAAAGTAAAAAGTTGATTAATTTCAAATAACCGCATTAAGATTCACAGGGCACTGAGGCAGCAGTTTCATATGGCTTCATAAAAATCTAAATACTTTAATTTTTGTTTTCATTTTTAATCCCTCTTCTTCACCATCTTCATTTTTTTCTCTTTTTTGTTATTATCGTATCTTGTTTTTCTTGGCCCTAATCAAGGCCGACAACTTAAGGCGAAATGCTGGCACTAGGGTTGGAATATCGACATGCGAAATATCGATATATCGGAGATGAAAACCCGATATATTAAATCGATATCTTAACATCCGATATATCGATGGTATCGATATTTTACGATATATCGATCACACCATATGCTAAACTATATTACAGTAGAATCTCGGAAATTTAAATCCCATTAATTCGGATAGATTTTCTGGTCTCTTGAAAGTCTCTCTTTATTTCGTATAAAAATACTGCAATCCGGTTCCTCCGATAATTCGTATTTATTTTCGTCTTCCAAGTAATGTAAACGCCTTACCTATAATTCGAATTTCCAAATGAAAATCTGGTTAACTCTTAATCTTTTCAAGAGGAGAGGTAAGTGAGTGAGAGAGGAATCGTTTCTATGAACTTTGGTTAAAAATCTGTAAGGATACTGCTAACCGACAACATAGATTGTTCTGAAAAATTAAGTTCGCTATGACTGGCAAATCCGCAAATGCAAGGTGGTTTATAAACAAAAACTTTACCGAACGCCTATCGTGCAAACACAAAAGCATGTATCATAAGTGAAATTTTCAACGATGGGTACAGATATGGAATAAAAAACAGCGAAAATTTCAACTGTTTATTGATAATTGTACGGCCCACAACTGTACCACATCACTCAGCGATGTTTATCTTTTGTTTTTTTGTTGATCTAGCTATATCGTTTGTATTTCCATTTATATTACTACAATTTTTTATTAATTTTGTTATTTCCTATTTCCGATTATTGGAAATATCGATAATTTGGATATCTCCATAATTCATTTTTACCTTTCGAACCCTTGACCATACGAATTATCGAGATTCTACTGTATTTTATTTTAACAATTTCCAATTCGGTAAAATTCCAGAATCGTAACCGCAAAATGGTGGAGGTCTAGATTTTTAAGATCAGCCAGGTCCTAAAAATCTAGATGTCCTCCATGTCGGGGTTACCATTCTGGAGTTTTACCAGTAAATATAACAATAAATAATATTTAATTACCAAACAATAATTAGTAGATAAGATTTACATACAAATAATGTTGATTAATCCTATGTAAAGAAAAATTGATGATTTATATAAATGGTGATGGTACTGAGATGTTTATCAAATAAATTACATGCTTTTAGATGAATGTAAGATAAATGACAATTTGAGAAGTTTGAAGGTTTTATTATTGAAAAACTTCTAGAAGACTATAATATATCAAATAAGGCTAAAAGTCTTCAAAATTAACATATGCTATAACATTTTTTTTTCTTTGAAGTATAATTCTTTTCTATCTTTTTTTATAATGATTCATGGCTAAAAAAAATATTGTTTTATAAATAATAATCATTATATTATTTCATAGCCTTCTTCAAAGTTTAACATACTCATTTAATATACATTTAATATACTCATTTGATGCACTATCTTTGCTTTTTCATCCATTTCCTTTCAATATATCGATATTTTTCTAGCGATTATCGGTGGATATCGATATTTAGTTTTGCCATATATCAAAATATCGAATATCGATATTTTCCTTTCGATGTTCCAACCCTAGCTGGCACCCATTAAACAGTATTTTAAATTTGGTATCGCGTCAACCATCATATTTATTTTATCTACGGTCACCCTTATCTCCGTTATTACAAATACTTTAGGTTTAAAAAGAAAACAGATAAAAAATCTTAATTAGTTGATAATCGGAGTTTATCTATTATTATGTGTTTGAAAAGAGTGGTGACCCCGGTGAGCAGAAGTCGAGTTCACTAAGAGGTACCAATCGTTTGTTTTCCGAATCACTGATCACTCACACAGTGAAAGGAACACTTTGAATTAGTGCACGATCGGGTTGCAAATCAAGTTGGTGCAGCAATCCGAAACGCACGAGCCAGAAGCTGTGTACTGGTTTGATTAGAGAGTTAATTTTTAATTCGCGAAGGTCTCAAGGAGTAAATCTTGATCATCAGCTCTGGTTTGTAACCTTAGAATAACCAGTCCTTCCGTTCATGGGACGAGATTAGTACGTTTAACCCCCTTAAATCTTTATTAGAAGTCTACCTTGTTTTGGAGTAAAATACACTTGGCCCAAGGCCCAATAATGTTTGTGCACAATTTTATAATAATTTGTAATAATTTTCACAAACACACGGACAAATGTTTGTCCTGCTCATGCGTATGTACACATTTTAAAATGTTGCATTTGGATTTGAGAAGATTTAAAACGATAAATTAAAGTCTCGTGGTTGGCTTCACCTCATGGGACAATAGTTTAGTTACCTATAATTGGCATAAGAAACATATATTGCTCATTATCGATTTAGTGTAATTATAAATAATATAACTTAATTATAACCTCCTTAAAGTAAGCAGTAATGAAAAATCATTAAGATGAAAAAAAAAATCACGTTTAATGAGTCATTACATTAGAAAAATGCTCTGGAAAATAGCAATTTGCAAACCACTGACATTTCGTGTAAAGTTATAGACCAGAAGCTGTCATTTTCAATCGCGTGACGATCCTACAACACGACAACCTACTAAAATAACCGTTCATCATTAATGAAAACTTTACCGTCAGTTTAAAGTGTTTCCATTAATTTTTTAAACAGTTCAATAACTAAACTGAAACTTTCAAATAGTTCTAACTAAAAAAAAAATTTAGTTTTTACTATCAAAAATGTCTCTTAAAATCTAGACTGATTTTGAGTTATAAAATAGGTTATAAATAATTTTCAAATAAAATCGAAATTTTATATGTTATACAACATAATAAACTGTACTTATTTTTTTATAGTTATAACTAACTATAAAAGATTGGGCAAGCTCTTGTTGCTGACATTTTAACCAATATTTTTTAACCTGCATGGCTATCAAATAAGAGCGGCTGATAATGATGAAATTAAAAAAATACATCGCTAAGTTTTTCTTCTTGTGATATAGTGTGATAAGGGTGTCTTGTTATTGTTATATAGTCAACATGACATCGAATAAGTAAACAGAACAAATTAGACCTAAGTTTCTAGCAATGAATTTAGCAGGCAATGCTACGATGGAAATTAGCTCATTTCAGAACAGTCACTCCAAGGAGGAAACATCAATTTTAATATTTCAAGCTAAATCAATATGAGAACATTTAAACCCTTCTATGTCAAGTAATGTAACCTTCTATCAACACCTTTTTATAAAGTTTGAGCGTAGAAAATGCACCTGAGAGCAGTAAAGAAGTGAAAACCAGTATCCCCTGAAGGTGTTCTTCAATCCGTACGGGACTTACAAGTCAAAGTCACGACTTTTTTGGTACAACAAAATCCAAAGAATAATTTAATTTCAGTTATGTTTGTATGTAATTATAGGTTCCAAAAGCAAGCAATTGTGTGAACTTTGACACAAAGAAAAGATATGAAGAACATTACTTGTGGACTTGTGCAGAACATTACTGTTGGAAGAAAGATTAATAAGGTCTGATCTCCGTCAAAGTTAGAGCATAAGGACAGGAAAGATAGGCGACTCCATACTTTTGATTAGGAAGGGCGAAGAGTGGCGATCGCTCCCTCCCTCCTCCTTTGGTCCCTCTAATTTTTAATGAACATTAATTAACTCGTCAGGAACTGTTAAGTTGAGCTTACTCCTCAGTATGTATTTTCTGTTATTACCTACTACATAAATATGTAAATATTTACATAAATCATATAAGTATGTAGGACCACACTGGCCTGATCAAAATAAATGTACCTGCAAATTGTTCTAAAGGGATTTCAATCCCATAATAATAATGTTACTTTTCAATTCACTGCTTAACTGCTTAAGCGAAATAACGAACGACAGACTGATCTAGACACAGAATTTGATTCTACTGCAAATATATATTCGACGTTTCTTTTTTTCGTGGTTTATGGTTAAATATTTTATTGGTTCATGTACTCGTAGATTATTAGTTACTGATTATTATTTTAATTTTTTTTTTATTTTTGTCTAAACGTATTGGGGGAGAGGGAGGCGAAATGATGCTCTCGTCTCAAAGAATGTTACCGAGTGCTTCTCAATGGATAAGAAGAAGAGAATGCGTTTAGGGGTAGTTACGATGAAGAAACAATAGAACAACGTGTCGGGATGACCTCGAAAAGGTCATGTTTAATTGGGACTTAGATGTTGTATGTATTAAAACAGTTCGAATAATTCAGTTTTTGCTCAATAACTCCTCAATAGTGCATCCCATCCATTTTACTTTCCTACAACTACTAGCTCAGGAAATTATTGTAATCGAGTCAAATTTTTGAAAAGCAGTTTTTAGTCACTATATGCGTTTCAGAGCCCCAAAGATTATGCCTGCACCCAAAAAACGCATTTTTAGTCAATGGTCTGTCTGTAACAGAGTCTGTGCCATGACTATATCTTGAACTGGTTGACCGATTTTGTTGCTTTTTTTGTAAGTTTTCAAAACCGCCGATGCCGAGGTACCAAATCGATCACACTATACCCAATAATGGCCCTAACGATTTTGATTTCCTGAAGTCTTCTCCTTAAAGCTTTTTAAATATTCCTTTACATTTTATGGTAAATTATGTATAAGATCATTTGAAAGGTAACTAGAATATCTACAAAAAAAAAAAAAAAATCAAAGATGCGGAGTAGGTATTAGGCACTGCAGCCATGCTTTTTAAAGACAACTGTATAGGGTACCTGTCGTTCCAGAACTACGGACCCATTCTCTCTTTCACCCGCCGCACAGTCGGAAAAATTCTCGGTTTAGTGGCCAAAATTGCATAACTCATGATTAACTTGATTAAAAGACGATAAACAAAAAATTATTTTGTCATTTATGAGTAAGGAACGTCCTTGATTAGTGAGAGTGAAAAAGATTATATACAGGGTGTTTCCGGATCTTTAAAATTGTTTTTTTCTTAATTATTTCATCACTTTATTTTAAATAAAACCGTTTATTAGGTATAGGTCCAAAAAAAGGCGAAGAAATTAATGAATATCCTTCTTTATAGAGATTTCTACGTGTATAATTGCCTTTTTCAGGTATTTACTACTTTATTAAAGGGCAAAATATAACTTCCAGGTTCTTCTTTATTCCATTAACGCTTCTGGGAAATATTTCCTCACCATCAGAATTTTCTTTACTAAAATTAACAATTATTACATCTATCAACACATCTCATGATTTATACATTTTCCAAAATAACATAAATATTAGCCATATTAATTATTTAATATTATCTATAATTAAACAATACCTCTTCTATTTATTTTTCTAAATAAACAAATACAGTAATTACAGGAACTTCCTAAGAAATTAAAAGAAAGAAGGCCATATGGTATTTACTACGTTTGCAAGATTTATAAATAATTACATCCAGAAAAAAAAAATTTAAGTTAACAATATACTATTTTTTTATTTATTCGAAATTTATCGTGAGAACAAAAATTATAAATAACAAATAAGATAACATGAATCATATTTTAGGCTTATGCTTAAGTTAATGTCCTAAAAATATTAATGTTTCAAAATAGGGCTTCAGATCTTCTAATCTATATAACACTGATCTGATTGATCACATTTGATCGATTAAATTGTATCATGGTATTTTAGTAACATAGACCATCTACTACTGTGAAAATCTGTTGCAAACTTAATTTTTTTTAAAAATTATTTTAATCATTTTTTTTTCCAATTTGTAGTTTTATTGCACCTACTATATTTTAGAAATGTGGAAATGTTGAAAAAATATTGAATAACAATTGCGTTTTAATTTCGACCATATTAAATATATCAATTATTAAAAATAAAAAAAATGCATAATAATTTTAGGTAGCAATAGACGATTTTAATATTATTCACAGTAGTAGATGGTCTATGGTACTACAATGCTATGATACAATTTGATCGATAAAATGCGACCAATCAGTGTTATTTAGATTTGAAGATCTGAAGCCCTGTTTTTAAGCATTACATATATTTTTAGGTCATTAACTTAGGCACAAGCCTTATCTTATTTGTCATTTATAATTTTTGTACACACGATAAATTTCGAATAAATAAAAAAATAGTATATTGTTAACTTAAATTTTTATTTCTGGATATAATTATTTATAAATCTTGTAAACGTAGTAAATAACCGAAAAAGGCAATTATATACGCAGAAAGTTCTATAGAGAAGGATATTAGTTCATGTTTTCCCCTTTTGTTGGCCCTATACCTAGTTAATTCTTTTATTTAAAATAAAGTGATAAAATAATTAAGAGAAAATTAATTTCAAAGGCTCTGTAAATTCAAACATCCTGTATATAATTTTTTCACTTTCTCTCACTAATAAAGAACATTCCATGCTCATAAATGAAAAAAGAATCTTTTGTTTATCGTCTTTTTATCGAGAGTTAAATAATTTTGGCCACTAAATCGACAATTATTTCCACTGTGCGCCGTTTGGAATTTCTTATGACGTCTTCCAAGGAAACATTTACTCAATATGCTTTTAGCTGTCAAACGGTGTATTTCGTTCAAATCTTAGAATTTTTAAAACCCAGTTTCTTCTTAAAGGTAAGTTCTCGATTACATTTTACTTATTTTTTTTTTAGATTAAACTTTCAATATGTTCTTAAAAATTATTTTTTTAAAATTACTAGCATTTATTTTTAATTAATTTTGTTAAATAATTTATTTTTTCAGATTATTCTACCTCATCAATAAATCTTTGTGCCAAATCATGAAGTCTACCTAAGATGGAAGTCCACTGTCGTGCGGGCTTGCCTAACTTATTTCTTGCTATCGCGCGCACGTAGTTCAGGAAGTAATTGAATTTTTTACCGTTAAAAATTGGAAAAAACATTTTTAATAATTTTCCATAAATCTGCATTAAAAATAAAGTAAAAGTTAGAAATTGGAAAAAAAAATTTTTTTAGCCCACTGGTAGTGGCCACCTCATTATCATGAGGTCAGGAATGAAAAGGAATATTATTTTTCATATTTATGTGTATACAAGTGGAAACTATTTCTGTTAAACATTACTCCTATTTTTCTTAACATAATTTTTTTTAAGAATATAATAACTAATTTCTGAAAAGAAATGAACGAAGTTTAAAACAGAAACAAAAGGGTAATCCATTGATAAATTCTTAGAAAATATATTCTTTAATTTATTGTAGTATCTAAATTTATTCGCTCATTTACGATCTAATCATCTTTATTTTATATTGTGACTTCTGTTCTGTTTTTCCAACATCTCCTCACTTCCCAAATAGATGCTGTCTGTATAAGCAAAAATTTGTAATTTAAGGTAAACAATTTGATCAAAAGTTTATGATGTTTCAGTGTTCAATTTATTTATAATTTTTATTTTCACTCCTTTTTACTTTTTTTGTTTTCGTTTTTGTTCAATACATGTACATTTTTGGTAAGAGAAGAATTCATTTTTTGTTTATTTATTATTATTATTATTGATGTAAAAACTTATGTACTTTTATTGTTGTGTTTTTTTGACCAGATGTGGTTTACTTTTTCTTCGTCCATTTTTGTTATTGTGAAGGGATCTAGTTAGAAAGAAAGTTTTCTATTTTATATCTGTATATATTTTATATTTATATATCTGACATCCCCGAAATCTCCATAATCGTGTTCTAGGGGTTACGAGAGGATATAAAATACACTTCAACACCCTCTCTCCTCGTGTGACCTTTGATAAAGTGTAATATTATATTATTTTGGTGGTAAATATGATCAAAAAATGGAATTCAATATAAAACATCTTAAGTGCTCCTTTTTTTTCATGCGGTTTTATACTTATTTTCTTCTTGCTTTGATCTAGCCTATAGAGCGAAACGAAGTTATTTAGGGTAGCAGAATGTGATAAAGCTTCATGTTGTATACTAAACCGGTATCCCTGTTGGCTTCAAAACCTGCTAAGCTTCAGTGCCGCACTATGACAAACAGTAATGCTGGACAACAGTTCGTTTTAAGCCGAATTATCCGTGTATTGAGGTTTATGTGAACTAGCCACATTAAATTCCACTCTCCATCCTGCCACTTTTAAATTACTTGTATGAAAAGTCGGTTAAGCCATAGATTTGCTAGTAGCCTCTGAAAGTGGAATTGCGTTTTCATTCACTCTCTGTACCTCATAGGAACTTGGAAATAAAGTAATAATAGCCTTTGTTTTGTGTTATTTTTAAAATTCTAATTCTTGGTGTTATTTTTTTAAATCTCGTGACCCTTAGAGTTATCATATTTGATAATTTTAATATCATTTATTTATGTTTTATAAAGAAAAATATCTGGTGTGCCACACGACTTTCCACTGGCACTGATGACCACGATGTTTTGGGCCATTAAATAAAACAACTGGCCAACTCCTTTCCTTATCACTTGGGGTTTAAAGTACAATGCCATAATTGTTTGTTGTACCTGCGCTTATAGTCTAATTACTTTCTTTTTTTTTGTAGACAATTTAATCATCTATTAAATGAGCTTCTTGACTTTTGACTTGACCGAGAAATGAATATTGTTCGAATTATTCGAGAAACTAAAGGAAAGTGAACGGGTTTCCATAGGAGCATGCACAAAATACACACATTCAATGCTGACTTCCATTTCAATTTACACACACATTTTCAACCCTATAAAATAATTAGGTGGAGCTGTAGAGATGCGAAAATCCGAAAAAATTTCAGATAGGCATACCGAAATTTTCACTGAAATTAACCCATATGGTATTGTTCTGTCTAAAAGAAAACTCTACATACCAAAATTTCTATAATCGTGTTCAAGGGGTGATGAAACGGATAGAAAATGCACTCCCACACCTTTCCGCTGACAGTGCAATAGTCTATTTTATTCCGAAAAATACGACTAATAAATAATAGAAACACTAATTAATTACTAAATTACAAATAATATAGATTGATATAGTTTAAATAGCTAAATATAAACAATGACATCTAGCACATTCACATATAAAATTATTATTTTATAATTTTATGTCAGATAATGATTTCTAAATATAAACAATAGAAAAATAATTAATGATATTTTTACAGATTACTGAAAGATGACAAATGTTAAATATGATGGTTTTTTATATATATATATATATATATATATATATATATATATATATATATATATATATATATATATGTGTGTATATAAGAGTTAGAAATATAAGTGGAGCCAATAACAGAATACTTTAGAATATAATTGTTTTATAAATTATTATCTTATAATTTTTAACCTGTAAATAATTACTTTTGAAAAGGTTCAAGATTTTGTGTACACGGGCTCCTTTGTGACCCAAGATAATGACGGGAGAGCTGAGATGAAGAGGAGAATCGTCTCTGTCAACCGATGTTACTTTGGGCTAGGAAAACAGTTCATCGCCCATATCCTTTCGAGACAGACTAAACTCCATCTGTATAGAACACTGATTCGTCCTGTTCTGCTATATGGCTCAGAAACTTGGACTCTGACAAAAGCCAATAAGCAAGGTCTCCTTATCTTCGAAAGAAAGATCCACCGAAGGATGTTTGGTAGAGTGTTCGTGGATGGGATTTGGAGAGGACGGACTAACCAGAAAGTATACTAAGCATTTATAGAGCCCGACATCGTCCAGATTTTAAAATTTGGCTGATTGCGATGAGCGGGACATCTAGCACGAATGGTAGAAAATGAAATACCGAAGAGAATGCTTACAGAGCCGCTCCATGGGACCAGGAAAAGAGACAGACCTAAGCTGAGGTGGATCGTCGTAGTAGTAATGGACTCGAGGGACTTCGTTGGTATCAGGAATTGGATGACAGCTGCACAGGATCGTGACGATTGGCAGAGGCGATTGGTGGAGGCCAAGACTAGTCACCGGGTTGTTGCGCCGCAATAATAATAAATAATTAATTTAACTTAAAAATTATTAGCTATATTAATTTTAACTTGATTCTCTTTATTATAATCTGCCTAATGTGTAATTAAACATTTATTGGAATTAACGATTTTATCTATATAGCTGGCTACAAAAATTGTCTCTAGAATCTTCCAATATTGTCTTTCCATCCGTATCCATATTCAATATCCAATATGTTCTTTGTGATTGGTCTAATCTTATTTTTTCAAATAAAATTTATTTTGCATTTAATAAATTTATAAGAAGTATTATGTAAAATTAAACTTATATTGTTCATTAAGAAATATTTGTTGCTCAATGCGAATTCAAATTTAAGTTTTAATGATGGAATTGAAGTACCGAAATATCAAGAAAACGGCTAAAAGCCTCATATTTGGAAAATGTGCCTAAAAATCAAAAAGTTGGCATTCTAGTCAAATCAATTAATAATGATAATTAATTGAATAATTCAAACGTTTGTTCAAACTTGAATCCATTGAAGAAGCGACAATCAGTTGAACGAGGGACCGCTGTACACCTCACAAATGACAAGTGTAACAAGCTGATGGTAGAAATAGTTCTCATAGAATGAAATGTAAAACACTTAACCCAGATTTTCTGAGTTGACCAACTGGCGGAGTTGCTGCCTAATTTAAATTTAACCATTGCAAAAACAGACAGCGCTATGTAAATGAAATGGTGATTAGTGATGGGCAATACAACTGAAGTCCTCCAATCAACCGAGAGTTGTTAACTCGGTTGTCCACTGGCTGCCAAGCGCTTTTCAACTATCAATGGTGTCACCACGTTCCATTCTCTTGATGTCAACCACATCACGAAATAAATTTTTAGTTTTAGATTTTAATAAAATATAATATACCATCAAAAAGGTTAATATACCATGCTTTTTTCACTTTTCATCGAAAAAAAATTTAATATATTTTTCAGGCACTGAAATTCTTTGATTTGATGAATTGATGATTAAGAAAATAACATTACAACTAAGTAAATCATATACATTTATGAAAAAAAACGATGTATATAGAGAAGATCCGATCCATGAATTTAATTTTAAATTCAAGTTCAAACTCAGTAAGGTAATGTAGTCCATCGTTAAATCCAAGTCCTCAACTTGTAAGAAAAGTCCTTTTGGGAGCATAAAATCTGAAAACTGATGTATCAAAAATCAGTTACGAGAATTCGTCATGGTAAAGTATAAAAAGTTGTAAAAATATCATTCCAATCTGTTGATTAAGTTGGATTTTTCAACTTTTGCTGTCCAGGTGTCTCTGTGTGAATCCACCACTAGGTCATATTGTTTTTTTTTTAATTTACGATAAGCAGAACCTTCAAAATACTTTATTATTTTCATTTCATCTTCACAGTTTTCTAGTTTTTAAGTGCCAGTCCGCAGTAGGGTTGGAATATCGAAACGCGATATATCGATATATAGGATTTGAAAAACCTATATTTTCTATCGATACCTTAACATCCGATATATGGATGATATCAATATTTTACAACGATATATCGATGATACCGACATTTTAAACTATATTACAGTAGAATCTCGATAATTCATATTCCGGTAATTCATATACCCGGATAATTCGTATTGATTCTCTGGCCTTAGAATCCGTATAAAAACAATGCAATCCGTTCCCCTTGATAACTTGTATTTATTTTCATCTTCCAAGTAATGTAAGCGTCTTATAATTCGAATTTCCAAATAAAAAATCTGGTTAGCTCTTAATCTTTTTAAGAGTACAGGAGAGTGAGAGATGCGAAACCAGCGATTTAAAAAAAAAAAAACGTCACCGATAGCCTATCAGCCAAACACAAAAGCATGGACCACAAGCGAAATATTCAACGAATATGTACAATGACCGAAAATCTTCAACTTTTAATTGATAATTGTACGCCCCCCCCCCCCCTGTGAGTGGTGTTAATGTTCTTTTTTTGCCTCCCAACACAATCTCTGAACTGTAGTTCGGTATTATTGCTTAGAATATTGCTTATTCTTATATTTACTGTTAAAACTCCATAATTGTAACCCTAACATTGTGGGGTTCTAGATTTTTAATATCTGGCTATTAAACTTCGACTATTAAACTATTAATGACTATTAAACTAAAAATTAAACTTCGAGCTGCGCATGCCCAAAACAAATGCTCATATAAATATTTACTCAATAAATCGACTTCAGCGATTTGTGTTACAGATTTATTTGTTTATAATTCAGCATGGTTATATTTATTTTGGGTTATCATTTTTTAATTCGGTTAGTATTTGTGAATAGACTTTCATTGGCGGGAGGGGGAGGGAGAGAGGAGTTATTCATCTTTTGAGCGAGCGTAGCGAGGGGATGTCGACAGCTGTAATCTAATTAAAGCAGCAGTAATTTAAATTACGGTAAGGCTCCGACCTCAACTGATAAGGATCCGTCAGTTTGAGTATTTGTTGTAGGCATGCGCAGCTCGATGTACATTCAGATCTTAAAAATCTAGACGTCCGTCATATTGGTGTCATGATTCGGGAGGTTAAATAATAATAAATATAAGAATAAGCAATATGTAATTGCTAAACAATAATTAGTAGATACGATTTATATATAAATAATGTTGACAAATCCTATGTAAAGACAAATAGATAATAATATAAATGGCGATTGTACTGAGATGTAGATCAAATGAATTACATGGTTTTAGGTGAATGTTTTGAGAATGCACAATGGAATCGGAAACTTTATAAGATAAATACATTTTTTAGAAGTTTAAAAGTTTTGCTATTGAAAAACTCATAGAAGAATTTAATATATGAAATATGGTTAAAAGTCTAAAGGATTAAAATGTGTTACAACACTTTTTTTTATGCCAAAGTATAATTTTTTTCAATATTTTTAATTTAAAACGATTCATGGCTAATAAAAATATTGTTTTATAAGTAATAATTATTTTATTTCATAATCTTCTTCGCAGTTTAATATTATACTCATTTGATGCACTTGTCTTTGCTTTTACATCCATTTCCTTTTGATATATCGATATTTTTCTACCGATTATCGGTGGATATCGATATTCAGTTTTGCGATTTCGCAAAATATCGAATATCGATATTTTCCTTTCGATGTTCCAATTCTAGTCCGCAGTTGCCCAGACAAAACATGATAGTAGGGGTAAGTGCAAACCTCTGTTGTGGCTGTGTATGTTGTGTACACTCACCCTTACTATCGTGTGTTGCCGGGGCAGCTGCGGACTGACACCTTAAAGACAAGGTTTTTTTTTTTTCAATACATTTATTCAATAATTTTCCACATTTCAGACAAGTTTTAACTTTTTTCGATTAATACATCAGTATAATAATCCATCGGAAACGAAGTAGGTTTCGTGCATCTCAGCGGTCGGTCCAAATTGAGTTGGAGAGCTAAAAATCTGCATGTGAATTAAGTTAATCAGGGAAGTGCATTTGAGGATCTCAATTTTTTTTGCCACCCCCGGCCATTATGATATTTTCAATTTTGTATTTAATTATTCTATATGTAATGGACGAAAACACGAACTCAGTGACGGAGGTCTGCTCCTCACGCTTTTTTTTTTCTAATGGATGTTCGGACATCCCTACGTAATTATTATCACTAATAAACCAAGAACGACTTTCCCATTACAACGCTTAGTGGGAGTTGTATCGATTTAAATGTCTCTATAAACGTACTGCATATCCTGGCCATATTGCCCGGATCAGAGGCGAGGAGATGCTAGAGTAGCTCTTGCCCAACAAAACTCGAGCTGACTCGGCATCAGGAATTGGATGGTGGCCGCCAAAGATGTTTGGAGGAAGTTGGATGAGGACTCGTAACCGAGTTGTACTTCCGGACTATTTATAATAATAGACGTACTAAAAAATAATATAAAACTAAATCAGTTCTAGCATTCAAAATGATTAACTATTAACAATCTATATTTTTATTTTCAATATAAATCTTGTTGTTTTTTTTTTACTAATGTTACAATCTACAAAAATCTGGGGCAATATTAACAGTGATAACTATAATATATCCATACAAAAAAAAAATTAACTACAATCAAAATACATAAATAAAAATAATGAAAAAGAGAGAAATGCTTTGTTGCTGCCCAAATACCTTCGGTTGCTACATGCAAAGCATACTTATCAATCTATTGCTAGACGTAATATTCATAACATTTTTTTTCCCTTTCATTTTAGCTCTAAACACATTTTTTTCATCACTACATTACCAAACATTACACCTATTCTTTTTTTATTTTCCTTTTGCTTGCTGTAAACCTTCTATCACTCTCTAATTTATCCCTTACTTCTCTTTTCCAGCCACCCTCAACTATTTCATAACTTAAAACAATGCCCTTTTTTATAAATTCAAAATAATAATTTTGCACATCTCACCATCAAAATTAGTACAAAAAATAAGAAAATACGGGTAAATAACAATAGCAACAAATATATTTAAAGAAAAAATAAATAAATTGCTGTATTTTCGGTCTTGGAGAACGCGACAATATCTGCATATCTCGCGGATCCGTTAGCGTCTATGCAATATACCTCGTAGAAGTAGAGGAAGTCCTTTTCCCCAAGGAACCTTATCAGTTCAAGATTGACCCTGGGGTGTCGGCATGTTATGAGGAGGGAGTTGTTGGGGCATTTTCCCAGCACATGGGCATCAAACTCTCTGTCATATTTCCGACAGAGGGACCCAACTCCTCTCTGTTGTCCGCTGACCCAAACAAAATATAATATACATATGGAAAGAAGTAATTCCCTCTTTTTAACAAGTCTAAGAACGTCGATATCGGTAAACTGAAGAGGAAATACAGAGCTTCAAACACAAACGTAATTTTGTGGCTATAAAAATTTTGAGCATACTCGGTCTGAAATTTTTTTTCTCGATAATTTTTTCAACATTAAGATGTTTTGATATGCTGAATTCAAATCTGCAATCATTTTCGGTGTAGAAAAAGAGGCTAGTTTTTTAAAATAATTTAAACACTTTTTAATAGTTATTTGACCAAAACTCAATTATTTTTAATTTTTATATTTGTCCTTTAATATACTCTAAACAATAAATGTTTAGCTGAAAAAATCATGTTGATATCATTCTCTAAACACGAGATATAAAATAAAGAATTTTCAACATGTTTTATTTTGTTTCTCAGCTCCTAACGCCCATTGGGCAAATCGGAAGAATAGTGATACACTTTTTTCAATGTAGAATCACCCAAAAAATGTTGATCAAAATCGGCGACGGACACATCGTGCATTCTCCTTGTTAGTTGATTAGGTGTAGTATCAATAATTATTTCGAACTTTTTGGCATTTGTTTGGTCGGAATATGGAATATCTCTACAAGAATACATTAATTATTATTAAAACGATTTGAAAATTAATAAATAAACAAAACATAAATAAATAAATGCTTTTACCTGAGGTCGGAGTGTATGAGGGTGGGGGGATGGCGGTGACATCACCAGGGCTGCTCCCCCCATTCCCTCCGCCCCCCTCGGCCGCTCCACTCCATCTCCTCGTGCTCTGAAGAAGAAAAAAAGAAACTTCAGCTACAGTTAAATAATATATATTAAATAATATTAAGAGCCATTTTCAAAATTTATGTAACCTTGCAGTTCAGATGTTTCACTTAACTTATAACTTTTTCTAGGTCACATTAGAGATGATTTTAAATTCTATAGATATAGGAAAAGTGTTTATAACGAATTAACACTAGATGATTAAATTTTAACATTCGAGCTAAACATAAAAAAAATATACATTTTGTTAAAGATGTATGTTTTGTTTTTTTCCTGTCCTTAACCAGCCTGTAATATCTTTAATTGCTAATGTATTAATAAATACATTTATTTAAGGATTAAATTAAAAATAATATGGTATTAGAAGAACTAGTGAAAAAGGATTATGCAAGATACACGATAAAAATTAATGTCAGTTAATCATGTTTTAGTACTGTTTTAAAAATCTGTCTTGAGTGTTACTTTAGGAGTATTATCTGGATTAGGAAGGGATTTATGGGTTAAGGATTAGCCATTTTGTTTACAGTTAACAGTAAATGTGTTTTTTCCAAAATGCCAAATCACTTTGTTAGCCATTTATAAAATGTGCAATCCTAATTTATTAGGAATGTTACTGGTCATCAGAGTTATCTTAAATGATATAAATCTCATCAACGAAGCACTAGGGAGTTGATATTAAGAAATTTTAATTAAATCAGAAGATTAGAAGCACTCACAAATGCAAATCACATAAATTAAATTATTTATTAACTCATAGCAATGATGACATTCCTTATATTTTTTTCTTTCTTTTCTTACATCCACTTCATTCTGACTGTTCTGGTCGAAGAAAGAAAAAAAAATATAAGGAATTTCTTTAATTGTATATATATTTCTTTAATTGTTAAATATTTAAATAATTGTTTTAGACTTCCTAATGTGCTGTAATAGAAAAATAATAAATTAAATATTAGAAACAAAATAAATAAGAGTTTATTTATTTTTTTCCCTAACAATTAATTTTGCCAGCACAATGATTTTTGTTACCTGTTCCATTTCTGGAATCTTCATAATATACCTATATATCAATCTTTTCATAAAAGACTCAAAAAAATTTAATAATATTTTTTTTTTAATTTTTGAGTATAGGCATGAAAACTCACTTAAACTCGCAGGACTTATCTAAAATGTAATAATTAAATGTTGACGCAATGCGTTCTTAATCATTTAAGACAAGCTGTGTTAGTTTGTAAAAATTATTTTTGAGCTCTGTAAAGTTGTATTTATTTTTAAAATTACCTTTAAAAAATTAATATTGTAAACTCATTGATCATAATTAAGTTAAGAAAACCAAAATCAATACACTTAGATATAGATATATTTTTTTTATATGTACGTTTTACATATTGGCCATTATAAAAATTTGTCAGCTTCTAAAGCAACAAGCAAATATGCTGACAAATATATAGACGGAACATTAAATATAAATGCAAAAGATTAGAAAAAAAGAATGCAAAAGATTAAAAAAAGAAAAAGAAAACAAATTCCAAAATTAAATAAAGTAAAATAAATAAGAAAATCAAAATAATAGCATATTGATCTCAGTGCAGTAAGACTCTTGGCCAGCGCCTCACTAGTTTTCGGGGTGGTCGTAAGCAATAGCGTAACCAGAGAGGAGATCCGGGAGTCTGGACCCTCCCTCCTTACTCCCTCCCGAAATTAGTTATTACTTATTCTTATCTGTAAACAAAAACTGTATAAACCTATTTGAATGTTATTTCATAAAAAATATAACAAGGCATAGGAAATATTATATTTAGAAATAGCTCCCTTGTTTACACAGTTGGAGTGGGTTTCTTTGAAGTAAAACCTTTGATAGACCCCCTCCCCCAAAACGAAATCTTGGGATTTCGTTGGGGTATGTGGCGGTGGACAGTATATCTGAAATATAGGTCGTTTACGTAATTTCGCCTTCATTCAAGATAATTTTTGAGTATCGGACACAAATTTGAGTGTGTTACAGCTTTTTAGAACAGAATTCCACTCGTTATAATTTTAACGGATGTTTAAAATCCAACGAAAATATTGCTTTTTAGAGCAAAATTCGGCTGGTGTTAATTTCAATCTTTCCAAGAAAATAGATGAAAAACAGATGAAGATTGGCGAGTACTGAAGATATCTAGAGCAGAATATTAAGCCCTAATGTCGCCCGTTTTTAAAGAAATTTTTTAAAAATCGGATGAAAATTTGGGTGTTTTTAGGATTTATGATGCAGAACTCAGCTAGCTAAATTTTTCATTATCGGATGCGAATTGTCAAGATTTTGAACCTTTCATCCTTTTTCAAGAATTCTTTTAAAAATATGTAGCAAATTTGGGTGTTTTGGTGCTATCTGGAGCAGAATTCAGCTCATTTTAATTTCATGACGTCGTGCTACATTTTTCATTATCGTGATCACAGCACATGTTCGACAAAGATATAGAAGTTCCTGGCAGCTGTCTGGGAATAAACAATTCATTTAACGCAATATATTCCTATTCGGTAAAATTGTTGATTTGTTAGTAATGCAATAGGTCTGTTTCAGTTGAAGCAACGGTGTCCGTTATAACTTAAGTTTTCAAAAGGCATCGCAAGATCCCAAAGCTCTGCTAATATCAATCAACTAAAAAGCATCAGATTGATCAATTTTAAAATTAATTTCGCCTTTTGAGGTAAAAATAGTCTTCCCACATATTTTTTTCTCTAATTTTATCTTCTCTCTCTCTCTCAATTTAATAATTTTTGCATTGATTTTTAGAAGAGAAGGTAAGGTTCCTTTCTGCACCTCTCCTGTGTATACCCATGAGTTATATTACAAATAAGATTTATTTGGAACAATGAAAAGGAAGTAATTGTTTATGTTAAGACGGCAGATCATAATATTTTGGTTCCCTGGTTGTTAATTCTTATCTGAGATGAGAATCTAAGAGTTCCTTTTCGACTTGATTTCTACAAATGCTGAAAAAGCAACTTCACGAATAAGTGAATATATGAAAATCAAAGTTACACAACAATAACAAGTAACGAAATTACTTTATTATTTTAATTATTATTATTTTTTATGTTTATAGCCGAATTCATTGCGTACGTTCACCAAGCTCTTCCTGTGCTCCAGGGCATATGCGTCCACACTTTGAGCTATAGTCCAGTCAAATTATGCATCCAACCATGCAGAAGATCAGGAAGTTTTAATTTGTTTAACCTAAGCCAGCAGTAAAAAAACACTTTTCTATTTCGAAAGACCTGTGTGAGATGCAGAGTAGCCAAAGAAACACCGACATTTTGGCACTATTTTCAGTTTCTGATCGATATCTCCTGAAGTATGCGCCAGAAATAAAACTTAACAAACGTTACTTTTAACAAATCAAATTAAATTTGTCACAATTTTAGACCTGAACCAACCCAGTAAGTTAAGTAGTTCCTTAGATATAGGCTTCAAAGTTTCAATATTTTTTCTAAAAAAGCGAAAACCTTTATTTTGGTCTCTAAATTTGTCAAATATCAACGAAAATACTCATCTCATGAGAAAAGTCATCCAGAATGAACTTCAAGAATATTAATTTGAGCTTTAATGGGTAGATTCAATGCTTTCCTCAAAATTAGCATATAACCGAAAACCTTGTAAAATGGATTTTGGAATTAATCAATGAAAGCAGTTCATGAGACGGATGACTGTAATAACTAGAATTTTAATTTATTTAAAAAAGAAAATAGAACTTATAGAAGTAGTGCATACACGTATAAAAGAAAATTCATAGTCTTAACGGACCATGTTTCAATGATCATCTTCCGAAGAAGGAGCCAGTTCATTGAAAGAATTATAAAATCGAACAGTATATGCAGGCCAATCTTGCCTGTCGTACATACGGGTGGAGAAGTCCCCTCATCATCAGAATCCTCTAGTTCTGAACCTTCTAGTTAAAAATATTGGACTTCCTGACATAATTTATCCTTGCAGAATCGACAGAAGAAAATGCATTTTAACCCAGCTTTCCGGCAGCTGCAAATGCCGATGCAACGTTTTGCACTTGCAAGAAATCATCTGCAGTATGATTTGAGGAGCAGGATCCAGAATGGTATTGATAAGGGAAAGCCCCTGAGCATCGAGCTTCCACCCAATACATATGAAGGATTTTTATCAACTTCCAACCACTTTTGAACTTGCTGGTAAGTTCGGAAAGCATGGTGTGTGCTACAGCCTCTGTCGGAGACAAGCGAGCAAGATTAATATTGGAGTTAGCTGCAGATTTAACGAGCAGCTGGTAGCGGCTGTTCAAGGTTGCTGCTCAGAAATCATCACCACACAAAGCTACAAAAAACTTCTCCCCAGCATTTGCTCAGGCCTCTTTACTTGAGTATGGTTGCAGGAAAAGTTCAACCAGTTCTAAGTTGTTTCAAGTTTGAAATTTTCGTATATGTTAGTCAATTTGGTTTTACCATGTCCAGAAAGAGCCGAAGTACTGTCATAAACCGCTGAACGCATGAATAGAAAGTATTTTCCCAGGTAAGTGTTGAGCGATTTGATAACTGACAGAGAAATTTGAGTAATGGCAATTGTCGGCTTCACCTCTTCTACTCTTCTGTAAGATGTTAGTAGCACAAGACATACTATTTCAATCACACGGTAAACTGTTATCCTATGTCCTTATAGATGATGCCATGCCAATGATGTTCCGATCAGCGTCTTATTCGGCAACAGTCTGCTTCTCAAATGAATCGTAAAGAAGTGTGATGAGCCATCGTTTGTTGTTCTCATTGGCCAAAACTTTTGCCTTAGGTAGTTCGCTGATGGTGGATTCTTCGATAGCAGAAGTGAATCGAAGTTCTTGAACACTTTTGGCGCTTACATAAACCACATCTTCTGGATAATCTTCGAAAAAAACTGAGACGTTGCTACCAAAGTGGTTTTGATGTAGCTAATGATAGTGTAACATAGTTGTATAACTGAAAATAGCCAAAATGTCGGTGAATTTAGGCTGCTACGCAGCTCGCATAGGTCTTTGGAAGTAGCAAATTTGTTTTTTTACTACAGAACTGCTTCAGCTTTTGCAAGGTTGGTATCCTATTTTATGCCTATATTGACTGTATTAAAACACTGGAATAGGGATTACAGCCTGTAGTCTACAGGAGTGGGAGTAGTTGATGCCGCCTATTTTAAAAGCAGTCTTTCATCGTTGATGTGGTCTCTTCTCGTTTAAGTCACATCATAGTCAAAATAGGTACAAAATAGTCACATGAATGCCAATGACGTAGAAGTTACTGAGGAAGATTAATGTCGATCAACTAAGAATTAATACAAAGTACATAGATTAATTTGAAATAAATTAATTTAAAAATTAAGCACGTGCATAGAAGTAAAAATATTCTTAAACCACAACATTTTTTAAAAACTTAATTTTTTTTCTCTTGTATTTAAATTATTTTATTAGTTTAAATAACTTTTAGAGTGGTCACGACCCTCGTCTATCCTTCCCCTTCGTACGCCCATGATATCGTATATGGTTCGTCCTTCCCACCCTATACATCTACACGTTTAGCGGAGCAAAGTATCCCCATTTCTGGTGCAATGTTACCCGCAGTCACATTTTCTGAAATCACGACTTATAAGTAAAAGATTGATTAGTAAAACTAATGTTTGCTTCTTATAGACTTATAGATTTTGAACAATTTAGCCTTCTACATACTACAAGAAGAAGCTATCCACAAATAAAAGTTTGAGGCAAGTAGTTAAAGGAAGAATAACTGCAGTAGGAAGAAAAATAATCTATGCATATCCTTCCACTAAAATTTGCACCCAACAATTGGAACGTATACTTCTCTTCTTTCCCTCCCTGCTCTTTCGCACCTTTTATTACCATAGGTGTTAATTCTCAACAGCACAAAACTTCTGATGTCAAGAAGCAAAGTAATCCACTTTTAAGGTGATGTAGATGTTTTAGTAGTGATATATTTTTCTCTTTTTATATCTTGAAATTTAAGGTTCAGAAGATTACAATTTCAGAGATGCAGATTAAAAAAGACTGATTGATGTATTAGCTGGAATTCCGAAAGTATTTGTGATTGTTTTTGATTTTTATTTATTTATTATTTTTTTTTTTACAAATTACTCTAATAACTTATCTAAATGAACAAATTTTACGGATAAAACCGAAATTGAAATCATTCCGATGTGGTTGAAAGTTATTAAATAATCTTATTTGCAATATCTGAACTATGAGATAATTTTCAGATGTACCGTTTCTTTTAAATTATACTATATTGTAAGCGATATGTACCACCAAGAATCGGAATATTGATGATAAAAGATAAATTTTTATAGAATTCTTATATCTAATGATTAACGTACAATTCATCCCGATCCTTGTTTCAAAATATGGCGGCTACAATTAACGAGGTTGAAAACACGATTTTGCTTCTAAGCCTCCTCATTACAGCAAGATAATGAATAATGGTGAGTTGATTAGATCTGCTGTTCTAAAGCAGTTTATTTCATTAATTTAAAACTGTATATTCCTTTATTTTACTATTACTTTGGAAAAAATTCTTAAAATTTTATTTTCTTATATTAATTCAAACTTTCATGACCAATAGACTATAGATTTATTTTACTGTAATACCACACTTGGAGGTATACACTCAAATCGATCATTTTAAAGACCAATAGGCTCCAAATAATAAGGCATGTTTATGTCTTAAAATTTATTTTGCTCTAATTATGCACATAGATTTTAATTTTTTTTCTATTTATTTCCATTTTTTTTTTTTATGGAATGAAGTTAACATTTTTAGTAAACAAACGATGATACAAATTTATTAACAAATAATTTATTAAAACAGCTTTATTAATACGTGCTTGATTGCCAATTTTTACAGGAATATCTTTATTTATGATCAATTTTTCTTGTAATTTTGAAATTATTTTTTATTCTCTCCTCCAACAACTCAATATTTATTAAATATTCATTATTAAATATATTGATAAAATTTATTACAAAACCTATTTAGAAGTACCGCCAGAGTGAGTTACTTCGTTCCTTAAGGGAAAGGGTATAAGTATACCTTCTGGTTAGAGGGTACAAAGTTCATTGGAAGGATAAGTATAGGCTTTCTGGTATTTCTCTTCCTCCTCCTGTTATTCTCTGTTAAACAACATGTCTCAAACTTTTATTGCTGGATTGCTACTTCTTGTAGTATAAAGATAAGTGTGATCTCTAAGTTGTTCAAAATTTATCTGTGATTAAGAAGCAAATATCAGGTTTAGTTATTTATCTCTTTCTTTGTCGCAATTTTCGAAAATGTGACTGTGCGTAGAATTGTACCAGAAATTGGGCTCCAAGTTGGGAGATTTATTGGGCAGAATAGACGAACCATGTATAATATCAACCGCCAGAAAATTGGTTAGAATCCCTGATTTGTGAATCATCTAAAGAGTAATAAATATTTTTTGTCAATTAAAAAAAATGGCATTATTTGGATGTATTTTCTTCTAGCTTTATATTGAATACAAATTTTCGTTTTGAAATATTTTTTCAATATTTTATTCTAGTTTTATTTGAAGAGAAAATTTATATAAAGTTTAAAAAAAGAAACATTGGCATTTTTCATAGTTCTTATCAGTTCTTCGCATTGGTGGAGACAGCCTTAAATTGCACCAGCTACTAATTCTCAGGTTTTTTAATGAGTTTTAGAAAGTGGTGCAAATTTCCACACCCTAACCATAAACTTTGCCCCACAAAAGAATATCAACACATTATAAACTAGGGGCTTTTTCTTTTATTTATACTCTAAGGAAGCTGATATATGGAATGGTAAAAATCTAATGACGAAAATGTCTGATGAAGGCGGTTTGAATAATTCAACCTCGAGTGATATTCCGAAAAGTGGAGCGTTCATTCTCCGAAATATCATTTATGACAAACCTAAGCTATCTACCCCAAAAGGACAACTCTTTCCGAGGCTCCTGTGCAATAAATAAAAAATCAGTTTAAAAGAGAAACATCTCCTTATTTACCCAGAATTGTACCCATGCGAAGTTACCCGTCAACTATATGCGCACAGTTACTCGAGGAATGAATCTATTCCTATTAAATTAAGGGATGTAACCTTGCGTAAATGAATATTAATGTTTATACACAAATAACGGCTGCAATGATTGAAAAGATATTTGGTTTCTTATTTTTTTATAATAGTCCTTTGTAATCGACCAATTAGAAATTTGATGTTTCATGTTTCAAAATACCTAGAATCAAAGTATCGAATAAAAAAAAATCCGTCCGTCCGCCGTAAGCCGTCCGCGGCTTTTCTCTGAGACTACTTTTTATTTGATTTTTGTCAATCAAAAGGTGATAAAATTTCATTTAATAAAAAAATCATTTTAATCGGACCAATATCAGCTGAGATATAGCACAATGAACTTTGTAGACTAATTCCCCAGCGCTGCTGGTCTGCGTGGCCCCAGGCCTCCTGACTTATCATTTGTGGTTTCCGGACTTCCTCGTATCTCTCTACTTCATCCTTCGTTGGATTATACTTCCTTCAGCTTCTTGATCTTTCATTTTTCTATTCTCACAGTAATGCACCTCCAACATTTTCCTCTATACCATTTCACCCTCTGATTACATGTCCTAACCATCTCAGCCTACTTACTTTGACACAGTTTCTTCTTGACACTCTCAGGTCGGTACGCTCACGACGATCAACTTGGGACAAGCTTCAAATTTCAGATCCATATGCTCCTACTGCTTAATTTCTTTGTTGAACTTGGTAGATATCTTTTATAAACTATTCTGCACATGTTCCTTTTCCGAAACATCCCAAATGCTCATTGGAAAGATAATCTAATTATCTGAATTGTAAACTAAAGCGATATGTTAAGTCCTGTGAATGAACAGACCATGTGTGTAATAATTGACAGCGTTTTAAACTAAGAAACTAGACTAAATAAGTAAAAGTTTGGCGGGTTTAATATTAGTTTTTATACGAAAATTTCGATGTTATTACATTTTACCTTAGATGCGTACAATTTCCATACTTTCCAATAATGAGTAAATTATCATGCTCCAAATTGGCTACTGTAGTATTCGAAAAACCATCATATTTTAAAAAAAAATTAACAACACTAACTATAGCTCTCTAGAATATGTTAATATTTCTCTCAGCTAATGTTTGTCAATTCCACTGATTTAATAACTAAATTAAGTTTATTTTTTCCTTGAGCACATCTAACTCCAACATTGGCAGATGAAAATTAAATATTTAATTTGAAATTATAATTCTTAAGATACGAATATAAATTTCCAAGCAACCACTTAATTTACAAAGAAGCAAGGAAAGAAAGGAAACAGTGAAGAAAAATTAGGTCAAAGGAAGATTTCTTGAGTTTATAAAGTTTTTTTTCCTAACTTTTAAGTCACATTCAAGTTATATAGAATTCTCAAAAGTTAATAAAATTCGAGCACTTCACGCCTAAGACAATGTTTTAGATGAACTGAAACTATTGAAAACTTTTCACTATTTGATCAAACATTTTTCTCAACCCTAAAGAAAATTGTAATTTTAATATACAATGGGTACTATATATCAATAAAGAAACTATAAAACTAGGAGAATATTTCTCGTACAGATAGTGTCATATATATATATGAAAAGATCAAAATTCCAAAAACTAAATGCCATTTTTCGAATTTAAATAAATAACATAATAACAAACATAAACAAATAACAAACATAAATAACAGAAGAACAAAATAGCTAGATAAATTCAAGTAGCTATATAAGCTTCAGAGTAAGAAACGTTACTACAGACTGGATCTTTCGAATCAATACAACCCTCCCATGCTGAGAGTAATGAGCAAACTTACTCTCTTCCCTGTAACTCTCTCCAATGTACTTCAGCCAAGTTAATGCAAATTTGACAATATATACTAAGCCGAGAACTCTGGTTCGCAAAATTAAAGTCAAATTGTAAATATCGCATATTCCATAGGTATTATTATAATTTTATATTACTTCATAATTATAAAATATTAAAATTTATAAATCAAAACAAATAACCTGATACAATTTATTCACATTTATATATATATATATATATATATATATATATATATATATAGATATATATATATAAAAAAATTCTTGTTTTAGAGAATAAAAAAACCTTATTATAAATTATTTGTTGATCCTTTAAAAAACGTAGTAATAATAAGAATATAAATAAATTAGATTTAAATTGGGCTTATTTTGATGTAAAATTGTTGAAATTGATCTGTAAAATACGTGATATTCAAATAATCTTTAAGTATATTTTATTAAATTATGGAAGTATTTTAAAATGAAATGCCCATAAATTGAAAAGAAAATACTATCACAGCTGAGACTATATACAGAAAGGTGATTGCATGTTTTATGTATTATCCATTGATACTTTGCATATGAACGAGATTTTTCCTCAATAGTTTCAATTGACATAACTCCACAAAAAAATAAAAACACTAATTTTAATGCACTACCTATATCATAAAATAAAATAAATATCGAATGAAATCGTATAAACGGGGCCGGATCTAGAGGGCGGGCTAAGGGGATACTTGCCTCGGGCAACAGAATTTGTAAGGCGGCAAATTGCGAACGAAATTCTATTTTGTAGATTAAAAATAAAAATATTTGCTTCCCTTGTTTATTGTTTTTACCTTAATTCAGTCAATAAAATGAATTGATATTATGAGATGATGATATTAATTTAGAAATGAATTACCTAAAATACTGTTGTTGAATTTTATTGAGGGAAACGGTGAAATAAGGGGCGGCAAAATCAAGCTTGCCGCCCCTCTCAAAAATGATAAAAGTTCTTTGAGTGCTCTGTTATGTAAGAATTCTAATTTTATTATTCCAAGTAAAAATAAGCAGCACGAAAAACGCCATTCAGACATAGTCTGATAATTACTAGAAATAATTTTATTATATTTCCTAATGACCAGCAAAATCTGAAATACCTCTACCTTTAAAACAATAATTTGCAGCTAATTCCTTTATAAACCTTTGTCAAATTTTTTAAATGAAATACTTTAATTATAAACTTATTTCACTAGAAAGCTTTCGGGATTCATTCTTTTCTGAAAGTTGATACAAATAAAACAATAATGACATCACTCTTTCATTAAATATTAAAAATAAATAATTTAATGATTTTAAAAAATGATATGTAAATGTAGCTACTAATACCATGAAAAGGAAAAAAATGCTGTAATAAATTGGACAAGGAAAAAATAAGCACATATCTGAATTACTTTTTTTAAAATACGCTACACCGGCAATACTTATCAACAGAAAAGAGAGGGAGAGTTGTATTGATAAAAAGCACCTAATAAACATTTCATCAATCAAATGCAACAGAAAAGTGTGACAGAAAAGGGCAATATTCTAAATAACCAATTCTAGGAAAAAAATAAAGCCATATTGGAAAACAGAACCCGTCCTTTCAGGTTCCGTTTTATTTTACTTACCTGTCACTTTCCCCCAAACACAGCACTAGACCTCCGCCAAGAAAATGTTACAAAATTAGGAGACAAAAAGTGAAAATCTAGGCTATAAAAATGATTTTTTTTTTCTTAGAAATAGAACTAAATTTACACTGCCGGGCAAAATTAAAGGATCACCTAAAAATTTCTGAATATTTTTTTGTTAATGAAAACGATAAATATTTCTCTGGTACCAGAGTGGAATTAGTAATACATTTATCAATTGTATCCTCAAACTTTAAATATTATTCACTCATAAGATTATTAAAAAGATAACTTAAACACCTTTCTCTCATTCTTACATTAGTTTTGAATACAGATAGGCATTTTAACGTGTTTAAACATTTTTCATAACATCGTTTTGTAACAGTTTTTGCTTGCGAGTTAATTTAGGACATTTCTATGGCAAACAGAAGAGAACTGACCGAAGAAGAGTATCATTATTTTAGCGGAAGAAGGTTTGTCACAAAGAGACATTGCACAGAGGCTCCAGCGGTCAAAATCCGTGGTTTCCAGGGCGATTATTAGGTATCGTGAGACTGCAGAGCCTACCAGCATACTAGGGCATCCAAGGTCCGACAGATCCCGTAGATTCAGGGCATCCAGAGTCCGACTATCCGGCGTGACGACACATTTGTACAACTTCACGCTCTTCGGAATCGCCAATCTACGGGAAACAGCCTCCGTTGTCTCCTCCGGCAGTTCAGGAACGTAAACATTTCAGAGTGAACAGTGAGAAGACGACTTAATGAATATGGATTGACGTCCCATTCCCCAGCAACTGGAGCTCTCCTTTCAGGCAGCACCGAGTTCATCGCTTAAGGTTGGCCCAGTAATACTTAAACTGGACTCGGGAAGACTGGAGCAGTATTATTCACTAACGAGTCAAGATTCTGCCTACAATCCAGGTGGACGAGAAAGAGTGGGGATGAGGTGGGGAGAGAGGTACGCTTCTTTTATTTTTCTCCAAGAATGGCTTTTAGAGGATACTTAATAATGGTTCGGAGAGGTATAAATTTAAACTCCATTACGGTTTAACCTCTTGTAGACCCGGTTTCTATAAAAGCTTTAAGGTACGTAAGAGAGATCCTACAGCCACATGTGATATCCTTTGTCAGAAATAGAGGAAGCGAATTTATTTTAATGCACGATAATGCCCAACTTCAAGTAGCTCGGCAGGTGCAAAATTACCCTCAGCAAGAAGAGATCGAGGTAATGGATTGGTCATCCAGAAACCTAGGAATGGACCAAATAAACCAAGTTTGGGACAAGCTTAGGGGGCGTGCCCGCACTCGATACCCTCAAAATTTGGCTGATTTGAGAAGAATTTTAGTGGAAGAATAGAATGACATCCCGGAAGAAGGTGTAAGAAACATGGTTGCTGAAATGGATAGGAAAATGCTGGCAGTGATCAGGTCTTTTTTTAATTTATTTTTTATTGATATTTTAATAAAGTATGCTATCATGCACAAAAAGAATATTTATAAAAACGAGCATTAAATTTTAAAAATTAAAATATTGAAGTGATCCTTAAATTTTGTCAAGCAGTGTATGATCATTATTATATAATTCGGTGCTACAACACATTGACGCGTCCAGGTCTCCTCAATCAGCAGCAACCAGGAGTCGCTATTCAGTGCTGCGATCTAATTGCGGACTCCCAAGCGCCTCGCGTCTCCAGCCACACAGTCGATCCACTGAAGGTTTGGTCGCCTGGCTCTCCTACGCCCATGGATGACCTCCGTAAGTAGAAGCTTCGGGATCTCCTTCTCGCCCGTCCTAGTCACATCACATGTCCAGCCCATCTCAATCGGAATCGTTTTATTACCGTGACGACACCAGGCTCACCAAAGAGGTCATAGATTTCTTCATTGGTCCTTTCTCTCCATCTCCCACCGATAAGCATGGATCCAAATATTTTTTAGAAGACCTAACGTTCAAATATGAGCAGATCTAGGTAAGTATCTTTAGTCATTGTCGAGGTTTCCGCTCCATATGTAAAGACTGGGCGTATTAGGGATAATAGTAAGATAATGCTGCTAATTTATGATGGTGTCAGACAGGATAATGTGTGTGTACCTTTAAGAGCAACAAAAGAGGCGCCCATATACATGAAAATTTTTGACCTCAACGCAACGTGGCACCACACCAGTCGAAGCCCGCTTTTCCACTACATAGCAACTCCATTCCTATTCTAAAAACTAAATCTAATTTAAAAAAGACCAATCAATTTACTTTAATTAATTACTACTTAATTAATTACTACTTAATTAATTCTATAACTAATTAATGAATCTTTAATAACGAGTCAGAAATATTTATTAAAAAGTCATGGTTACCCACTAGTGTGATCGTTCATATTTAGAATATAGAATTGGATGAACCGGCCTTCTCGATTAAGTCGCGTCTTGAGCGGTTTTCTGATTCGTTCACTATAAACCAATCGAAAGATTACTTGATTTTTTTGACTCAATCCAATAATAATTTAGACACAAAATTATCATGAATTGTTTTAAATCACAAAATAGGACTTTAACATATCATATGAAACTTTTACTCACCATTTTCGGATAATGAGTTGCTTTCACTTGTGAACATGTATTTTACGAGTGATTTTTGGTGGTATTTTTTTAAACTAGGGTACAGACCAGTTTATTGATGGTAAAGTCCAAAACAAAAATTAATAGGACCTGTCGATTAAAATCTATAATATTCAACGATTGTGATGAAACATTCTATCTCGGCCAGTGTGAGGTTAGACAGAATTGAAAATAAAGGGGAAGGGGGAGGGGAGAGCCTCAGTTTAGATGAGAGATAGTCCTGCCGTGGGCTAGCGTGCAGCTAAATCAATTCATCTCCAGCCATCGCTGATAGGAGCACTTCGGCCACGGCTCTGTCAGTGTTCTCTGATAACGAGCTCTTTCTGTGACTTCACTCTAGCGCTAATATTCAGCAGCGGATATGTTAATAATGATTGAGTCGCGTCCTGACAAAGAACTATCAATCCGATCTAGGAATCTGGCCCACCAGACTCGACAACTACTATGTTGTAAGCTACCTTTGTTCAGTCTCCTACTCATTTTTCCCCTTATATTTAATAACAAGAACCCTGAAAAATGAGAAAATCTACTATTGATAAAAAGAAAAGTGACTTGTTACAAAGTATATTACAAATAAATCAATAATTAAGGTGTTCAAAATGTGTGGGTATCTTTCTCGACGTAGAACATACCTTTCATTAACTTTTTAACTCGGGACTACTTTACGAATTAATCCTTCCATATTCCATCATTATCAGTATACTCAAAGTAAATCATAATTTTGTCTACTCATCACTCTATTCTCAGTCGCTGATGATCTCCAATGTATAATTTAAGGTCTCATACTTTACAATTTATACAGCTGACATCACAGCCTATCCTAAAATCATTATGTTGTAAAACATTATCAACACGTATGCCGATGATACATGTGAATAACACATTTATTGGCACCTAAACTCCTTATATATAACAAACCATGAAGAATGTTATAAAAAATTAAGGATTAATGCAAATTCTATCAAGTCACCTTTACTCTTAGTTATAAACCTTCAATATTTTTGAGAACAATATCATTAAATAATTTTTGACAATCGACTTACTTCAAACCCTCACAGGACAAAAGGAGCAAAACCTGCTTGTCGGGCATCTAAAGTTTGCTTGACTAATGCTCTAAACTTCCAATATATTACGAAAAACTTATTTACATTATCATGATCAGGACTATATGAAGATTTATTTATTCGACACGACGCATGAACATCCAACCTTCTCAAACAGAACAGAATAATATTATGAGGAGTGCTTAATAATGTTATTATGTACTCTATGTATCATTTACCTCACCTGTATAGCTCCGGTTGGGGAAATGGAATGTAAAATATCGATATTCGATTGATATCCATTTTAATTATAAAAAACTATGGATAATCGATATATCAGTATTAAGAAAAAGGATGAAAAAGCAAATAAACAGTGCTGAAGGTTATAACTGTTGAAGATTATATTCATAAACTGTGAAGAAGGTTATGAAGTAATATAATAATTATTCATATAAAAATATTTGTATTAGTCATGAATCATTATAAAAAATATCTTATGCGGACACCTCATGACTTCCTTGCACGCCTATTAAAATATAAATCGGTGGCTCAAAAAGTGACTCTGATCTTGGTTAATAGTTTCCAATGATAGCTGTATCTCAAAAACCACACTCGGCGCCGCGACATCTATCTATTGACTCACACATACTCTTGTTTCTGTAGGTCTCATTATATGTCATTTTCTTTCAGTAGGCAACAATTTCCCAAGAGATTTCTTCGTGTTCCATGACAACATTAAAACTGTCAATGTCACTAGTTAAAGCAATAGAAATCGACAGTTTCGATATTTTACGCGGAAGAACCCACTTAACTTATTTCTCCTGCTGCAGGCTTGTTAATCTCACAAATGTGGAGGAAGTCATGTATTTTACACTCAATTTTAACACTTAAAACAAGTAATAAAAATGTTTAATTGGAGTGAAAAAAAAAATCGCGTATGTAACCTTTATCACCGAACCATATGATCTCTGTGTTTAATTTTAATATATTTTTTTATGTAAATTTATTTATTTTGACCGAAATCGAGATTCAAATATTGCTCTCTGCAAATATTACTGAATGTAAATAGTTAACCTTAGGTAATTTTTGTGAATTAATGTGCACTGTGACAATAAAAATATAATAGATCCTTAAGTATTTCTCGGTCGACCAGATTAGCTGTTAGCTGTTACCGTTCCTCATACACTGACGCTGATAACGCTTAGCTTCTTCTTCCTATTAATGGGAATTTATGTTACGGCAAAAAACTTTAAATTTTAATTACAAATGCATTATAAAAATTCTTTTTACAAAAATAAACGGAATAATACCATAACTTTGAGGTGTTAAAAATTGAATTTAAATTATATTTCAGGAATAAAATTAATTTTTAAAAAAATATTAAAACCAAATATATTAGAGTAATTAACATTATTTGGTTTAAATCTCCTAATGCTAATCAAAATAGCAATAAATGTGTCTTCTCCTCTATGAAGATGCCGCCACATAAATTCGCATAAATAGGAACTTTGATACCTTGCAGTTCTCCTATGTTTTTTATTTTTCCATTTTGCAGATCATTCGATCTGCTGAGTAAGAACATCACCTTCAGGGTCAATAAAATTGTAGCTAACTAAACTTATTGTCAAAAAAATAATTAATCCTCACAAATAATGTTAATAAACAAAATAAAAATAAAAATCTCAAAATAAACCCATTAATTACAAAACAAGTTTCTAATGCTTTAGAAATAGCGATCATAAACAAAGCATGAGTAGGTTATATAACAATATTAATTTTTTACGCCTAACATAAATTACCATAAATAGGAAGAAGGAGCTAGGCATTGTCAGTGTCAGGTGATGAGGGAAGGTAACCTGGTCGACAGGAAAATACGTAAGTACCATTACCTAAACTAAAAGTAAAATAATATAAAGAAGTTGGTCGGAGGGTGCGGTCAATGAAATTTCATTTACCGCAACCCCCGATCAACTTCTTTAATTACATCTACGTACAACAAAACTTACTCCAGCAAAATAATGTATTTTTTTCTGTAAAAAATAATATCAAAATTAAACTTGTGCTGAACCTCTAATGTATACAAATCTGATACAAACTTACTGTTTGTGCGAAATTTTTGCATGGGTCAGCTTGTAAAAGAGTAAAGTTTTTAAAATATTGATTTATCGTTGTAAAATATCGATACTATCGATGTATCGGGTGTAAAGATATCGATAGAAAATATCGGTTCTTCATTTAAATATATTGCGTTACGATGTCCCAACCATATCTTCTAGTCCTTACTCGCTTGGTAATAGGTGTAAGGTAAGTTACATGTCACGTAACGGACAACTAGAACTGAATCGCCATTGTTTATTTCTCGCCCATCAGTAACTCAGTAGTGGTTTTAAGATTTATAGATTTTTTTTTTTAGTTTATTATTACTCATTTTCCTTAGAGAAGGAATTATAAAAATACATAACAAAGAGGTGTTATTCTCAGTTATTTTCTAAGTGTGTCAGTTTGTTAATTTCTTTAAGATAATTAAATAATTTAAAGAGTTTTTTTTTTAAATGTAAAAAAATTGCTGAAAATTTGATTTATAAGCTGTAGCCTAAAAAAAAAATAAAATAAAATACGGGCGCAAAATGTAAAAGAACTGCTGATTTTAGTAGATAAATAGAAATTTGTCAGAAATTCATAAGTAAATATCAGAAGGCAAGTAAAATACATTAAGGGAGCTTGAGTTTTAAGAAAATTATGCTTTTTCAGGGAAGCGAATTCTAAATGATTAAAATGGCATAACCAATTTACTGATACTCCGACGCTTTTTGACCCCTAAGAGTTCCTATAAGTTCAGATTCCGTGAATTTACTGACTTAAGTAGGTTACGCCCTTCGAATGAGGATATCTTTCATCAGGCTCGATAAGCTAAAACTCATTTCCGAAATCCGAGAGTAATTTTAAGAAGTCTCCTCGAGTTCACTTCTTAGTAACTAGAAGTTACGAGGTGAAAAATGAGATGGCCTCTATCCAATGGAAACTTGATACGCTCCGGAGTAGATATAGAGCTTCCTCAGCTTCATTTTTCATTTTCCACTTCCGCTGCCTATTATATGCTTTTCCTGGAAAATATCTAAAAATATATTTTACAATGCCTCCCCTTTCTATAATAATGAAGTATAAGAAACTTTTATCTGCTTCACATAAATCCTCTGAACCTTACGGAGGCAGTTTACTGTGCTAAGTTACTGAAGGCTATTAACCGTATGTTATCGCACCGTTGAGAGAGAGAGAGAGAGAGAGAGAGAGAGAGAGAGAGAGAGAGGGGGTGAATGAGAAGGTTGAAGTTTTGAATATGCATGGTTGGTTTGCTCTACTCCCTCCATTTAGAGAACATTTAGGGTAATGTTGTAATTGTATAATTTCCTAGGGAATTGGGAGTCCTGCTGCATAAAGCGGCATTAATATTGTTCAATATGATTCATTACGAGTCAATTTAGACAAAACATACAGCTTATGTCAATACATCCACTGGAGAGATTTGAAAGATAATAATGAAATAAATAAAAAATCTCAGAAAAAAAAATAGTAAAATTCGTTTGCATGATCTAACCTACTTATCAATCGACCTACTTAGCGGTCAACCTATTTATCAAGTATATGTTTTGATTATTTCTAAACTTGAAATTCATTGTATCCAATGTTATTTAATTCTTGGAGAAAGAATAAAAACTACATAAGTTAGTCTTAATGGTGGCTTACAAATTGTAAGTGTTCATTGAGCTGTTCTCCATCCTCTATTTTTTCAACAACCACGATAAACGATAAACAAAAATATTCAAAAATTTTGTGTTTCATTATGACGGCCCCAACCATAATATATATAAAAAAAATTAAATTATGACTCTAAAAAACAATTAGTTAAAATGAAATAAAATAAAAAATCTCAATTGTAGAAAAGTCATGAAATGAAAATGAAATGAAAATTCACACGTTATGAAGATGTCAGAAAAACAAAAAAATGAATATTGTCTGAAAATATCTACAACCTTATCATTGGAGGCTGAATTTTTTTTTTTACACCCCATATAAAGATTGATAAAATTGATATGATTAAAAAAAGAAACGAGAAATAAAGACTATCAAAATATAAAACTAAGTATAGCCGGTCTCGTTTATATTATATTTATAATTCATGAAGACCATGATTAATTTATAACTGATTAGAAAGTTAATGAATTATATATCAATAATATTTTATATGATATTATAGATATCAGGGCCAAACTAGAGTAGGGGAGAGAACGGTTAGGTGTGATTAAAGAAGTCCTTATTGTTAAGTTATATTGAAACTTTCGTTTTTACTTTCTTGTAAGCAGTAATGGAAGTATTATAATCGCGAAAATTTTTGGTTTTCAGATTTCAACGATAATAAACATTTTGGCCATCCCTGAATCCATTTTGACTAGTTTCGTAGGGACATCTGTTCGAACGTATCTCGCAAAACAAAAACGGTTAGTCATTGAAAGTTATTATAAAATTTTGTGTTTAGGATTAGCGTAAAATCTAGTTGTGAACTTCCATTTTTGGTTACTCCATGGTAACCAGAAGTGGTACTTTACGTAAAGGTCATTATTGATTTTCGTGTTATTTTATTTTTATAAAATTACATTTTATGTATAAATTTTATACAATTTATGTAATAAATTTTGTATGTAAGACTTAAATATTAATATAAATAACATAATAAGTTTTGGTTAAAATTGGTAAATCGAAAGTGGTACTTTACTTGAATTTCATAATAGGCTTTCTCTAAAATTTATTCTAAAATATAATTTAAAACATATCAAATTTGGAAATTAGGCTTAAATATAAATATAAATTTTATAACAGATTTTTGTTGAAATTGAAGAGCCGAAAGGAGTACTTTACATGAAGGTCATAATAAACTTACATCAAGAGGTAAATTAAATGTCTGCATTGACATTTAATACAGAGATCATATGGTTCGATGATAAAGGTTATAAACGCGATTTTTTTCCATTCTAATAAACAATTTTATTACTTGTTTTAAGTGTTAAAATTGAGTGTAAAATATTTTTTTTTCCTTCCCATTTGCGAGCTGAACAAGTCTGCAGCAGGAGAACAAGACATAAGTAAAGCCCGTTCTCTCGCTAAAAATGTCGAAACCGTCGATTTTCTATGCTTTATCTAGTAAAATAGGCAGTCCTAATATTGTCCAGGAATACGGATGAATTTCTTAAGAACTTGTTACCAACTGAAATAAAACGACATATAATAAAGGAATGTCCATATGTGTCAATAGATGGACGTCGCGACGCCGAGTGCCGTTTTTGAGATACTGCTATCTTCGGAAACTAGTAGCCAAAGTAGGGTCGCTTTTTGATTTATAGTTCAATGGGCGTTCTAGGAAGTTATGGGGTGTCCACATCAGATATTTTATCTTACCGCAAGTAAAAAAATTCTGCAAACTCGTTAAAAAAAAAAAATTTGGAGATCTCACTGTGAAGCCTCCTGAATACTTAAGAATCACACTTCAAAGGCTGACCATTACTGGGTCGAAACTATGGGGCAAGCGTAAGCAAATCCTCTCCCCCTGGCAAAAATCCTAGTTTCGGCTCTGATAGACGTTCGTACACTATTTTAATGTTTCCCTAGGTAACCCCCATCTCAAATTTAAGAGAAAAATCTCCATTAAAGGGTCATGAAACAAAGTTTATGCGTGGAAATTGGTAGATAAATGAATACATAGATAGATCGTACATAAGGTGGGGTGTAAAAATTGTTTTCTAAAAGTGCGATTTGAGAAGCATATGCAGAATTAATTAATTTAGAACTAATTGCATATTTTGATTTATATAAAACATATATATTATAATAAGTTATTTAACATTATATTAGAGTAAATAAGATGAAAAAGATGGCTTATGATCAAAGGATATATTTAATGAAATAATAGACACTATTTAGCATAATTGTCTTTTAAAATATACAGCCAAAAATGAAAATTTTGAAAATTAATTTGATATGTCATTAATGTAATAAAAGTAATGGTGCCTTACGATAAGAGTTATAGATCGAGTTTTCATATTTCGTCAGTGACACTATTATTGACCCTGCATTAATGCAACTACCAAGAACTAGGTGGAAAACCTTGACCTTATTGATTCCTCAAAAAAAAAGATGGCTTATGATCAAAGGATATATTTAATGATTTAATGAATAAAAAAAATAATAACTAACTATGGCAGACATTTCATGTGAGCAATCCAAACAGGAATCGGAAATTCACCGTAAAAATGTCTTATTTTCAGAATAAAACAAAAACTCGTTTAAAGTAAGGTGACTGAATAAACATACTAGCTTGGGTAATCCTGCTTAAACGTTAACAAACGGAGTGATAAGTGTGGAAATTCTGCATATCTCAATAAAAAAATTAAAAATCTCTACCAAAATTATATACAGGATATAAGTTGGATAAAAATAAGGTAATAATTGAAGTATTCAATCCTACGGAATATACAGCCTTTTGATTAAAACACATTACTCCCTCACTACCTCAAAAGAAAAAGAGCAAACAGAAAAAATAAATGCATATAATTTTCATTCGTTTGGTTTAGAAAAAAACTTTTCTTTTTCTCCAGTGGGTGTATAATCTTGCGCCTACACATTCCAAGGGACATGTTTAGAAGGAAGATAATTCATGAAGAAAAGAAAAATCTTAAAAACTACATTAACTAATTTTTATAGCACGAAAACATATGCCGGGACTAAAAAACTGAAAATGTTCAGATGCCGAGCTGCAACATCTCTCACTCTGATAAAGTCTCCTAGAAAATGTTGACTAAATATCAGAAAAACGATAATTTACCCTCTGGAAAAGAAAGACAAAACAACTGAAATGGCACTTTTACTTTTCAAATGCAAATGAAGAATTAAAAGCGATGCAAAAAAAAATAGATTTCTTATTACAATCATTAGTTGTATTCTAATACTCTCAACGACAGAATGTAGGGAAGAGATTACCCAACTGTGGATCCTAGACACTTTGGCAGGATAGAAGGGAATTATTTATGGACGCAGATGAGAATGGTGGTTCTGTCATGTCTGCTTCAAAACACTCTTCTGGGCATCGTGGTGCGAAGAAAATAAAAATAATTTGAATATTGCAATGTTTCATATTTTAATGTTTTTCACAATATTTTTATAAAAACGAATACAAACATCAGTGAATAACAAACAAGCATAATGATGTGAACTGAAACTGCGTTAATATTCAATGATGTGAATTTAACTCATTCATTATTTTTTAAAAGCCTGAATGGTTCGGAAGGATTTGTCATATTTCACGATTCTTACTGAGTAAATTAGCTTATAAATAGAAAAGAAAGTAAAGATATGTTTTTGTTCCACGTCACGGAGGATCCCTCTTCAAAGAGTTATGGATTGTCCATTCAAACCTCAAATGGTTTTATAACGATAACCTGAGTAAACAAATATACCTCGAATTTTCTAGTAAATTGATGAAATTTTTTAGCGCTGTTGGGTATAGTGGATTTCCCTGTAGTCATTAAACGTTTTTTATTTTAACAACTGAAATGTACTGATGGTAAATTTTTAGGTTCATTTTAATCCTAAATAAAATTAATAAAAATATTATGTATGATAAACAATTCGAAATTCGGATACTTTTGCTTTACCTATACTTTTAATTTGGAATGATAGATACTTATTCAGCATAATTTATTGGAGTTTGATTAAAATGCTTAAAAATGTAAGTAGATAATAAAATTAAAAAATACGGTAATGGAGTAGAGAAAAAAGGAAGCAATAGTAATATTAATCGGTTTCTTTTTCGGAAAAAGAAATACGTACAAGACCGTATACCTAGAGGTCCTGGAGCAGGTCGAGATAGCCGACAGATCGCTCAAGGAGTCATAAAGATAAGCGATTGTGAAAGCACCATAAAACTAAAATATAGGCTCGGTTAGGCCCCGATAGAGAAAATATGAGCAACAGAGAAAAAAGTTCAAACATTTTGAAGGCCTCTTAAAAAATTCCTATAGCGTCAGCCAATCAGAAGGCCCAGCCATGGGCTGAGACTGCTCCACGCTTAACGGAACAACGGAGATAGGGAAAGAAGAAGAAGAAGAGGATATATATATATATATATATATATATATATATATATATATATATATATATATATATATATATATATATATATAGGTAGCTTAACAAATCACCTAAAAGGAAAGCCAAGAGAGACAAATAAACTAGAAATAATGTAGGATCTATTAGCTCATTATTTTCAATTGTTTCATTTTAATGAATTCACATTTTAGGACTCCTTAAAAAAAAAAAATACTTTTTCGATCTTTGAAATATTTGCAAATTATGTTTTTCCAATAGTAACCCTTTCTTTAATCATTCTTACTGCTATGTATTGACCGTAAAAAGAATGTCAATAGCCTATCACCTAATTAACAAGTGGATGGGTCCGTCCAAGAATAGTTAAAAAAATACTTATATTTTTTAAATATATGTATAAAAACAAATATTTTTTAAAGGTTATTGCTTTCACTGGTATGAAGTTGTTATGACAACGAGTACGTACGTAAGTTTTTTTTTTTATATAGATATGAAAACGTTACTAGGAAGCAAGCCACTTTACGAGGAAGTTTAATTAATTAGGCTAAATCATAACATTAAAACAGGATAAATCAGAAGACCAAATATAACATATAGAAATTCAAAAACGTTTACTTATTGTGCGTACTGAAGATCCATTGTGACATTTGCTGTCTGACAATTATCGTTCATAATTCACTTTAATACTTATCTTTTAATTTTGTACTATAGTGAATAATTTTCCGTGGGACTAAATTATCTCTCAAAAAACTTCACAAATTAAATTATAGCGGGTCGATGACAGTTGACAATATTTTTGGAGAAGGGTCTGACTCGACAGAGGGACGTTAGGAGCATCAGATTGGGGGTTCGAGAGGGATTGCAAAAATTTTAGAAATTACTTGAAGTTGGATTGACAACTACCAACCTATTGTGCAAAGTGCATTATAAATCCTAACAACGAGAACATTTTTATTTTATTTTTTTAAAAATACAAAATGCAATACTGATTGATCTCATTAAAAAATTCTTGCAGATAGTTTTTTTCTGAACAATATCACTGCTGAATGTTTCATTCGGAAACTTCACTACCCGATCTTTAGCTTTTTATCGACTTTACTCATTAAGAAAAAGATAAAGAAAAGAAAAATCTTGACACGGGGAATTATGTTTTAGAAGGAAACTTAGAACTGAATAATAGGAGGAAGAAAGGTACAACCAATTCTAGTGAATTCTGTTAATCGCCTTTGAATGCCAATGGATATTTAAGATTTTATTTTCTCGTACCAATCCTTATACATGTTCTGATGTAAATAAAAATAACAAATATGGAGTGAAATAACCATACATGAAATGTTAAAAAGTATGTAAATTAAGTGAAATATGTAAATAAACGTAAATTTAAATTGGTTTAAATTGATCCCAAAAAACATAAAAAATGAGTTGATACCTGGTTATATTTATAACAAATAACAATATTTATTTACATGAAAATCCTAGCCCTAGTTAGCAGTTTAATATAATATTCAGGTGAAATGCCGAACAGTAATATCTTCAGCTAATTATGAAACACGTCCTTGGTCGTTAGCTATAAAAGGGATTCGTCGTATTTTGATCTCCAATTCAATTGAAGATGGGGTCTTTTTGATTGAATGTCTACTGCAGGCCATAAAATCTGATTTTGCGTAATTAGATATGGATAAAGTTGGTTAAAAATAGTTCGTTACAAAATATTTGCGTTAGAATATTAATATTGTGGATAAAAAGCAGATGGGAATATAGTTTATAAACAATGAGAACAAAGGCTGTTCCAAAGCCTTGGAAGGGCTAACTTAATAAAGGAAATGGATACTGAGGACGCTAGATTTAACTTTCAGCTACATCGCACCAATTGAATAAGACCAAGTTCATAACCGGAACAGTCAGTGGGGCCATTTGAGGAATGGGTTTGAATTGCGAGAGAGCTGATGAAGGAAAGGCAAATATGGGTGGGGCCATACATCAAAGACAACAGTGCTGAACTACCCGTTCCCACATTCGTCCCCAAAGGTCCGAGTCTAAATCTTCTAGCACTTCTGGCCCTTTATACTTTTCTAATTTTATTATTATAATAATGAATGCATGTATTAAATTTTAGAAGTAATCAGACAATATTTTCAAGTGCAGGAGTCGAATTTGAATCTTAAAGTTCATAATAAACGGCCACATTTCGTAGTGGTTAGATGTAGGTACATACGGTTTGTTTTATTTAAAATTTTAATCTGTGAATTTTATTTTCGAAATGGACTGCAGAGAATTTATTGATTTAAATTTTTTTTTGTTATTATTTTTTTTTTTAATGATTCCACGAGGGAACAATACAAGACATGGCCACTACCCAGACCTTCTTGACAAGAAACTAATCTTAAGCCAAAGCCAAGAAGTCCAAATCTGGGTGTTAAAATGATTGGGCTTAGGTATACTGATGGTTTGGTACTATATGACGCAGATGGGAAAACTAAGCCTGAGGGAAGGGAGTAGGGGAGGGGAAGATATATCCTCATCTGCCGAAATGTACAGGAAAAAATTAAGTTTGTATTTTAAGTTATATTTTTGGTAATTATTAACAATAATTTTAGATTCTACTTTCATTCTTATCCTTAAAACTTACTCCCAATTTAGCGATTATGGACGTTTAGATGTTTATTTGTCATCTTTTTATAAAAATATTTTCACCTCCCTGAAAAAAAATTTTGCCTCCACACTTTGCTTTCGCAACTGTAAAGCAGTAGGAAGAATGATAGTTTTGCAAATTCTAACTTTGGGTTTCTAGAAAGAAGGGACAAACCAAGTTGTTTAGCAACTGCAAAACAACAAAAATTATTCGCCTTTAACCTTTTCTTTATTTCCTCTTTAATTTCGTTTTTTCTAGTTATTGAATACTCCAGATAATTCCTTCTTAACTTAAATAACCGAAATCATCGCCGTTTCTACTAACAACCATATATTTTACTTTACCCGCATTTGTTTCGAGAACTAATTCTTTTTCTGGCTTTCATCAACGTTGTTGTATTCAATTTAATAGTTTTCCCATCTGCGTCATGTAGTACCAAACCATCAGTATACCTAAGCCCAATCATTTTAACATCCAGATTTGGACTTCTTGGCTTTGGCTTAAGATTAGTTTCTTGTCAAGAAGGTCTGGTTAGTGGCCATGTCTTGTATTGTTCCCTCGTGCAATCATCAAAAAAAAAAATAACAAAAAAAAATTTAAATCAATAAATTCTCTCAATGAGCTAAAAAATAAATAAAAAGAATATGAACTTTGCAGTCCATTTCGAAAATAAAATTCACAGATTAAAATTTTAAATAAAACAAACCGTATGTACCTACATCTAAGTAATGAAGAGTAATTGGTATAATTCACGAAGCTATTTTTCTACGATGAATGAGGACTACATAAAAAAATAAATGCTCTCCCAAACAAAATATTCCGAAATTTTTTTTTCGGAAGGAGTCTAGGTTATACCCCATTAAAACCCATTAAAACCCTGACCCAACTTTACAAAGTCTAGTTGTGCCCCAGGAAGGCCCGTCGATTCGAAAGTTGGTCCAGAGCAGATAGATTAGCAAATTAATCTGTGCTCTAGCCTGATTCATGGCCGGTGGTTGAAATGATCTGAATTGTGAAGCGAAAATACTAGTTACCTGTTATTATTTACAGTTAATATTTCTACCGCATCATAAAGAACGTAACAGATGTCATTTACAAATCAGAAATATATATATATATATATATATATATATATATATATATATATATATATATATATATATATATATATATTATACATTCCATGATTCTTTTAGTGAGACGTTGTTTGATAACACTGGTAAAAAGCTTTGCCTTTTTACCTGAACTATACCAGCAGAAACCTATATTGTTGCAAATACCTAACGTTTTATGTCCTCTCAATCTCAATATCTCTTACAAATTGTCTAATTTGTTCGATTTGTGATCGATAGTCTATTTGTAATTTCGTATAGTTGGGGTTCGTAACTGCAAAAATAATTCTACTTTACAAAAGAGGCAATAAACTGTATATGGAGAACTATCGGTCTATTTCCCTTTGTTCAGATAAAAAGGCAAAGCCACCAGTGTTATCAAACAACGTCTCACTAAAAGAATCATGGAATGTATAACGGAAGAACAAGCAGGATTTAGGAAAGGCTTTTCAACTGTGGATCACATTCACACAGTAAATCAAATGTTTGAGTAAAAGAATATAAACTCTCTGTATTTCTGTTTTCTCGATTTTAAAAAGGCATTCGACAGTGTCCTACATAGTGGCGTTCTAAAGCTCTAAGAAGCATAGGAATCGAAGAGAAATACGTCGGAATTATTGCAGAGCTATACAAAGATATGTCAGCATATGTCATGACAGAAAAGAAGGGTCAAATCTTTAGCATCGAGAAGGATGTTAGGCAGGGGGATCCATTATCTCCCTTGTTGTTTATTCTGGTGCTGGAGATGAAGTTATGGTCTCTTGGGTGAAAAAAAAAACAGGCGTAAAAGTAAATGGTCGATAAGTAAACTTACGTTTTGCAGATGACATCGTAATTTTTGCCAATGATATCGTATTGCCAAATACGAGAAATGCTTAAACAACTTCTAAAACTCTGCGAAGAAATTGATCTATACCATTATAAATTAGGATATAATTTTATAACAATACCAAACTAATGACCAATAGTTCAAGGGAAGAAATAAAAATAAACGAATTCACCCTGAAATACGTGGAGGAATATGGAGGTCTACTTGGGCCAGTTAATTGCCTTTTCAGATAGAGCAGCAAAAGAAGTTCAGAGGAGAATAGCGTTTGGTTGGAACAAGTTCTGGTCTCTGAAGTACATAATGAAAGGAAACATAAGTAACAACCTAATACGGCAGGTTTTCGACAGATGTATAATGCCAGCGGTGACCTATGGCTCCCAAGCATGGTCTTTGACAAAAGCCCAAGAGAAGAAGATCAAGGTGTGGCAGAATAGCATCGAGAGAAGTATAATGAAAGTGAAGAAAAGGAAAAAAAATCAGATGGGAAAACTTAAAAAAAGAAACAAGGCTCAAAGACACACTCTTGCAGATAAGAAAAAGCAAATGGAAATGGGCTGGACATCTCCTGCGGTGCAATGACAACAGATGGTCAAAAATAGTCACCGAATGGACACCATATGACCGAAAAAGGATGAGGGCAGACAATTGAAGAGATGGAGAGATCCATTTATGCTTTTGGCCGGACCCCTCTGGTGGAGAGCTGCTTAGGATAGAGATGTGTGGAAGAAAAAATAGTTGGGCCTTACAAATCCCGCTTCCCAGTAGGGCTAGTCAGTAGGGAAGTGTAAAAGACCATTACTCCCAAAGAAAGGCCTATGCAAGAAAAAAGGGGGAAAAAAATGTGTGTATAAATAAAATATTTGTAAATAATGTAAAGAATTGTTTCTGTTTTTTTTTGTTGTTTGTAAATTTATGTTTTATTGTAATTTTATTTATGCATAAATAAAGGCTATTTTCATTTCATTGTTGGATATACTGTTGGAAAGCTGATGAAATTAAACAACTTTTCATAATTCCCCAAGATCGTAACTATAAAATTCATTGCTTGAGATTTAACCGAGTATTTCTGAAAATTATTCGTTAGTACTAGTTCACTTTGCTTTGGTTGCTTTGATCACCTGACGAAGCAATAGTTTTCTACAAATTGGTTGCTATCTTATAGGAAGTTCATCGCAGATTCTAAAAATGGTGACAAAAGATGAGAAATGTTCTGTCTGAGTAGGAAAACTTGGACATTCATTGAAAAAGAAACGACAACTTGGTTTTCTTGGAAAACCCTTTAAGAAAATCGTATCTCGAAAACGGATTGTGATAAGATGGTGTGGTTGGCGGAACTGAACTACATTTTTCAGATACTATCCTTCCCTCGATTACATACATATCCTCCTAAGAATATATATATATATATATATATATATATATATATATATATATATATATATACATATATCAGACATCCTCGAAACTTCCAAAATCGTGTTCTGGGTTATGAAACACATATAAAATGAACCCACATCCCCCTCGGATGAACTTCGATAAAGTGCAAAGGTCTCTTATTTTATGAGAAAATAGGACTAAAATAGCTTTTGAATTTCAGTTGAAATAATAACAAGGTGCAGGCCATCCATGGAATCGGGATCTTGGCTACTAACTTAATATGATAATAAGGTGTCTACAAAGGTAGTCAGAGTTTATTTTTATATCGTTATCAAAGCTTGAAGCATAAAAACTTAAAATTTTATGCTTAATAGTGCCTAGAAAAACTTTTTCAATAACAGAATGGTAATTGATTAAAAAAAATGTTTGATTCCAAAGCACACTAGATCTATACGTTTTAGTGTCCCATAATTTTAAAAAAGTTATCTTTAAAACTGTAGTTCAACCATGCTCGTCTAATATTTCTTAAGATTACACGTTCTTCTGAATCTTTATTGATAGGTAGCAGCAAGATCAGAACCGGAAGGAACTTGAGAAGGATTTCAGAAAAATCTTTCTAACCTGAAAAAAGAAAACCGAACTAGACCGACTTTTGCAAGGTTTGTTTAGGTATATAGACAAACTAGATGGTTTTCCTTTTTATTTTTTAAAATTTGCTCGTATTATTAGGTTTTGTCACAAAAACTGTTGCAGAACATCTTTTTTTTTTTAATTCTTTTGATCAAATTCAATTAATTTGTTTTAGAAACAACTGCGCTGAATTCACTGAAAATTATGGTTAAGTGGTTTATAATTAATTATTATAATTTATTTGTTAAATTTATTATTAATTATTAATAACACGAATAAAAGTGTTTCGGAATTATTATACCAAGACTAAAAAAAAAAATTAATGTGGATTAATTTTTAGTTAATTTTTTAGGCTTTGGAATAATGATCCTAAAACAAAAAATAATTTCCTGTATCTTCATAAATGGCTGAGATATTTGTGTATAAAACATCTCTCTAACAGGCCGCTATTTTTAAATGAAACGAAGAGTGCAGTAGAACTAAAATTTTTGAAACTATATTATTCTATTCATAGTTTTAGTTTTTAGGGAGCCAATGGCCATTATCGAGCTCGAATTGAGTGAAGGGGGTATCGAGATCGTTCTAGGTCTTCTTAGAAAGTTTTAGATGGCGCTTCAGTTGTCTGTGTACAGTTTTCTTTGTTTGACGATCTATCTGAATCTCGCCAGTCTTACTAATATGTTATATAAGCACGTTTGCAGCTGTTTTTCCTTTGTGAAGTTTTCTTTCGCTTTCAACGGTAAGAGGATCGTACTTGAATTGAAGTTGAAACGCCTTACAACTATATATAAACAAGTCACCCTGCAGCAGATTTCCGGGCACTGTGGAATACAAGGAAATGAATTGGCTGATTGACTTGTCAAGCAAGGTTCCAAACTACCTCAGATCACCTCCATACTTCGACTGGAGGAAGTTAAAACTATAAATAAAGCGTCAATTCAGCAGAGGTGGAACAATCAACATCCAGACTTCAAACCCCGGGCTCCATACTGTTTGCTTTCCAAAAAAGAACAGGTTTTAATTTACCGTCTCATAACTGGTCACAATCGGCTTAATTCGCACCACCACAAAAAATTTAAAATTGGCTCAATCCCTTTGTGTGAATGTGGAAGAGACGAACAGACTACAGAGCATATTCTACATTCATGCATCCTTGTGGTGGAGCAACGGAGGAAGAGGTTGCCTGAACGTACTGACTTGGTAATCAAGCTGTACGGCGATTTGGAGGGTCTCAGGAGTGCCGCCGACTTTATTCTGTCATTCCCTGCCTCAGCCATTTGAATGGGAAGATCGAAGAAGCAGAACTCAATTCAAATTCATAGTTATATACATTTATAGTAGTAGTATAGTTACTTTCAGAACCTCTCTATTTTTTTTTAAATTTTATGAATAATAAAAACCATTTAACATTTTTTCAAATTGAACTTAAATATTTATATATCTAATGTGTGATATAAGACAGTAAGCAATGTATCTGATATGATTACTAGATAGTTTTCAGTTAAAATAAATTAGAAAAAGACTATAAAATATGGGAACATCAGTTCAAACTCCTCAATCAGTAGTGAATAGACAGATTTGGCAATAATGGGACATTCTGGTCATCTGACAATATGGACGACACCCACGGATGGTGAACAACGCCAGTAACCAGAAAACTTCATTGCACTTCCAATGATCAGAAAACCTGAAAATTATCATTCTAGTTTTTCCAACTTGATTAGCACTTTGTTTACTATTGCCATAAATATGCGTATTGTATTTATAAATATTGGAAGTAAAAATGTACTGAATGTTATTCGAAGAAAAACAAAAAATGTAAATCAGTAATTAAAATAATTCTATCTATTCGATATAATTGAAAAATAAATGCGAAATGGCGGAATATAAATGAAATAAACTAATATGACAATTGTACCAACACATGGACAATAGACAATTTATCAGTGTCAGAATAAATTGGTAAATGAGTCTCAATTAATCATACTTAATCACTATGGGGAGACAAGGCTGATAATGAAAACATAAATTTACAATATTCTACATAAGACTTGGAACTGGTGATATCTGTATCCAAGACAAAATGTATCCGTATTCGCAGTTATACAATAGAAAGGTTTACATAGTACAGATAGTTGATTGGAAGCCACATCACTTTTTGAAAAATAAATATTGGCAAAATCACTCCCAAGTTCACCTCCCAAAGACGTACATGCGTGGAGGACGGAAGGTGAGTGAAATCCCCAGTCCGGCTGGCCTTTTCATTGTTAATCAATAATTCTCAAGGCCAGTTTCCAAGTTGTCAAGTCATTTAAATAAGTCGATTTAAATTGCAGGTATTTGCACGCTATAAATTGTACGTCCCAAAATCAAGGTGTATGATTAGAAATTGCTTACAATTAGACGTAAATCAAAGGATAAAGTTATAAATATAATTTTGAATGCCCGTTCTTCGTACGGAATAATGTTATGTTATTTATTTTTAGACTTTTATCATAAGTTTATTTTCAGCACACCACCTTTTCTATATAGCCTTTGTAACTTCATTATCGGAAAGCTCTCTTGCTCAAATTAATACTTTTTGCATGGTACAAATCCAATTATTATTTATTTGGAAAGGAATGCTTCCACTTCCTCAGCCAGAAAATGTTTTATTTATATACTAAAGTCAGATTCATTACCGTGGACTAAGCGCATCTTGTGAATTTGATGAGGACTTGAATTTTATAGGTAGAATTTTGAAGGGTAAACTTAATTAGAATACATATATAAACAGGAAATATGTGAATAAAAAATCTTTACTTTTGAAATAATTATTTTATAATAATAGTTAATATGTTTTTATGCTAGAAATTAAAACAAAATAAATTAAAGATTTCTCGCCAATGTATCCTAATGGAATGGAGATGTTAGGTGTATCACATTAAAAAGCTGCTTAAGAGATGTATGCATAAACTGTGAGGGTATGTAATAAATATTTATCAATTAGTAATTCGAGCATATTTTAATTTTGAAGACCACAAGCGTGGTCCAAAACTGGTGTTGCGATACGAATTGCCTTCAGGAATCTCCTATGCGACTTTGAGCTTTTATGAAGAGAAAATTTAAGAAATTTTTCAATGGAAGAGTTTTGTAATCAGAGGGCATATTTTTATCACTTTAAAAAAAAAAAAATAGATCATATCGGTTCATATTCTTTTAATTTTATTCCGAAAAATAGAATTTTTTTATGACACCCGGGTATTTAAAAATGTATTAAATAGTTCCGCCCCTTTTCACTATTTATAATAACTCAATATTAAAACAGAAGGAATTAATAATACTTTTAAAAAAGTTTCAGAAGAGCCGGCGGTCGATGAAGCATGCGAACGCACTCCATCTCCGCCAATATAAAAATATTGAAAAAATGCAAATAAAAAACATTGGCTTCTAGACATTCCTTGTGCCAATTTCTTAAGATGGTTAATAAGGATATTATAAAATCTTATTAAATTATTAACTTTTCAATCTATATCGCGTAATCTTCTCTGCTAAGGCAGATCTTATTAAATTTTTAAAAACAAATAAATAAGAAACAATCTAATCTAACATCACATTTTATATCAAATTAAAATTCATCGAAAATCTTATCTATATTTATTAATTTATCCATAAATATTACTCACTGACTGGGTTTTAAAAAAACCTACTCTAAGTGATTACAAAAAAAATAATTATTTCTAAAACCTTTTAAAAAACGAATTGTTAACTTTTTAGACACCTTTCATGGATTTCGATCACAGTTTTTCTCCCCTTATTTAAAGAAAGAATACTTGAAAAACTATCTCTTCAGTGTCTGTTTAATCCCTCCAACTCGGTTTTCCTTCTCCAGATCAAGAACTCAACAATTCAGCAATAAACCGCGAGAACCTGAAACAACTATCTTACAACACGATCAGGCCCAGAGAGAGGGGGGAAAGGAGCAGTGTGGACTGCAGCTCTGGGGTTCGACCGACCAAATTTTATTTTTTACCTTCTAAATTTATTACATGTAATAACATTACGTGTATTATATATTTTTACATAATCTTCTTGTTGCATTCATTATAAAGGACCAGGTTGGGTTTCAGTTGTGAATTTAATACTTGATGGATACCTGGAAAATTTGATTTTGGGTTCTCTTCACAGCCCATTTATCTGAAATGGTAGCTGAAAACGTGCGTTTACTGAATGACAAGTCGAAAAATGTCAGCATTGAAGCACTTACGAGCGTTTCTTCTTCTGTTTCTGAACAGCACATTTTTCTAGACCCATCGGGTGGCACCTTTTTGATGAATTCGATATTTGCCAGTGTATGAAAAGAAAGGAAAAATTGCTGCCTATATGAGTGGCTTCGATGTAACCAGTATAATGCTTTATTAAATAACCAGAAAATGCTCAAAAGACCGGAAATAAAAAGATAATCAGAAATGAAATATTACTAAAAATTAAGTTAAGAGATAAGGTTGGCCAAGGAGGCCCTGTTATCATTGATCATTACACTGAATCATGTGACCCACTACACAGACGAACGCACTTGGGTTAGCTACATGCCAGTAACCATATCGATGACAACTACATAAGAACGATATAGCTTCTAAACATAACCGTTTAGAATGTGTAATACAAGTTATTATATGCATTGTAGTTATCCTAGCCATAAATATTAAAACAGAATGGTATAAATCGAATAAAGCGAATATAAAGCGAACCCGCGGCTTCGCTCGCGAATATTTCGTTTATAAAATCTATTATATCAGATCATTTAAATACAAAAAAACATGCTTACTTAAAACACCTCAAACTCTACATAAATGTATATAAACCAGTACGACTGTAGAATTATTAACAAGAATGGCATTTGTATTTTTCAGTTACTTGGCTGAAAAATTATAAAAGACTTCAGCAATTATTATGAATATAATAATAATTTTGTAGTCTTGAAAAGAGCATATCTATGCGAAACGTTGACGTTAGTCCACAAAAAACTACTTAGTTGTAAATACTTTTCCGTAGCAAAAAAAGGAAGCCGTAAACAGGAGTGATAGCAAAAAGGCTATCCTGCTAGAAAAGGATCCTCGGTACTTCGCGCATCGGTTTAGGAGTAGTTATTGCACGCCAAGGATGTCATCCTCGGCACATCGCTTCTCGGTTTACAAGGGAATATTTTCAAACACGTTTTCGCTTACTGATTACATAACTATAATAATATGACTCACCATGCGTATAGTATGGGCTGGAGATCCGGTGATCGAGAGGTGAACTGGCATCGCAGTCCACTCGGACCTCACACCCGCTGTACCTGAAATAAGAAAAAAAAAGTTAATAGGTTGGACAATAGTTTAAAAAAATTATTTGAGGAGTTCTATATCATTTCTTATAAATAAAAAGAAATCATAATCGTGAGAGAATTTCGGCCAAATTTTCAAAAATATAAATCAAATTATAAATTATTAAAAGTCACAAGGAGTGTTAACACATCATCAATAAGTACAACACAGACTATCAGAAGAAAAAATAGGCACAAGAGAAATAGTCTGGTTGAGTAGAATATTCCTAAATATTATCAATATTGTTATTATTCATATAAGAAAGATAGGAAACTCTGTGATACATTTGAATCTTTTGTTACAATTCTTCAGAATACCCAGAAATCCAAATGAAATTTCTTGCTTCTCTAGCAATGGAGGAGGTCCGATTGATTAAAAAAAGATTTAAAAAAAAAATAAACAGAATGTTAACCGTATTACTTCTGAGCAACAAAATAAAAAAAAAATAAGTACCAACCGCTATAACGTATGAAAGGGTCCAAGGGTCTGTCTGTACTCAGTAAGATAGTACAGTTTCTTTACCAACGGTTTACATGCGTTTACTCGAGCGAGTTTTTCACTCTCGAGAGTATAGGGTTAGGAACCCTCAGAGGCTTTACACTAGCGAGTTTTACCCGCGAGAGAATACCTACCGTTCGAGGGTGGAAAACTGGCTTGTGTAAACGCACCTTCTTACAAGGACGTGCAACACACGTTCAAAGACCAAAGTTATTTCGCAAGCCAATTTAATGTACCCTCTTTATAGAGGCGGGGTTCACCAGAAGGATCTCCCAACCCCAGAGTCGCTCCACCATAATCAGAGTAAATAAAGTATCTAGCACAGCCGGGCGCGAACCTTAGGAGTCCAGTTCCTTACCCATTGAGCTTTCTCCCTATTGTTTACAAAATAAAATAAAATATATTTCCATAACTGCTTAAATGAATTCAATTAAGATAAATTTAAAACGATAAGTGATTAAAACATGAAAAGTATCAAAACTATAAATAATAAGATTTAAAAAAAAATTAAAATTAATAAATATTAATTAAAAACATTGGAACCATACTTATTGAATTTTTTAAGGATGATCATTGTATTTTTATTCAGTACCTACATTGTTTTCAAAATAAAGAAACAATGTACAAAATTGTTACTAATTGGTTACATGAAACGGACCTACGGTTTCATTTCATCTCTTTCTTTGATTTCTATTTAGTTTGTTCAATTATTTACATTCAATTTAATGTAGTAATTGTTTTGTTTTCCTTATAAGGTTAATTTGAACTAAGAAGAACGGATGGATCATTATATTGAATCGGCCACTCCAAAGAGCTCTTAAAATAATGATTATTCTTTAACTGTTTTTATTTTTAATTTTCAGATAAAAACGGTATGTGTTTTTAACACATACATACATCGTGTAACAGTGTACCATACTAGTACATCAGGGACGGTCAGTAATTATAAAACCGTGGATCAGTGACCATAAGTCGACTTGTCAGTTAACGTTATTATAGTGTGAAAATGATACTCGCGCGCTTCGGGCGGATACTGCTGACACAGAGAACAAACGCTGGACAGATATTATCAATCTGATACATTTATACCAATGCATAGGTACTGTAACACAAAGACCACAGTCACTAATGCTATGGCATACGGACACTATAGTTCAATATAACAACAACACTGCTAAGATATAACTGCTACTCACAGTTATAAATAGTGGATCCTATTGCAGACCTAGAAATAAATTAACGTAACGAATTAAATTAAAAAGAGGCTAGTATATACTATAATTTGATTTAGTAGTAAATAAATGTCCGAATGATTAATCAATACTACTGAATGAGACTGGTCTTAAGTAAAACATAAATCATAATTCCGTAACTAGAAATGATTTCTCAGTCATGTGTTTCATATAAATTAAGGACATTTCTAACAACTACTTCCGAAAGATTTTGTCAAACAACGCTAAGTTATGGGAATGATTAGAAACTTGTTTCTTACAAATATTGGTTTAATCGATTATGATAGATTATATCACCAGTGCTGACTTGGTAAGAACTTTTATAACTTTTGACAATGGTTGAACAGGCCAGCAAATATCACACTGTCCAAAAGTTGAGAATTTTTTTATCAATTCTAACATTGGCTTTTTTGTTAGGCAGCGTCCGCACACCAATTATATCCGAATTTCCTATCAAAACAATGCATATGATCACAAAATGAAATAGGTCATCTTTTATTTTTAATTTATGGGGAAGTCTTCAGGAATTTCTATATTTATATTTATTAGAGAATAGGAGTTCTTTTAATTAATTTATTTATCACTCTCTTACGCACCATTTCAAATTTGACGTTTTGAGGTCTTATTTCTAATTTTTAGATAATTTTTAATCGTATTTGTCGTACATTTCAATCATACAATAATTTATAAATAGAGTTATAGTGCTCAATATATATTTGATAGGAGTGTCTACATCTTTAACCCATCTCCTGCCTGTCACTCGTCAATTAATGACGATATTGTAAGATTGAAATGTACAACAAATAAGACTAAAGAAAACTTTATGTTCTGATTGTAGGTATAAGAATCAGAAATGTCAAATTCGAAATGATGTATAAGTGAGTGATAACTACACCAATTAAAGGAAACCCTGTTCAAGTAAAAAAAGGAAAAAGGAGGTTTAAAATTAGTAATTCCTGATATTTTTAATTCCGTTTAATTGATGTTACTTGAACATGCATCTGATAGTTCCGATTCCAATTCTATAGTATGGTATAGTATTCTATAGAATAGACTATTATTACTAAATATATCCATGCTAAACGTTTTGAGCACCCTCGGAACTAAAAAAAAAATAGTTTTCGATTATATCTTTAACATTGAGTTTTTCAGGTGTACTGAATCAAAATCTGCCATAAATTTAAGAAAATGAAACCGTTTTTTTACTTCGTTTAATCGGTTATTTTCCATTGTTATTTGTCCGGTTAAAACCAGTTATTTATTAAAAATGCAATAACCCGGTTATTTTTTAATAATCCAATAACCGGACAAAAAAAAAGGGTTTGGGAAAGAAAAAAAATTTGTCATGAATATCAGTGCAGAATGGGCATTGTTAATTTTATTTTTTTCTCTTTCCGTAGTGATCATTGAACGATTATAGAACAGTTCCACCTAATCTACCAATCCCAAGTCCCAAATTCTCGGCATGGATGCAGAACCTAGCAACCTAAGGTTTACTTTTTTACTGTATTATTCTGTGTATAGCGTGGGTTCGTTTGGTATGTAGTCATTCGATTTCGCATTTCGCAGATATTTGTATCGCATTTCAATTCAATAAATAATGTTTTTTTATTATTGTTAATTATGTCATTGGCGTGGAAATATTTCAACAGGTGCAACAATGCTGAAGCTCAGTCAGTGCCCTATCTGCCTCAAAATTGAAAATGGGGGAAGGCACTACCAAAAAAATTATTTAATTTTTGTTTAACTTATTTCAACTATTATTTTGATCCAAAATCACATGTTATATTATATTATAAAAATATATCGTTTTAAAAAATATATCCAGAACTTTTCGATGTTTTTAAATAGATTTCAGCTCTATAATTAATGGGTGTGTTGAAAAGGGTTCTTGTAAAGATTTGAGGGTGGATTCAGAGTCAGAGCAAATGACTGAGCGAAGACAATTCGGGAAATTGCAAACTACGCAATTGATTCCAAAGAGTTCTGTCATTTACATTGATCTAACTGACTTTAACGAGAATAAAAAAATATCGTCCCTTTAAAAAAACACAACGAAAAACGGTTATTTCATTAACCGGTTGTTTTGAACAGAAAAAGCCGGCCGGTTAAATCGATGGTTAAAAACCGGAATAACCAATATAATCCCATCCCAATCTAGGGTCAATTGGAAGAAACGGATGAACAAGTGTCAACTTTTATACAATATAAAAAAAATAAAATAAAATAATCACAACCGACCGCAGACACACCATTCGCTCACCTTTGTCAGTGGACTCTGAATGGAATAGTCAACAAGAAATGCATACTTTTCGAGCTACGTTCTACAAATATAATATTATTTTCGTTATAACTTTCCTGCGTTTTCTAGGGAATGTAGTAATGTAGTAATGTAGTATATGAATGAATAGTTAAAGGGCTTTAAGTAGAAGACTTTATGCAAATTTTATCAAAATCGTTAGATCCGTTTTGGCTCAACGATCCTCGAAAACATAATAAAGAAAACTTTAATAATGGTCCGATTTCGATGATTTATATTTTGTGCACATCTACTTAAAAATACCTATTCAATGATATATTTATTTTTCTCTAATATGTTTACAGGAAGAGTAATCGGTACAACAACAAAAAAAAAAGGGAGGGACTTATAGGGGGGGGGGGGCTATTAATATGTAGATTTTCTTGAGAACTATTTGCAAAAAGATTCCACTGAAATTACCATGAATCCCAATGACAGAAATCGCTCATCATATTTGGAGCATATAAATTTTACTCTGTTTAATATTCGACGATTTAATTTGACTTTCACGATTTAATAGTATTTATTTTGGCTCTGAACATTGACAGAAATTCCCGAAATGTTGGTCATAGTGTGTGAGTAAAACATTTTGAACACAAGCATAGAAAATCATTAAACATTTTTATTTATAAACACATTCAACGTTACTTAACATGAAATAACTCGAAATATTGTAATTAAGTAGCAGCTGAAACAATAAAATTTGAGTGAGGCGCATGATCATTATAACCGCTCGCAACCTCACATAATTATTCCCTCCAGCGTCAGGCATGTGGTGAAGGATATTAGTTTCTAGAAACTCTGGACTGTTGCGGTGACGGGATCATTTCTATTTATTATTATGGGGCTTAGTCTGGGCAGCTAGTTAACGAAACTTCTGTTGTTAGTTTAGAGCACACACTAGTAACACGCTTTTATCTCAACTTGAACACTTATCTGTGTCCTATTTGAATCGCAGCTGGTATCTGTTAACGTTATTATCAGTATCATACAACCTATCTCGCATAAATCTAAAAATAACTATAATAAACCAATACAAATATAACAAAAATCCGAGTATTTTTTTTTTTATGTTTCCCGATGAATAAAATAAATTGATCTCTATCAAAACATTTTCATATACCATAAACAAGTAACCCACTTACTATTTTATGAAACAATATACAGAATATGTTGTAAAAACAGTGAACAGGAATTTTTTCTTTAAAACACGGGTTAGGACTAAATAATTTTCAATAACTTATAGGAGATATTCATACTTCCCAAATATGATTGTGGATGCAATCTACTTTTTCATATATATTGTATACGCGAGTATTGAAATTGTCGAGGTCGGAGATAGGTTTTAAATATGAAAAAAAGAGAATCGATTGCAGTTTCAATCTTTCGTTACAGCAGAAATACACGCTAGCCTGTCTAAAATGGTTTGTAACCCCTGTTAATTTTTGAACAACTAATGTATATGTATAATAGATGTATGTAGTAGATCATGAACTTGAGCAAAGGTCAATGTTTTGATTATTAATTTCAATGAATTTGTGTGGTCTTCATGTATTTCACAATCATTGAAATTACTTTTACAAGATATGAATATGGGATCTGTATATATTCTATATCTGTAAATATCAACCTCCAGATTTAAAAAAAAATCTTTTGTTTTCAGTGCTATGAACTGGGTTCCTCATTGTTACTTCCAGGAATCATTCATTTTTTAAAAAACATATTTTTTAAACGACTTAGTTAAATTTCCAAAAACAGCAACGAGTTCGGCTAAAGAACTTGAACACCTTAAAAGAAAGAAAGAACGAATACTAGATTGATACAAAAGTTTTGGTGCATTAATTCATTGCTGACATTAAAGTTTCCATTTGAATCCTTATATAACGCTAATTTAAACAATGCATATATCGTTGTTTACGTAGACTAATCCTTAATATACCAACTGTCTCTACCTTTCATTCCAATTTATAAATTTCAGTGCTAATGCTGGAAGAAAAAATTAAGGATTAAGTGCGAATGCAGCTCCTGAGGAAATTTGTGCGGTGGAAGGTGAAAACGTGGTGCATCTTAATACAAGTCAAGTAGCTTTGTGTTTGGTGGAATTCGAAAGAGCATATAGAGTTTTAAAAGAGGAGTTTCCCTGCTTTGGTCAATCACATTAATGTGATGTTTCAGTAAGACAATGCTCCTGCCCATCGTTCACTCTTAATCAAAGAAAGATTCTCAGAAATGGAGGGTGTTAGCATCTTACCCTACACTTACTACACCTTGCAGGCCTGACATTGCACTGCTTGCCTATGGTCTTTTACGGTCAATGGCACATTTTTTGAAAGGTATCAAAAACAACAGAAATGTCAAATCCGGATGTGAGGAGTTTGCTGTCTTGAAAACCAAGGACAACCAAATTCAACTTCTGGTAGAAAGATGGGATATAGTAATTGGCAATTATGGTCCACATATTGAAGAAGAATTTTAATTTATAGGTTTATACTGAAATTTAAATAAAACTTATTCTATGCACAAAGACTTTTGTAACAACCTAATATTTAATGGCTAATAAACGGACCGTACACCTTCAAAAGTTTTTCATCATTTCTCCTCAATTACTTTTCAACCTTGAACGATCACCCGGAATGACATTTTTTCTCTCCACAGAGAACCAAACTTATTTTTGTGTTTCCAAACATGTTATCACCCAAAATCGCAACACTTTTGCCATTGAGCACAAAGCGAAATTTTACCCGGTTGAAAGAGATAAGTGTGAAGGAAACAGACGATTACAAAAATTATTTGCTGTATCTGATAAAAATATATTTTTGTATAAAAATATTTTTCAATTCACTAATTTAAAATATCTGATGTGGACAATACATGGCTTCCTTGTACTTAAACGATAAATTCGGTGGCTCAAAAAGTGATCCTGAATTACGGAACCATTACTAGTTTCCGAAGATTGTAGATCTTGAAGATCTCAAAAACGACACTCGGCGTCCACATCCATCTATTGACACACACACCCATAATCTTGTTTCTGGAGATCTCTATCCGTTATTATATGTTGTTTTCTTTCAGTAGGTAATTAGTTTCCAAGAGATTTCTTCGTGTTTCGTGACATTAGAACTATCAATGCCACAAGTAAAGCATTGGAAATCGACAGTTTCTATATTTTAAGCGAAAGAACCCATTTAACTTATATCTTATTCTCCTTCTGCAGAATTTGATCAATTCACAAATAGGGAGGAAAACCATTTTACACTCAATTTTAACACTTAAAACAAGTAATAAAAAGTTTAGTTGGAGTGGAAAAAAAATCGCGTTTGAAACCTTTATTAAAGAACCATATCGACATCGTATTCTGGAATAGGCTTAAGCGCCAAAAATTCGAAATTTAGGTTTCAATTGATTTTGGGAAGTGAATACTACCTCTATCGATTTCCGCTCATGACATATCGAAAAAAATTGGAAATGGTCTAAAAATCGGATATTGATGGCGTGAGTAACAAATACTAATGGCTCCCAGTCGTCACTCTGGTCTGAGCCAGTGCTAGAATCCTTTAAAATACATTGTAATTATAAAGGTTTGGCCAGGTAAATAAACTCTTACTCTATACAGTTAAGAATAAAATTTAAAAAATGTATATTGTTATGTGCGGATAAATCGTTTCATATCTTTCCTGTAAAGTTTGCTAAATAGCACTTTTTCACCTAACCACCTTTTTCAAAAAACGACGTTGAGATGATCTCTGTAATTAATTTTAATATCATTTTTGATGTAAGTTTATTATGACCTTCAAGTAAATTACCCTTTTAGGCTAACCAATTTTAACCAAAATCTAGTAAATACATTCATATATTGTGGTCTAGGTAAGGTACTTTTTTATACTAGTAAATGAACAACTCCATTATATTTTTTTTATTACGTCGGGTGTAAGGGTGTTCAAACAAAGTAAGTATATTAAACAGAAAAATATTTATTCAAACCAAAAAGATACATTTACATTATGTATAATGCAGAATAACATAATATTTTTCAACTTCACTTGAATCCATTTGTTTTTAACAAGTCATAATGTTTATGGTAAATAGGTGGAATATATATAAAAGTAAATCCAATGTGTCTCATGTTTTCTCGTGTGATAGAGTTCGAGAAATTGGATATAATAAATCCATATTTATTAAAGATAGTTCGAGAGGTCTACCAGGAGTTTTTTTCTAGCATTAATTTCTATAAATCATTTACATCAAAAGAATATATTATAAATATTTTGAAAGGATTGTTTACATCTAAAATTATTCATCCGATGTTAATCCAATTTATCTTCTCCTTTTGCACTAATTTTCCAGTTTCTTATGACATTTCCTAATTATTTCAAACCATTCAGGTGAGTAAATATATTTAGTTTTGCGGGCTTTAAGCTCTATTACGATGTCGTTTGCATCATTCGCTACACAGTTATGAGCAAACAATAGAGATTTCAAATCAATTGTTTCACAACTTCCATCTTGCCTCATTAAGAATTTCATTAAACTAAATGCTACTTCAATATTTCTGTTTTGACCAGAACAAGAGTCGCAGTGTAGGATTTTATTTTTGAAATCGGAAGGATAAATTTCCAAATGCTTGGTATCTTGAGATCCACGGATTTCTTTGTTTTCTGGCCGACTATACATTGTTTATATTAAAATTAATCTTTTTCTAAGGGTTTCTTAAATCAAACTGAAAATTCTCTTCAAAGGTTTATTGGTTTTTAAAGGATTCAGTTGGAATTAAACTATTAAGCAATTGAACAATATAAACAACCGAGTTAGTCTAATTAGGAATTGATAAATTATTTGCCACTTCTATAAATTTGTTTTTTTACATTCATCCTCAATTCTAAAAACACACAAAAATTCAAAAATAAGCAATTCAAAATATAGTTTGGTATTATTATACATATTTAATTAGATGCATATTTAATATAAATCAGTATTATAAAACATTAATGAATTTAATCAAGACCAGAAATCAAATACATGTTGGTACTCACCAAGATTGAAAAGGATTATATCAAACAGAAAACCTTTATCCATTTAAACCTTGATGAGTACCAACATGTATTTTATTTCTTGTCTTAATTCAATTCATAATCCATTAATGATTTATAATACTGATTTATATTAATCTAATTTAATATGTATAATAATACCAAACTATACTTTGAAATTGCTTATTTTTGAATTTTTTGTGTGTTTTTAGAATTGAGGATGAATGTATAACATTCGAAACTAGTTTTCAATAAAACAAATTTATAGAAGTGGCCATCATGCGGATGTCAACTGAACCGAGTTAGTCGTTCTGTCGGCCAAACTGATGAAATTATTTTTTTTTCCTATCTAAATAATAATAATAATAATAAGAAGAAGAAGAATATTAACACAATGAAAAAATACTGTTTTCTTAAAAATGGCATTTAATCATTCTGTCTACTGAAAGAAGTCTAGATATATTCACAACCTAGACAAGTCTGTGCTTTCAGTGATAATGTGCTTTCAGTGATACCTAACTGTTTGTAAGGTTGCAATATTTTCATGAAACATTATGCTTAAGTACACTAGTTCGTATCACTATGGATTTCTTATTAATATAACGAAAGTCGAAAAAGGTAGCACGATTAGTTACTTTGGTAAAAAAGTTATAGCAAAGACTAGAATCACTGATTAAAAACACAGAATTCCATTTATTCGAGTTCTTGCTTTTGGAGTTATAATATCTCCACTGATGCGTGTAGGAAACAGGGACATAATCTAAACATTCTTTATTAGAATGTGCTTGTAGGCTGATATTACATTTACATTTATATTACATGCCCGTATGTCTTGATAAAGCACCACAGTGTAGACAGACAAAGTAAATTACTAAGGTCTAACTTTTGACAGGAGGATGACCTAGGTCATAAAATACTCGGAAAGTCAAATAAAAGACTTAAGCGACTTGATGTACAAATTACTCAGTAAACAACACAAATCAAAACTAAGACCGAAGTTTCAAACATATAATTTCCTAAAACCATATGCACTTATACTATTCAGATTTTCGGTAGTAAGGAAGTATTAACGCTTTTTTTTCTTTCTTTCTCATGCTTAACCTTTATAATGTAGATGATCACTTCATTATAATGTAGATGATCACTACTAATACTCTTCTGAAGTTTATTAAGGTATATATATATATATATATATATATATATATATATATATATATACATCTACGTCGGTTTTTGAAAAAGACTTAAGCGCCCAAAATTCGAAATTAAGGTTTCAATTTATAATAGAGACCTAAACACCGCCTCTATCGATTCCCGCTTACGATGTATCGAGAAAAAAATTAGGAATGGTCTAAAAACCGAATATTGATGACGTAAGCATCAAATACTAGCGACTCTAAGTAGTCACTCTGGCCTTTAACCAATGCTAGAAGTCTTAAAAATATATTGTAATTATAAAGGTTTTACCACTTTAATAAACTCCTACAGTATACAATAAAGAATAAAATTGAAAAAAAATATGTTGACATATGGAGAGAAATCGTTTCATGTCATTCCTTTTAAGTTTGCTAAATGACGCCTTTTTCAAAAAACGACGCCAATAAAATGCATGCATTTCCAAGATCCATTCCCAGATTGAAGATAAAGACAGTCAAATCATATCAATTATACAACAATAATTTTAATTACAATGGTTAGTTATTAGAATAATAATTTTAATTAAAATTGCTTGAAATTTTTATTTGTCGGTTGATTTAGTTGATACCTAGCGAGGAAGATATATTATACATAAATTTCTATAACATGATTTTTTAATTTATGAATATTAGTTTCGAATTGAATATAAAACTTCACATTCTTTTAAGAAATGTTTCACGATATCATGTAACTTGGAACAAAAAAGTTTGCAATGAGATTCAGGCTTTTTGTGCCATTTTTCCTGTTGGGCTTCGTTAGGGTCTGAGGATATTTATTTTTATATTTCTATTTAAATATTCTTGTTTTCCCCCTACGTTGAAGATGGGCTGGCTCTCAGGAAGACAACTTTAATTTATTTTTATTATATTTGTATCATGCTCTCATTTCATCATATGCTCCAAGAGTGGCATATGATATTGACGTCTTTTTTAAAAAAGCGTAAGCGCCATTCAGCAAACTTTACAACATGAAAGGATTTTTCTCCAAATATCAATATATTTTTTTTCAATTTTATTCTTTATTGTATACTGTAGGAGTTTATTAAGGTGATAAAACCTTTATAATTAAAATATATTTTTAAGACTTCTAGCATTGGTTAAAGGCCAGAGTGACTACTCAGAGTCGTTAGTATTTGATGCTTACGTCATCAATAGTCGATTTTTAGACCATTTCCAATTTTTTTTCTCGATACATCGTAAGCGGGAATCGATAGAGGCGGTGTTTAGATCCCTATTAGAAGTTGAAACCTAAATTTCGAATTTTTGGCGCTTTAGCCTTTTTCAAAAAATGTCGTCTATATATATATATATATATATATATATATATATATATATATATATATATATATATATATATATACGTATATACTGTATACTGTATACTGTATATACGTATACATATATACACGATGAAAGTTATACTTTAAAACCATTTGGAAATTATATATAATAATCATTTTTAATAATATTTCTTTCTATCAATATTAAAATGCAGTTTATTTCTCCTCCCCCCTCCCTGCCAACACTATATTTATACGTTTTGATTGTTACAAAACAAAAAGTTAATTTCAATATCGGCGAAGTCTCAGAATTTGTGGTAAACTGAAAGAAAAATAACTAAAAAACAACTCACAAGACACTACATTACTAAGTTTTCAGTACCTTCCGGGTTGTGCCACTATTTAAGATGTAAAATGTGTGTTTAAAACCGTGAAAGATGTATTCTGCGATTGAAATGTAAAATAATTTTATAATAAACATATTAATGAATCTGAATGAAGATGTTCCACTTTTTATAAAACTGCTTATTTTGATTGCTGAAAAATAGACAAAAAATAGAACAACTGTAGCATTTATATCATATTAGAGACCCTTCAAAATCGAATTTCGAAGCTGAGTTATTTATTATTTACTTTTCGTCAACGGTTTGGTAACTAATCCTTCTGTAATATACGGTACCCTACACACCTATTAATGAAACATCATTGCTTTAGCGAGGGCCGGGTGACAATGTAGCGTACCTTTAAATTGTTAAAAAATACAAATGTATTTTTTGATGGAAAATTAAAAATAACATTGTACGCCTAATAAATGAAGGATACGAATGATCCATACAAAATATGAAAAAACATCATCTAAACTAATTCATTACCAAAACGCATGATTTGTATAGCATTCTCGACAACAAGCCTTAACTAGATGTAGAGAATGTATTAAGTATCACACAGAACAAGGCAATCGAAGGAACAATGGTGACTCAAGAGAGGTATTAAACAGAAGCATACAGAATCACAGTGCTCAGAGGTTTAATATACTTAGCGGTTAACGCTGTTAACAATCGAAATAGCACCTCTCTAGGATCTAATATCAATTGCTATACCTTCTACTAACACCATTTAAATGTGTTTCGACTCAATTCAAGCCGGAGAATAGCTCTTGCTTGCATTGTGTTAAAGTAACTTTTTCAACACTTCGGATGTAAATTAAAATCTAATGCAGTTTATTTAGTTAAAGCATTTGATATTTTAAAGGAGATTAATCCATTCCAATTTAATACTCAGTGGGTGCAGAATTTGATGGTCTACAACTATTATCTTATGAGCTTTCTCTTAGAGTACTCATTTCCAAGCTTTCCAAGCTACACATGTATAGTACTCATTCTCACTTTTTGACTAAGTTGGAAAAAATCGCCATTATTTGATCGTGGTTTCCGACCACACCACTTAACCGAGTTATTATGTCGAGGTACTCTTTCCACACAGAATTTAATGTTCTATAATTTATTATACCGTAACATTTTCGATTGAATGCATCGTTTAGGAATTATAGGCGAAAATCCTCAAAAAAAAGTTTTTGGCAGCCAAACGTTCTATAGAGGTCAACCGTGTCGGCAGTTTTATTTTTTACATGTTTCCACCCATGTAAACATGTTAAAATGATAAAAAAAATTCTATCCCACCTTTTGCATCACAGACCTCTGTTTTGGTCCTCTTGAGTATAAAACTGCATAACTGGGCTATAAAATCCAATTTCCAATCTCTCAGGATAAATATCATGCAATATTGTGTTGCATGAATGAGAATCGAAACGTTAAATCAAAAAATGTTAAAAAAGAAAGAATTATTTACGAATAAACATATCGAAATGCATTTATAGAAACAATACAGCTTGTCATTCGCTAGTAGTAGAAATAATCAACCTTATGTGACGCAAACGACCATTATGGTTATAATACGGTTACAAATATGGTTGTAAGCTACGACACATCATTATTACCTATAGCCTTGGGCTTGGCGTATGAAGTGTGAGATATTAGTTTCTAGTAACTCCGGGCTATTGTGGTGACGGGACCATTCTATTTGTAATTATGGAAAGCTAATTAAAGAGACTTCTCCTGTTAGTTCAGTACACAAGCTCCTAGAACGTTCCTGTTTCAACTTAAACACTTATCTGTTCAACGTTATTCATAGCAGGTATCAGTAAAATTTTACCAGTAAATATTACCAGAAACATAAGATCTACTCAAAGTAACCCTCAGAAAAACTATAGCTCGTCCACAAGAATATGGCTGATCACAAAAATATGGCTTGTTCACAAGAATATGGCTGACCAAGGGCGAAATCACACAACGCTTATTGTAAGTTGAAACTATGTAATTATTTTCAAAAATAAATTTATGAATTCCTATTTATTTATTATTTCTTGTTTTCATTTAAATTTTACCTATAGCCTTGGGCTTGGCGTATGAAGTGTGAGATATTAGTTTCTAGTAACTCCGGGCTATTGTGGTGACGGGACCATTCTATTTGTAATTATGGAAAGCTAATTAAAGAGACTTCTCCTGTTAGTTCAGTACACAAGCTCCTAGAACGTTCCTGTTTCAACTTAAACACTTATCTGTTCAACGTTATTCATAGCAGGTATCAGTAAAATTTTACCAGTAAATATTACCAGAAACATAAGATCTACTCAAAGTAACCCTCAGAAAAACTATAGCTCGTCCACAAGAATATGGCTGATCACAAAAATATGGCTTGTTCACAAGAATATGGCTGACCAAGGGCGAAATCACACAACGCTTATTGTAAGTTGAAACTATGTAATTATTTTCAAAAATAAATTTATGAATTCCTGTTTATTTATTATTTCTTGTTTTCATTTAAATTTTCAGCAAAATGAAAACAAACATGTCATTTATAGTTCAACTATTAGTTCGGTCAAATAAATGCCCTGTGGAGGAAGAGTTACTTTCTCTCTCGCGGACTGTTCTTGTTTTCTCGCAGCCTTATTCTTGTGGAATGGCTAAAGAATAAATTATTAATTTATAAAAGCGTAATAAGGTCCTTCTTCATGGAGTGCTGATGTTAGATACTATATCGGCAACAAAACTCTAGCAGTTTAAGAATAGCGGGCTGAGACGAATTGTGAGACACATCAAATCACAGAGGAAAAAAACGGACTTACTCCATACGACTCTCGATCTACCGACAGTTACTGATTTTATCAAAAGAAAGCATATCAAATTTGTTCATAACCTCCAACAGACGACGAACCCACTATTCAGGACCCTGGCTCCGACAGGACGGCCACGGAAACACAAACATTTAAAAAATCCTTAGACTGAGGACAACTAACTGGACTGATAGGGGCAACTAGTGAGACCCATCTAGAAACTGACTCTTAATTTCTAAAATCTCCCAAAAAATTGTCTGCTCCTCATATCCCTCAAAAATCAGACTTTCGCTGGTATTGCCCGCGGTTGTGGCCGGCAAAGTTTGCGGGCAGTTTACTACTACTTTGACTGAATAGGTAGGGACATATTTCGCTGGTACTCCCCGGCAGTCTAGAAATGACGTAATACGATTGGCTAGTTTTGCCAGTCGCAAACGCGGGCAGTACCTGCGAAAGTCTACCTTTAGAACGCATCCAATGCAGTACAAGGGTTTCCAAATAATCCACTTACCTTTATACCCTGTATGTCAACCCCACATCGCTCCGGGCTTTGAAATAGAAATAATAAATAAATAGAATTTAGTCTGAAAGAAAATTCCAACCGTTTATTCTGCGATTGCTTGTGCATAAAATAGTTAGTGCCTCTAAAGTTTTATAAACAAATTTTAAAAAATCTTTAACTATATGCCTATCACAATAGAATAATGCAATCAAAATCAGTATTTGCATGAACAATTAACATTACATAAAATGTAAATACCTCTACACATTGTAATTTTCTGCTAGTTGGAATAATGAACCTTTCGTGAAGCAAATGAGCATTAGGCATAACCTTTTGCTACCATATTTAGTTATTTCCTCTGGCGTAGGATATAGGAAAGTATGGGATATTAGTTTCTAAAAAATGTATTTCTTTGTAATGACGGAATAATTTCGATTTGCTATCATCGGTCTTGGTCCGGCCTGCTTGTTAAGGAAACTTGTGAAGTTGCTATAGAACACATGCTCCTATCTGATTATTAGTAACTATAGTAATTGTGAAGGGAAAATTCTAACTAACAAACGATTTACCCACGCATAATATAAAACTGCGGTGGAAACGGCATTACTGTATGATCTAGCTTAACCGAAAGCCTGTACCATTCTGGCTTTTGGGGATTTACTTATATTTCAAGTTGAGCTCCAGCTTCAATAAAGCTCCAACTTTTCGAATAGTAACATCACTATCTGGACAGCCGGTTCTGTCCTTTGTTGTGTGCATAAGGGCATTAAACCCACCACAAGTGGTCCGGTCTAGAAAACGGAAATTAAGGTCGGGGAAAATAGTGTTGGTGATCACGATACACTTTAATACCCAATCTCAAGCATGACAGCATTAGATCCGGAAAGAATTTTCTTTCAGAGAAGTCGGACGTGTTTGGTCCTTTTCATTTAGTGGCCAGCAACAAATCTCAATTACCTCATTTCTTCTGTGGTGTTAAAGTACGCTCTATAACGGGCTAAAACAATCTTCCTGAACTCGAATCTGTACTATTAGGAGATGTCATTGGAATATTCATATTAACCTCTTTCAAATTCCTTTGTTTCAATTTAGTTATATACCTGTCTAACCTCAAGTATTATTAGTTTATCCTATTATTAGTTTATTAGAGGTATCTCACTGAAGTTCTATATTTGTTTATTAAAGTCTGATTTAAGGTGAATACTTCGATTTCATTTCAGAGGATACGAAACCTATTACGTTAAAAAGTTGTTTGCTTTTAAATAATTGACAAAAATATTTATCATAATTCTCTGGCTATCTCATGTTGGTGGTGTGTACCACTGCACCACTAATAAAGTATCCTCTTACTTCCAGACACAGTGATGTGAATTTTATGGCAGAGTCGGAAAATTCGATATGACCTGTTAATTAAAGATAATATAATAGTTAAATCGAATCTCATTTTTTGCAATAAATTTTGTATCCTATTTGGCTGTCTGAAAGAAGAGTCCAAAAAAATACTTTTTTTTTACCAGCACAAATGCAGCGCGGCCTATTAAGGCCTATTGTGCGCGATACTTAATCTCGAGTCAGCCTAGGCGATAAACTAAATAACCAAATAACAGCGTTGTTATTATTTTGTAAGCCAACGTTTATGTAACTCATTTTTTTAACGCATTGAACTGTTTTATAATTCAATTGACATAAAAATCGTCTAGGTTCTTGTGTATTTTTCATGACACTAATTGGGCTTATCAAAATATAATAATGCTTACAGTGTAATCTTATTCTGTGATAAATAATATTGTAACGATATATCGCAGGAAGATTATTTTAGAGTATATGAGGTATCACTTTATGGCATTCGTTATGCAGTTCCATTTTCATGAAAATTTTCTTATTCTACGTCAAATTTCATTAAACATTCATGAATCATGAATAAATATATTAAACATTTATAATAAATTATGATTTGACAAAACCTAATCTTAACGATATACTTTCGTTTTGCCATAATAACCATAGGAGCTATTGACCAATAAACCAGATTGTAGTATTTTTCCATGCACTTGTAGCAAGTATTGGCTGGATTCCGTTTAAAACAGTCATAAAACATCTGTTTGTTTTTTTGGGCGTGTACTTTGTCCTTAGCTCAGTATTTATTCAAGGTATTGTTTTCTATAAAAAATGGTGAAGTTTGACAAACATCAAACTTCAAACGTGTCATAAATATTTTATTCACGAACATATATTAAACGAAGGATTACTATATTATTATATCTAAATATTTAATGTTAACAAGAAAGACTTATCGCACATGTCAGAGAATGAAAGTGAAACTCAAAATTTGAAATTATAAAAAAATCACATGTTAATTTATTTATTAATTCACCTATTTATTAAAACAATTTGAACATTCGTAATACCCTGCTAATGGATATTAAGAATGCTCAATGTGTTTTAATGAGAAGGTATTCAAAATATAGATGTGTATGAATTTTATTTGTTACCCAATTAACTTAAAATTCTTGGTTTTGTTAAGAAATGTTCAAGGATTTTTAGTTCAAACTTCAATTAACAGATGCTGTCCAAAGTTTGATACTTATCTAAAATTTTGGGTGTAAAGATCACATATTTAACTTTATCTTCCTAGCTTGCTATTCTTTTAAAATAAATAAATTATGAATTAATAATTCATAATTCATAAATGTTTTATAATATCTTTTCTGTAAAATAAATTCTATGCTACGGACAGACGGAAAGGTGTAAGCCTAGAATTGTCTTTATCTGACATCGAATATTGCATTGTCAAATTTTGCATTTCCTCTACAACACCTTCAACACGGCAATGTAAAGACGAAATAAACTGAATAATTTAACTCTGTTTCTGTATTCATTCCATTGCATCTAATTTAATACTTTATAAGTAATGAAAATCGATTAGAATTTACTGGTAAAATATTATTTATTTTATTTGTCACACAATACATCAGTTGATTGCGGGAGAACGTCGAGTAATGTAATTCAAACGACAATTCGATCAAGGTTTCTCCATGTCGTTTTAGGCAGGGTTGCGTGTATTTCAACTTTAATGAAACATTGAAACTGCAATTTCTGCGATCGATTCTCTCCATCCCTTCAGGGAAATTATTAATAAGTCGTGCAGGGTAGCATAATTTCAAAATCATTACTATTCTATGGATCATTAAAAAAACAACAACGGCATCGCCAGGAAAAAATGATTTTCTTCACCTTGAACGAATTATAACGGAAAATGAGGCATTTTCTAAAAGAAACTCCTTCAATAAGTAATAGGGATCGATTTTAATTTTTTTATTTTATTCATCAAAAATGTAATAATAAAAATGAAGCTCTGTTCACTTAATTTTGTTTAATAGTGAAAAATGGTGAGTTCTCAGCTGGCCACGCCATGGCCTCGAAACCAGGTCAGATACACATACATTTTAGAAACAGTTTCTATCCTACTCCCATATCCACTTTCCGACTCGAAATAACTTTCATGTTGTACCAGAGCAAATATTTTCGCTCAAATGTTTAATTATAGTTCCAATAACAGCTTTACTTGATCAATTTTAACAGTGATGTCACTGAATTGTTTTGGCAGTGTGTAATAATCATTCCCTACTAAGATGGAGTTTTGACATCCTTATAAATTAAACAGGCTAAAAAAAGAACTATTTTGATTAAACGCCACTATTTAACACATTATTTATCAAAAATAAAATATAATAATAATTAAAGATGGCCTATTTTGTAAAATGTAAGTCATATATTTATTAAATAAAGTCATAGCGAGTTTATTATAACAAGTTTTTATTATTGTCATTTGGCAAAGGATAAATGTGTCTTTAAGTATTTAAATCTGTTGTTAAAAACTGACTTAAAGATCATTGAAAAAATTAAATTAAATTGTTTATTTGAATCAAATTGACTTAATGTTACGACGATTCCGTAAATTTACTATAATGCATTTAATTCCATATTTGAAATAGAACATTACTTTTGATCATTTCTCGAATCATTAAGATCTTTCATTGAAGAATATATATCAAATTAAGGATTACTTAATAGACTTACATTAATGCGTATTTTATTTATGAGTGAATTAACGATTAAGTTTAAACAAAATAAATTCAAACAGGACAGTTTTCGTTGTTTAGTTTTTTTAAAGGAAAACCCTTAATTTATTAAAAAACAATTAATTAATTTCTTATCATCGTTTCAAAAATATATTTCAATAGCTTATAAGTACAGTAAAAGTGAAGAATTATTATTTTAAGAGTTGAATAATATATTTATTCAATTATTTCCTTATTCAGAAGCTAAAAATCTATTCAATCTTTAATTTCGGAAATAAAATGTCTTTATTAAAAGTTCCTTTCCGAATGAGTTATAAAGCTCCGGGGGACAATCATCACAAATTGAAGCCATATATAGCCATTATAGTGTAGATATATATATATATATATATATATATATATATATATATATATATATATATATATATATATATATATATATATATATATATATATATATATATATATATATATCGTGATTAAGATAAGAACTAAAACAAGCGAGTTGGGACAAACCAGCTGAGAAGATCGAAATACAACATCCATAGAACCTCCTCTGGACAGAGTCCTTGCGCACACATGAAAACATTTTTCTCTCAAATTTAAAAATAATATACTTACATTTGTGAATCGTAATGAAGCTTCAACAGAGGACAAATATCATGTGAAGTCTGCCCAACACTGAACTATCACACTTAACTGAACACTGATCACCTTCCTAGAACACAACGTGGCTCCGTTGTCGATAAGGGGTGTGGAGGTTTTCCCAGCCACCTAGATCACAAATACCCCTCGCTCATTTAAATAACTATAAAATTTGATTGTGAAATAAAGCAGGCTGTGTTTACAGATTTATTTATACCTTTTGTGCTACGATTCCTAGCTGAGTGTTGTTGTTTTTTATTAAATGGTTCTATAAGGTTGTTTAATTATTTATTTTTGTTTGTCTGTCGGATTGTGCTTATTTAAAAGTATAAATATAGATAAAATCTATTATTATTATTATTGTTATTATTATTATGTGTGACAATGTGTAACTATGCCTGTTAGAACGCGTTTTCCAGCCTGAGAGTGGATGCTTAGGCAGGTATATATATTAAACGAGTGTGAATACTTGAGAGAGAAGCGATATGCCCTAGATAAATAGTATTTGATCACAGACAGAGAGAAGCAGCGGCACGGGGCTCGAAGTCGGTCGCACTACTGGAGCTAGCCTCGCGGTGGGTCCTACCCCCTCCATTCTCACCCCGATCAATATAACGCCCGCCCCACCGCCTCCCCCTCCCTGTCTAATTAAACATATATCCTTTATAAATCATCCTTCTTTTTTTACTAATTTTTTTTTTTTTTTTAACAATCGCACCATGTTTCTAAAATAACCCGAAACATGAGAGCACATAATTTAGCATTTTGTTGTAATTGGTGGTGGAAAAAAGACGTACAGAAAGACATCTCAGCGTCGAAGCTGTGGTATATATTTTCAATAGGACGTCTTTAAACTCGCAACTAATATATTTTTATACTAATACAAATATTAATAGGTTGTTTCTTTTATTTATTATTTTATATAAGAATCTTTACTAAAATTGTGCGAATCTTAAAACTTTTCTTTAAAAAAGTTTCTTGACTTTAAAAAAAAAAATGTATTATATTATGATATACGGTGTTAAATGTAAATGAGATCTAACTAATATAATTATCATAAAATGAAATTTTTATATAAATTATCTATTTGTAGTAATGAATAATAAATTTTTGGAAATGTGTAAATGATTTGAATATTTTCTATGTTTTATATTTATTCTTGTCCAATGGATTGGTTTGTATGGTTGTGGAGGTGGACTTGTAGGGACCCAATGTATTTGGAAAGAGTTGCATAATAAATGAAGTATTATCTCTATTATTTTTTTTTTAGATGTTATACGCAACTAATCAAAATGATCAAGAGTAATTTATGAAATAACCTTTACACTTGTGTGTAGAATATACTGGCCAAATTTAACTATGGAAATTAACTTTTTGGCGTAAATGATGTCAATAGGCGTTCTATCTCCATCAAATGACGCTATTATTTAAAATAATAAATAAATGTCAATTGAGATACATATTCCTTTTCTTAAGTCTTAAAGATTTCTTCAAATTTTCATAATAATAGTTGACTTTTTTACGTCAAATTCGGTTAAAGGGTTCCAAATTCCGAATTTTGGAAAAACAAAAAAAAGTTGGTGCTAATAACGGCTTTGGACGTTCACTATTTTTTAATGATAAATTTACAAAATACAATATAATTTTATTCCGTAAGTATGAACTATTTACAAAATCCGAAATATTTATTAAATTAAACATAAAAATAAATATATTTTTTGTATTCAAATGTTTGTAATGCTAAGTTTATAATGTTTCTAATATTTTTGGCCAGATACCACATTTTTATGGAGTAAATATACCATCAGTTAGTAAAAAGGTAAAAAAAAAAAAAAAAAAAATACAAATAGTATTGTATTTTTAGGAATAAATATTACACCTTTTATATCTCTATTATTTATTCAATGAATTTCAAACAATTGGGGGCCTCTTTTTTTTTTTTTTGCTGCTATCTTCTACAACAAATATTACACAACTATTTATAAAACGTTTATAATAAATTTCAAATATAATGCTGTTATTAAATACAAACATGTGATTAATTCATAAAACGCTACAAATTATTGCACAATGGTTTATTATTTTCAAATTGTTATATATCAAAAATATCTGGTGTGTTCAGTCACAAGACTTTTCTTATTGCTTTAAGTTCGAGTCCCATACAAGATGGGATAAAAAAAAATGGACGGGAGAGTAATATAAAAGGATATGTTATCTGTTTAAAATTAAACTAAACTATAATTACATTGATTTTTCTTGATAAGGAATCGTTATCATTTTCTAGGGTAATGCCATAAGTAGTATTTCCTTCGTTGTAAGGTTTTGGGATTTATAATTTCAGAATACTATTATAAAAGCGATTTTAATCCTAAAGTCTATTTACTATTTAAATCTCTTTTTTTACCTCAAATATATTTCAAGCATATTTATTCTATAATTACAGAATGGTTTATTAACTTCCTGCTTCAGTTTAGGTAAACAAGAACATTAAATCCATTATAAAAAAATCGTAAGTAAAATCAAGCCCATAATATTCGTTTTATTTTATTATCTAAAACGACGCTAATTACACTTATAAATAAAATATCTTTCAGATAATGGATCAAATACTTGACCAGAAAATAGTGTAGATCTATTATCATATATATATATATATATATATATATATATATATATATATATATATATATATATATATATATATATATATATATATATGTATACATCTTAAAAGAAGCTCTAATGTTATTATAGCGTTTTACCACAGTGTTATTATCCTGTATTAATCCAATGACATTCTTAATGATAAATAGATTTGTGCGTTATTGGAAAATATCCAAAATTCTTGAATAATATGATCTTTTTCATCTGAACTCCAAAAGCACTTAAATATTTTTCTAAAACACAACTGACTCACAAACTTTCAACAACTGGGTATAATCACCGATGAGCCTACGTTCGATCAAAAAACGCCATTATAATATTCAGAATAATTATTAAAGTTTTTCTGTAAATAAATATAATCAAAATAATATAATTGGTAATTAAAAAATAAATTTGAAAAAGGCATTTTCTTAACAGGGCGCTATAGTCCCGCACAACACTGAGGTCTTTCATGTATGTAAGGTGGCATTTTCAGGCGCTACACAGTGTCAGGAGCTGTGTTCAAAAATCAAAAAAATTAAGTACGAAAATAATAAATTAATAAATAAATAAATTTGAGGGGTTAGATAAAAAATAGAATCTTTGAAAAAAAAGAAAATATTATAATTTAAATATAAAAACAAAGTTTTAAAGGTAAGAATTAAATTGAAAAATTGATGCAAACAGCAAAGATAAGAACGTATACGGATTGTAAATCCGTAAAATTACTTTACCTATTAAAAACCTGTACCACTACAACCCATGAAGGGTCTTGGGTTTAGTACTTGTTAAGGACCGTACTGTCTCTAGGCCAACGGTTGTGCAAGGAGGTGATTTGGCCGAAATCACGCTCTACCGCCAGGTTTTTCCCCCAATTAAGGGTACCCATTTTATAGAGGCTGGGTGGTCGCCAGGAGAGTCTCCCGATCCCACAGGGTCGATCCACGACTGATAACAGAATAAATAATTATCTGCCACAGCCGGTCTCGAACCCGAGACCGGGAGCATTGTAACTTAGTGCCTTACCACTGAGCTACTCCGCTCCCTACTTTACCTATTAGGATGTTGTTATTCCAACATTTTTATTTCTATTTTGAATGTAACTCAAAATTCCTGGAACTCAAGGAACTTAAAGTTCCTGTCTTGTGTCGTTCATCTGACCAATTTGTCCCAAAGTGCAAAAATGGGTAAGGTCTAGTGTTCCAAATTTTATAAGAATTTTTTTACGATTGTTCAACTTTGTGATTGATTCAAGAAAAATCTTTAGATATCTTTTTTTTTTTATAATTCAATCAAAATTACGTAGTTTCATTTTTTTTATTAAGATATTTAGTTTATCTGCTTCTGGCTGCCCCTTCACCGTGATTTTGCGCTTTTAGATTTAAAAACTAATTATCAGTTGCATGAAGTTTGGCGCAGTAATCCAGTAGATATGATATTTTATATGACAGGATTGTGCCCGCATATTATTCATGTGAATCCTCGAATTATATGAAGGAGTATCTGGGGAAATTCGTGAGATAATTTTGCCAGAACATTCGAGTAAAGTGTTTGGAACATTTTAAATGGCACAAATTCTACGAAAATGTGTTATATTTGTGGAGCTACTTCTAACACAAGCTTATGTCAATAATTCACCATCTAAAAAGAATTTTATAAACAGGCCTTTCTATTCTACATTGTTGGATAAGATCATTAATCATTAATAAGATCATCATGCTAACTCCACATCGCTTATAGGCTTCCACTACAAACGTGGCAAGTAAGAGGAGAAGATGTAAAAAAAAAAAGAGAATGCAGCTTGCATGAAAAGAGAAAATTAGATTATTAATCGAATGCCAAAACCTGTTTTTGGTTCTAATAATGACGTTAATAGAAGACTTTTTGAAAATAAGTAGCGAAATTACAGACATTTCATTAATTATTAATTTTGTCACCATTTTGAAAGTAATTTCAACTGGGAAATTAATTACAATAATATCCCAAAATTCATAGAATTAATTGGTGAAACCAAACATTTATATTTGAGACATTATTGTTGTAATTGCATGGCGGTTTCATTGCATAAATTACTATAACAATGACCTGAAATTATTTACTTTTTTATTACACCTATGGGACAGTGGTCAAAAGAAACATTAGAAGGCCGGCACAAGAATATAAGATATTTCATGGAACACCAAACAAGAAAAACTTCTCTTGTTGATCTAATGAAAATGCTTCTCCTGTCATCAGATCTCGATTTATTTAACTATTAGAAAAGTGAGTATTGAAAAACATGGAAAACTTGATCAAAATGTTTTAAATTTCTTAATTTAAAAATAAGATAATGACGATATTTATTTACAATCAAGTGATTCCGAGAAGAAATAGTTGTTTTTGTTTTGTTTTTTTTGTAATTTTCTGTACATATTTTTTGTAAGTTTCTGAAATATTTTTTTAAGATTCTGTATAATTATATGTAAGTTTATATTATAATAAATGGTTATTCATACCATGTTCGTGTTGTTCAATGACCTAAACAAATAATATAACTTTCAAAGACAAAAATCAAATGTTTGATGTCTTATCCCTTATGTTCGTGACACTGTGCGCTAGTAGACGAAAACCACTTGAGCTTTTCAAAGCCGAGTTTTCACAAAATTCGATCTTGGAATACTTAAAATAGAAAAAAAAAATTGTTTCAGTATTATTTATGATTTTTAATAAACACAGATGTTAATTAATATTAACATTTACCGGAATATTGCTTATTGATTACAGAACTATTTTTTATTTTATAGATTCTAAATAAAATACGAATTTGCTGGCGACCATACTAATCATATTAATCCAATAATTTTTAATGTACAATAAATAATATTTAGTATATGTTAAGATTTTGGCTTCAAAAACACAAACCTGTGTAACAAATATATCTCTCTTTTTTTATTTCGTTTTTTTTTACTTTAACTCTTCATTAACACCTGTCACAGAATAATAGATACAATCAGCAACTTTTTTTTACGAAAGTTATGGCATATAAACTTCTTTTATTCACATTTTTCAGATAAGAATTTAGAAAAAGTCCTTGGCGTACATAGGAAGTTTGTGTTTGAGGGAATTACGGTTACATAAACTCCAGACAATGGTTGTTGGTGGGGCCGGTATCGAACCTACGGGTCGCTAATCGATTTTATGAAATCGGAGTATGTCAATAGTAATTAAAATACAATAGCAGATAATTGTAGGTATGTGCAAGGATAATAAGGCAAGATGAATCCTAAAATAAGTAGAAGAAAGAGTTAATTATTTTAAGCTGTACACCCAGAAAAATTATACTATTTAATCCCCACGCTTAGCGCAAAGTCCGCTCTGTCCTTCTTTAAACTAGCACTTCTTTACAACCTGTCCCATCTCAGCGAGTTAGAGATTAGTTTCAAACTGATTTCAAATAATTTATTTTCACCATAAATCTTGTTAAATATTATAAATTCTATTTAAAATGGATGAAGAAAAATACGCATTTTATTTGTTTTTAATTATTATTTATAGGTGATGTGATGAAATATAAAAAAAAAAAGAAGAAATAGAAAGATGTTCTGAAAATATACAATTGCCTTTCCTCAATTCTTATTTAAAGGCATTTTATCACTTCATAAATTCTTTTATTTCTGTATATTTTAATTTTTTTAGTTATGAAATATATACAACTACTGTATGTAATAAATATATTCACTTTTATTTATATATACACGCATGCAAGTTATTGGATTGTCCGGAAATTAATGCATGTTTATGGCTTTAAAATAAAATAAAAGATACGAAACTGTTTTTATTAATCAAAATACGCTCCATGACTCTCGATACATTTCTGCCAACATGTTGGTAAATTTTCTATTCCCTCTGATTAGAACGTTGAATCGTTATTATTAACAAATTCTGAAAATTCATTTTTAACGAATTTTGATCAATCAAATTATCTTTTAAAAAGTGGCCCAGTCTAAAAAAAATGGTAGTCGATAGGCGAGAGGTTTCATTAATGCCAATTTCTGGTGCAATGCATCAAATTGAGAGCAATACCTTTCGGTATTGATTGTTTCGGCAGGATTCAAGAAGCTGTAGTGAATTAGCCCAAATGAAACCAGTATTCATAACCTTTTTACTTCCTTGTACGAAGTATTGTAATCGCGAAAATTTTCGGTTTTCAGATTTCAACGGAAATATCCATTTTGACCATCCCTGAATCCATTTTGATTAGTTTCGTCGTGGCGTCTGTACGTACGTTCGTACGTTCGTTCGTATTTCGCATAACTCAAAAACGGTTAGCCGTAGAAAGTTGAAATTTTGTATTTAGGATTGTTGTAAAATCTAGTTGTGAACCTCCCTTTTTGGTCACTGCTTAATCACCAGAAGTGGTACTTTACTTGAAGGTCATAATTGATTTCCATCAAAAAGATATTAAAATAGTATGCAAAACTTCTCCAATTTAGTATTTGTACTTTATATATTGATTTAAATAACATACTAAAATTTGGTCTAAATTGGAAAACCGGAAGAGGTACTTTATTTGAAGGTCATATTAGCCTTTCAATAGACAATTTTTGTAACCCCCTCAAAATTTGAGGATGTTTTACGTTTCAAGAAACGTAGAATCCAAATATCCAAATATGCTTCCTGACTTATTTATTGGGCTTCTGGCTTCCTCTTATCTCTCTGTTTTATTCTTCCTTGGATTATTTCTTTACTTCCTTTAGCTTCCTTAGTCGGAAACTAGTAACCAAATTCAGTATCACGTTTTGAGCCACGGATTTATAATTTAATGGGCGTACAAGGAAGTCATGTGTTGTCCACATCAGATATTTTTTGATGGATTGGAGGCTTTGAAAAATGTGCTGCTTCTCCTTTGTCGAGCCACTGTCCAGTTTAGAGTTGTAGAGAATCTTTTCATCACAAGTAACAATCCTGACCTGAAAAGGTTCGTATTTGTTTCGGTAAAGAAGTACAAATTCGTAACGAAGATTTTTTTTTGGCGGTCGTTTAATGCACGATAAACCAAAGTTTCAAGCTTTTTTAACTTTTCAATTGCGTTGAGGTTGTCAGCGCTGGTATGCGATATGCGATATGCTAACTGAGAGTTTCTCTACAAGTTCTCGACCAGTTGTTCAGGAATTTTCTTCGGTCAAAGCTCGTCATCAAGGGAAGCAGTTCGCGGCCATCTTTGTCTTCAAGGTTGAGCTCTCCCTCTCGAAATTTTTTAAACCATAGTTGAACGGTGCACTCACTCGCACTGCCATTGCCCAAGACTCCATTAATTTTTCTGGCCGTTTGGGCACCGTTTCGACCGAGTTTAGACTCGTAAAACGAAATTATACAAAAATCACGCTAAAGAAGATAAAAAAACATTTTTGTTTAGAAGAGGAGTAATAAGTGTTGACACCCATACAAAAGAATAATCTATCAAAAGTAAACAGTTTGTTATATAGTGAGTTAAAATAAAGAAAACATGGAATCGTGCATTATTTTCCGGACAACCCAATATTTATCCATTTGATTGCTCGAGTAATCTATTTAAAAATTATTAACTGGTATATTGTTATGACAAATTATTAAAAATATCTAAATGATGGTAACTTAAAAAAAAAACATCATTCTGAAAAAAAATCATTATTAGACTTTATCGGAAAAAATTTCATTTCAAAATTTCATATGTAAAATAATTAATTAATAACTAATAAATAAAAATACTTTAGAAGAAAAATCTAAATAATCTTTCAATGATATGTTATTCACAATAGATGCAGTTTAATGTTTTTGTTAAATAAAATAAAATATATAATTACTGATCAGAGAATAAACATTGAGACTTTAGAAATTTAACCGTAAACGCGATGCAGAAAGACACAAATTTTTAGATTTTTTTTTTTGTAACGCATTTCTTAAGAATTAAGAACAAATATGTAAAATCCTAAAAAAATTGAGAGACGTTCCAGAATAATAATAATAAGGAATAATGTTATTATTACAAATAATTTACCACTTCTAAAATGAAGAATAATATGCTATAAATAATTCATAACACATCCAACAATTCAATACAAAAAAACATACATCTATAAACTATTTGTAGGTACTCATTTATAAACTATGAATAGATACTTTACTTTCTCGATCTTCCTTCATATAAAATATATCACTTTTTTTTATCTATTAACAAGGATAAATATGTGTTAGTCAGATAATATTATCTTTAATAGATTAATAATAGAATACCTACCAAACTTCACAGGAATACGGCCCCACAACGCACTAACATTGAGAAATAACGTTACTCGCTGGTCAATGGCACAGTTTATTACCGATATGGTGCCAACATTCTTTCTCATCTCTAGCGAAATGAAGGCCTTTATGGTCCATATATAAATTTTATGTTATCTTCGACAGCAGAAAATTTGTCATTCTTTTATGACATAGCCATGCATCATTTGCGCGATCGAACGTATTCGGCAGTCCGCAGTATCGTAAATATCAAAATATTTACATATTGATGGATACATATATGTAATAATAATAATATTTTTTTGGTTAAAGCTGTTACCATTTAATTAAAAATTATTCAATTATATTGATAACATCTAGAGAAAAAAAATTGTTAGATTTGTACTTCAACAGAATATAAAAACTTTTTATATCGCTATTTTGTAGTGGTATTCACATTTTAGCAAATCCATTAAAATCTATTAGCTTATTTAACTTGTGGTGTATGTGAAATTTTAAAAAACGAAGTACATGTGTTACTGTGAAAACCCAAAATCAGTCAATACCTTAATTACGTAGTAATAACTGGTATTGATTGGTATCTCCCATTATAGCTCATGTTAGTTTTACAGCCCCTTGATGTAATATTAGTATTATGTAGATAATTATAGAAGTAACAATTTCTGTTAGATTGTTCAAGTTTTCACTAAATGTTTAGTAGTTGAAACTAGTGCAATAGTGTGGTTAGAACTGACAGATTTCACAAAATCCACACCAATTAAAGTATGCATAATTATTAATAAAAGCCATGTTTGTTTCATGTTTGAAAACAAAAGAGTGTTCAACAACAGTTGGAAAATAAAAAGTTTGTTATAATAATATATTTGATAGCAAAGTTATTATAAAAACATTTTTACAAAGAGATACTTTTTTATTTACCACTCAAGGGATGTTGCTACGGTTCTTACAATTAGATTTCCAGAGCATCCCTTTTTTTTGCATTAACTCCTTTCTTGCAAGGCCTGCTATTTTTATTTGGTTATATATCATATGGTTTTTCATGCATATCTATTTCGTGTATATACAAAATTAAATTTAATTGATTCCTTTGAGTGAAAACTAGTTTTAACTAATAAAACTGTAAAAAAAAAAGAGGAACGTATTATTCATTCTGTAAATTCTAGTTTTTCTTATATATATCAGTTAATTCTATTATTACATAGTTATTATTAGTATTAACAAAGGGACTATAATAAAACTAGTTCTCACTAGGTAATTCGGGTATTGATTGAGTTCGTGATTTCACGATAATACACATTTTGATCTCCTTTATTAATAATTTTTTTCCGAATAACAGTATTTTTCTTAAGTTTTATTGGCTTTGGACAAAATAGTGAATAATAATTAAATGGCTGTCCATGTATTACAGTTTTAAAGTAGTGTCTCTTAGAAGTAGTTAACACAAGGAATGGCAAAAAGTTAATTGGTTAACGAAAGTCAATGTTTCGTTAACCAATTACATTCTCTATGCCTTAGACATTAGATATGTAGATATTAGAATTTTGTTACATTATGAGTAAACACATATTACATTAAATGTAATATTTTCATGAATTTAATTATTAATTATTTTAATCATTTAATTAAAAATGATTATTATAGTGAACTATATAGCATAGTAAAATATAAAATAGTAGTAAGTGAGACAAGAGTAGGGATATTTTGGAAACATAAATATTCTTTTTATATTATAATTTCGTGGAAAGTCTTCAGGATTTTTTTCACAATTTAGTTATGAACATCAAGTTCCTTTTTTGATTTATTAGTTCATAGCCCGCTTGTCATTTACATTTTTCAACGTTTTGGGGTATTATTCCCATCATCGGACTACATTTTTTCGATAATACTGGTTAAAACATCTACCCTCAAATTATTTCATCACTTCCGCCATCTCCTACCCATATATACGTGTAGACTCCTTGTATCCTCTCTCATATTCCCCCACTTTGATAACGGCTGCATGGTGTACGATGGCCTCTCGGTGGATCTCGGGGACAGACTAATAAGATTAAGGAACAGTTTCATAAGATTTGTTAATGGGACCCCGGAAACGTCCCTCTAAGAATTTATATGAATGTATTATGTATGAAAATAATAAAAAATATTAAATTTGAAAAGTTTTTTTTTTTGAAAGGTTAACATTTTGGAAGTACAATTGCCAAAATTTCCAAAAAAAATTCAAAATCATCTATATTTAAACTAGAAATTGATTATTGTTTTTAAATTGTAATAAATTTAAATTTTAAGCTATTCTATTCTATTAAGTTATTCTAAAAAAAAAAATAATAATAATGTTTCGGCAAACATTATATTAAATAGAATAACAATTGTCAATATAAAAAAATAAAATAACTTTCACATTAAATTACAAAGTTAACAGTGATTATTACTAGTTTATTTGTAATTTTTGTTAAGACTCAATAACTTTATCTTTATCTTAATAACTTGTAACTTTATCGGGTGATTTGGCCCTTGCAACTAATTTTTGTTTTTTTATAAACATTGTTTTTTAAACATTTGCTCTGTGTGCGCTCGGCTGTTGAGAGGTAAGTTAAAATTATAAACATGTGATTGTTAAATCATTTGTGGTTTTCATTGATGATTATGGCAGTTCATATATTAAATCGGGTAATTTGGGCCCTGCAATAACATATATATCAAATTTCTCAGAAAAATATTAAACAGCTGCTTTTGCCTTTCTAGTTCTTTCTACAAAATAATATTTTTTTTTTCAATTTAAATTAATTAATAATTGATTGATAAATCCAATTAGCCAAACATATTACACGTACCTTCATAAAGAGAGCAGATACCCAATATTTAAAAAAAAATAAATTCGTTTATTATGAGGCCCAAAGCTATACCTTTTATTGGTTCATGTAGGTTATTTAATATTGATTTTGATTTTAATTTTTTAAAAATTTTGTACATCAAATTATTGGAGAGAGGGGTGAAAGGATACTCTCACCCTCTAACTTTTATTATTGAGGGAGGGGAGAGGCGATAGCACCCCTCGCTCCTCTGTCTGCGCCTATGTCCACAACCATTCCGTTATATATGTTCATTTTATCTGAGTCCCCAGAAAGCGACTTCCTCACGACTAAGGCCGTTCAAGACTAGAATAATCCTACTTCCTAGGTAGTCCAAGTGATGGATCACGTTGAATCCTCTTTCAAATCTTAGGCCAAGTTAAGTGGCCACCTTGCTTGGGCGTATTCTTGTATCTTGAATGATTGGAAAAAGGAGGAGCAATTCTGACTTTCCAAATAAGTTTATTTCGTGTACACTTCACAAGTCCAATTCTAGCTAAATCAACGTTTCGGGGGTGTTCCCCCACATCAGGACATTTTTCATTTAGCTCAGGACTGCCCACAGGAAGAGGGAGGGTTACGATGAAGCTGCGTCGTAAAAATTCTTGGAGGGGGGAGAAAGTGATCTTTTTTGGGTTTTCCAGTGGAGAGGGGCGAAAATAAGAAATATAAAAAAGTGCATTAAAACTAAAATTATATAAAAGGTGGTCCAAATAAACTTGGACAGAAAAGAGAAAAGGTTTGTTGCAGATGAAAATCACATTCTAGTTTTTTGTGTCTCTGAACTTGAATCTGAAGTTTTCTGACAGATATTTTGCCCGAAACTTCGGTATTTTGTCTATATCTTGGAAATTATTGTTTTATTCAAGAGATACCATTCTCTACCAAATTAAAGTAGACAAAATGTTATACACTTGATGTCCATAAAATATTTCTCTAATATCAACCTTTATAAGGAGCGGAGTATCACAGTGGTAAGGCACCGTGTTACCATGCTCCCGGTCTCCGGTTCGAGACCGGCTGTGGCAGATAATTATTTATTTTGTTATCAGCCGTGCATCGACCCTGTGGGGTTGGGAGACCCTCCTTGGGACACAACCAGCCTCTATAAAGTGGTCAACCTTAATTGGTGGAAAATCCTGACGATTGAGCGTGACCTCGACCACATCACCTCCTTGCACAACCGTTAGCTTAGAAACAATACGATCCTTACCAAGTACTGAACCCAAGACCCTTCAAGAGTTGTTTTTTTATATTTTTTTTTTTTTTTTATCAGCCTTTATAACCCGCAGAAAATGAGGCCTAATACCCCAAAAGTGGTAAAAACGCTATTTAAGGCATATTTTAAAAAAATCTTGAAATCGGTGATATTATAAGTGATTTATAATCTGATAGTGGGATTCTGCTCTACAAATCCGCAGCACACTCAAATTTGCTTCCATTAGTCAAACATTTTCTTAAATAAAGGCGAAATTAAGTAAATTACCAATATTTTATATATATTAGCTATATTTCTCCAGAACCGGTCCTCCCTGTGAAGAAATTCCAGCGTACGCCCTTATAATAAAGGCATATAATTAAAGTGCACTGCACTTTATAATAAGTGGATATTATAAGGATAATGGATAATATTATAAGTAGGACTGCACTCTCTTCGAGGCAACTCAGATTCGTATCGTACAAGAGGTCAGCGTTCAGAGCAACTTCCAAAGTAGCAGAACTATCACCCTCAACAGCTGTAGCCACTCAGCACAGTTTTAGAGTGTAACACCAGGTTCAGCAATAGATAGTGGTGGAGAAAAGTGCAGAAGAGGGTGTTGGAAGAGAACCAGAAACTATCTTGAGCCAATCTTAAAATTCCACTGATTTTCTTGCATTGCTGAAGCTGACGTGCAGGTGCACCAAAATCTGCTCAAGAAACTGTGGCTACAATAGACAGTCCTTGGTTCTTGCAGAAATGTGTTAGTGGACAGAGAGGAATACAATATCGTCGATATGGGCCTTCAGGTGAAACTGGGTTTCGACTTCTCTGGTCTTCAGCCTGATAACCTTAGATCAAGATCAAGAAATCTTGGAGGAGGAAGCCCCTTGTGGGCGAGAGGTTACGCTGAATGATGGGAAAGTCTTTTCCCTCTACATAACTTCAGGCAGATATCTTGTCAAATATATACTGATCCCGAATGCCTCACGTCGGAGATAGCTCAGCATCAGATCACGAACTGCATCGCATTTCAAGGATTAAGGGCTTAGATGATGAGAACCGCGGGAATCTAAGTCCAAGAAAGAATTTCCTCGGTTGGTGAATTAAGAAAATTTCCTGCGGTTCAATTAAATCATATATGACTCGAGGCGACGGGTCACGATTGTGGGACTACCTCACTACAATCCAGGTAACTGAAATGGAAGTGGACCAGTAACGGGAAGACCGTCGTTTAGACATATTTAGACTCTTCACCCAGTGAGTAGTAACCATTGCTATCTCGATTTTAATAAAAAAATGGAAGTAAAGAGTTTTGTAGTTCACACCCTCAAGTTTATTTTCATCATTTATCTTGATATTTTTCATCATTTTCCCTTTCATTTTGATATTAAAAACTTGCTTCGAAACACGCTACGAGCACAATGTGCATAGATAATCTGTGTATTTCATGAAGTTTAATAGCATGTATGGTTAAAAGTAGGGTAACTTGGATAGTTTTTAGGAAAAAAGCCTTGTTGACTTTGGAGGGAGGGGGAGCACCTCTGCTTTAGCTTGTATATATTGGGTAGTCCGGAAAATAATGCAGAATTTCATGTTTTCTTTATATTAACCCTGTATATAACAAACTGTTTACGTTTGAGGGATTATTCTTCTGTATGGGAGTCAACCCTCCCATCATTAATCCTCTTCCAAATAAAAATGGCTGTTATTTTCTGTATCATTTCATTAGTAGAAAATAATTCAGTCTTTACTAAAATGTCAAAGCGTGATTTCGCATTATTTCGTTTTACGAGTTTAACCTTGGTCGGAACGGGGCCCAAACGCCCAGAAACATTAATGAAGTCTGGGGCGATGGCAGAGTGAGTGCACCGTTCAACGATGATTTTAAAATTTTTTTATTTTATTTAAAATTTTTTAAAAATTTATGAAGTTTGCGCTGCACTTCTTTGCCGAAACAAGAGTGCCTCATCTATCCTACTCTGATACCTACATCATCATACCTCTCGCCTACGTATTGCCATTTTTTAGACATCTGAGTCGATTTTTTAATGGTAAAAATTTTATTGGTCAAAATTCATTAGAAAAGGCATTTTCAGAATTTGTTAATAATAACGATTCACAATAGCTGATGACTCCTATTGAAACTATATGACAATGGTATCCTATGGATAATTTAATACAAGCTAAATGAAAAATGCCCTAATGGTATGGGAATATCCCCGAAACGTTAATACTGCTAGAACTGGACTTGTGAAGTTAACACGAAATAAACATTTGAAAAGTTAGTTTTGCTCTTGCTTTTATTAATTGGACTTCTTAATATATTTGAATAAAAAATTGAATAGTTAGATTTATAGGATATGCCCTGTCCATCGTTCCTCTCCGTAGGATAGCCTGGGTTTTGCTGTGGCCATTATAAAACAATTTTTTGTACACCATTGTCCTATCAGGTTAGCGCACCGTCCAGGTTCTTGTTTTAAGCCGACTCGGCTGTTAGAGAACACCACTGCGCCAAAATCATCTACGAAGGAAGTAGCAGGGAACAGCTCCTCTTCTAACACTCCCAGCAAGTCATCAAAGACCAACTTCCTTAGAGCCTTACCAAGGACTATGAGGAACATTGTTGCAAGAGAACAAACTCGAAACTTAATTCACCTTTCTTGAATAAATAAAGAGTGTAAAGTATTTCCTGAGTCTGCAACAAAAAGACCTCAAGAACACCTTCTGACTAGAAAGGACTAAGATGCTGTCTCAACACGCTCAGACATCGTGGCCTATACAATGATGAAAAAAGTAAATCAAAGACCCTTAACAATACCGCCAACCACAGAATAATTGATGAATTAGACTAAATTCATAAAATCAATCGCCAAAAATAAACTACATTTATAACCTAGATTTGTGTTTATAATATTTTATTTTTCAAATATGTTTCTGGTAAATTACCAAAACTAAGGAATTCAAAAAATACGTTTTTTCGCATTCGCTACTTGAACGTGGTGGTAAAGATACATGGGCAATTATCTGATTTGGACACCACATGACTTCCATGTACGTCTATTAATCTATAAATTGGCGGCTCAAAAAGTGATCCTGAAGTAGTAGTATCTTCATAACGATACTCGCGACGTCCATTAATAGGCACACACACGCCCATGTACAAGCAAACACACACGCACACACAAACGCACATATATAATTGTGATTTTTAGCACAATTCGCATTACTGCGGGAGGTAAAAAAAAAACAAAAAAAACGTTTCAGGTAAATACAATACGCTACTGCGTACAAGAAAGTAAAATCATAGGGAAAGGTGTTTTAAACCGTGAGATATCATTGACTATATTGGTTTCCTCATATCCATGGTTGCCTCATATCTTCTTTTATAGTTACTGCAGGTGTAGCGTAGTGCAAATGTTTTGGAACAACTCGGGCACTTTTATCTTCTGGAAGCTGATATGTATTTAAGTCAGCACCCCCTCTTCTTAAACTTGCCACTATCCTGCGATATGCATCGGCTTTTTAAGAATACACGGTAACATCTCTCGTACAGATTTTCAGCCTGATGCCATTAGGACCTTGTCATGTAACAAGTGCTCCATATTCTTTTACATCGGTTAAATGAATAGTTGGGGGTTAAGCATTAACAGGCTGCTTATTTGTTGGCTGTGCGTCGTCTATTCAGTTTGATAAGGGTCCGAATCTGTTTTGAGTATTAATGGTATCACTAATCTTCAGATGTTTCCGGGGGTCTCTTTCCGTTATTATATGTTTTTTTCATCATGTAACAATTTCCCAAGAGATTTCTTCATACTCCGTGACAACATTAGAACTGTCTATGTCTCTAGATAAAGCATTGAAAATCGACAGTTCCGACATTTTTAGCGGGAGAACGCGCTTTACTTGTATCTGATTCTCCTGCTGCTGACCTTGTTCTGCTCAAAAATGTGGAGGAACTCAAGTATTTTACAATCAATTTTATTTCTTAAAACAAGTAATAAAATTGTTTAATTGGAGTGGGAGTAGTCGTGTTAGTAACCTTTATCACCTAGCCATATCTGTATTTAATTTTAATATAATTTTAACTCATATAATAAACTCATAAGTTTATTATGACCTTCAAGTAAAGTACCCCTTCCGGCTCACCAATTTTAACCAAAATCTAGTATATTATTAATATTGATATAAAAGTCTTATTTACCAAATTTGAGATATTTTACTTTATTTTAAATATAATTTTTGATGAAAGTCTATATGAACTTCAAGTAAAGTACCGCTTTCGGTTTGCCAATTTAGGCCAAAATCTAGTATGCTATTTAAATCAATATATAAATACCAAATCATACCAAATCTGAGAAATGTTACATTTAATATCATATCATTTAATATCATTTTTCATGCAAATCAATTATGACCTTTAAGTAAAGTACCACTTCCGGTGATCATGTAGTGACCAAAAAGGGAGGTTCACAACCATATATTACAACAATCTTAAAAACAAAATTTCAACTTTCTACGGCTAATCATTTTGAGTTATGCGAGATACGCACGAACGTACGTACAGACATCAAGACGAAAGTAGTCACAATGGATTCAGATCTGGTCAAAATGGATTCTGTTAAAATATGAAAACCGAAAATTTTCGCTATTACAATACTTCATTTACTGCTTACGAGGAAGTAAAAAGGCTGTTGAAAAATTACCATATGTTTTTTTGGAATCGTGTTGCTAAGTATAATAAGGATTATATGTGTTACTTATAAGGTTATTTAAAGTTGATATGATAAAAATTTATACCCGAAAAACTGTCAGGACTATTTTTAAAATACAAAGATGTGAGTACTCCAATCCTGTTAATAAAAAGAATTAGTATTAGAATAAAAAATCATTAATTTTTTTTAATTTAAGATTTTTTTTTTAAATGAATAACAAAAATTGTAAGATATGAATGTGCACGAATAGTGAGGATTCTACTCCAGACCATTTTCCTATAAACATCGGCCTTTTTTTTTATATACGGTCGCCAGTTACTTTTAAATAAATTACTTACTTATTTACTGCGTAGCTCTACAGCCCGAGGTGGGCCTTGGCTTTCTGAACAATAATCATCCAGATATTCCTATCATTAGCCTTTTCCTTCCAATTTGTTACTCCCAGCCGTTTGAGGTCATCCTCCACAATATACATCCATCTTCTCCTAGGTCTTCCTCTTCTCATGGTCCCATAAATTCTGCTTTGGAGCATCTTTTTTGGCATTCTATCAGCCGGCAATCGTTGAGCGTGACCCAACCACACGATTCGGCGGGATTTTTTAAAGCTCGCAATTTCGGTATTATTGTATAAGTCGTAGAGTTCATTAATTGTTCGATCCTCGATTCATCGAAGAAGGGACCAAATATTTTCCTAAGTATTTTCCTCTCGAAGACTCTTAATGTATTTGCGATGGTAGTATACGTCCACGTTTCAGCAGCATATGTAAGAATAGGTATAATTAAAGTTTTGTACAACCTTATTTTGGTTTTCCTTTACAGAAATGATGATTTAAAAAACTTTAAGTTTGCAAAAACTGCACGGCTAGCGGCCATAATTCTTTTTTGCACTTCTGTTATCATTTTATTTTCATTATTTAATTCTGACCCCAGGTAAGTAAAGGTATTTTTGTTTCAAAAATATGCCCTTCCACCACAAGATTATGGGTAAATCTCAAATTATCTGGAGCAATGCACATATACTTGGTTTTCAAATCATTTATTTCAAGGCCCATATTCTTATTCTCAGTATTGAAGTTATTGAAATTGCAAATTGAAGTTATTGAAAATTTCACTAAGGGTTTGAACACTTCTAGCCACAAGACCTATATAGTCTGCATATGCATATATTTGACTACTGGAATATATTATATTTCCTTGTGTATTTATACTATTTACTACTTTATGTAATACTAGATTGAAGAGAGTGGCGGACAAGGTATCTCCCTGCCTTACACCGGTTGATATTGAAAATGAACGAAATTAATGTCATCCATATCAGGTGGCTCGATGTCATTAACGTTCGGGAATAATACGCCAACATTAATTTCTTCAATTGTTATTATTTTTAAGTAATTCGCCGAAATGCTCGGTCCATCTGTCGATCACTAGGTTTTTCCCTTCGATTATGTTACATGTCTTTGCAGGTGTCCACTTTTGGTTGAAAGCCGTGACTTATATACCTTAAAGCTCCGTAGAATTTTCTGATTTCATTCTTTGTATGCAATTCCTCAATTTTTTCTTTTTCATGTACTCTCTTTGCTTCGTACGTATAAGTTTTTTAGCATCCTTACGGCTTGCTTGATATGCTGCCACACTTTGTCTAGTGGAACGTTGCATCATCGCTAATCGGCGGACGTTTTTTTTCTTTAATATTTCTAAACATTCATCATCAAAAACTCGAAAGAGCTTACAAGATTATCCCACAGTATGATATGAAAATTGTATTGGGAGACTGCAATGCCCAAATTGGAAAAGAGAATTTTCCATTCCAAACCATCAAACCACTCTTCTCTAGAACCACTCATCATCCTGCACACCAACTACCTCCTCCGCTGATTTGGTCATTACGTTTTTCATTCTATTCCATTTCTTTTCTATTCCTTCTTCTTCTTCTTCTTCTCACTCTCCATCTTCTTTAAGTTTCTCTTCCATTTTTTTATCCATTACGTCCTTCAATTCAGCGACTCTGCTCGGATCTTTAAGTGTCTCCAAGTTCCATCGTTTCCTATTATGATGGTTTCCAAGTTTGACCTTTGAGAGTCGTTCCCGAAGTTTGACTCTAACCATATAATGATCCGAGTCACAATCAGAACCATGTGCAGATTTAACATCCATTATTGAAGAGCTGTGTCTTTTAGAAATCAGGACATGGTCTATTTGAGTGATTGCACCATTAGGTGCCTTCCAAGTCCCCTTATGGATGTCCCTATGAAGGAAGTATATGCTCTTATCATATTGTTTGATTCTGCATATTGACATAGGAATTCACCATTCTTGTTTGTTAAATTATGCTGCGAGTGAGTACCGGCGACAGTTTTAATAAAATTCTCTTTTCCAATTTGGACATTACAGTCTCCCAATACAATTTTCATATCATACTGTGGGATAATCTGGTAAGCTCTTTCGAGTTTTTGATAGAATTCCATCTTTTCCTCATCATTACTATTCTCCGTGGGAGCATAGGCAGATATAATTGTGATATTTCTAAATTTGCCTTTTAGCCGTTTATTACATAGTCTACCACTAATAGGCTCGAATAGTAAAAGGGTATTTCTCAATCGCTTTGAAATTATAAATCTCGTCGCATTCCTGCCGGTTCTTTTTCCTGCTCCATTGTACAGTAGAGAATACTCTTGTTTTAAATAAAGTATGATGATTAATAGTAACCGTTTTTAAGTAATACAGTAAATATATGTTTCATAAATGTAGCTCTCATTTATGAAAAATGTGCCAGAGGAAGTCCCATAAATATTAGATCGTGTTAATTTCTTTTTTTTCTATTGATTTTTAAAATAAATAAAATCTTTTACTACGCTATTCTATCATGTGTTTTTATTTTGTAAATAACAATAATCACTATAATTTATTTAAAAGTAACTGTTTACTGTATATCAAAATAGACCCGTCGTTCTGATTTATTTTATGTATGGTAATACAATACAAGCAGTCTCCGTTTTATGTCAATCCATTTTAAGTAGTTTCGAAGTTAGGTCGCTAACCGATTTCGCTAACCGAGAAATGTGTACAAATAAAATGTTCGAGAGTCCGAAACAGACATAAATTCAATCAGTGCTTTCCCTGTAACAATCATATCCGATCTGAATGAACTTCACTAATTTTACTAAGTAATAACAATAAAAATACTTCAAAGATTCCCTTTCTTTTCTTACTCTGTAATACTCTGTACCAGTCGCCTCCAGTCCTTAATACTGGATTCAAGATCTGAATACCTGTTGGTTATTTTAAAAAGAAAAATTAATTATAAAAGTGTTTCGTCTGATTGTGTTTCTCGGAAACAGCATGCAATTATGCTGGAAGTGAAAAATAGTCACAAAATTAACTGATGGAGATTTATCGAAAACTGAAATCGGAATAAAATTATGTTTACGGAGAACTACCGTCCAAGCAATGATTAAGGACAAAGAGAAATTGTTAAATGAAACAAAGACTGGTTCCTGACTGGGTTTTACAATAATTCGAACAAAGGTTGTGTTGCAGAAAATAAAAACTATTGATAATATGGATAAACAGTCAGACTTTAAAAAAATATACACGATGGCGGAATCTATCTATCTATCTCCGACGGCGCTATGGTCCATGAAGGACCTTGGCCTCCTCAACAATTCTCCTCCACTGAGATCGATCCTCTGCAGCTCTTCTCCATTCCGTCACTCCCAGAAGCCTTAGGTCAGCCTCTACATCTTCCAACCACCGCAGCCTGGGTCTACCTCTTTCTCTTTTACCAATTGGGCGTCCCTCCATTATCTTTCTAGGGAGTCTTTCCTGATCCATCCGCTGGACATGTCCTAACCATCTTATCCTCCCCTTTTTGATACACGAGACCAAATCTTGGTCTTCATATAGGTTTCTGAGTTCTGCGTTTGTTTTAATCCTGTATGTATTCTCGACTTTGGTTGGGCCATATATTTTTCTTAGGATTTTCCTTTCCCACGTATTCAATAATCTCTCCATTTGCTTCGTAAGGGTCCAAGCTTCACTCCCATACGTTACTACCGGTCGGAGGATGGTCTTATACAACCTAACTTTGATCTCTCGGGATACATCTCGATTTAGAAGAATTTCCTTCAGTGACCAATAGCATTTGTTGCCATTTTGGATTCTTGCTTTTATTTCTTCTTCTATTTTATTGTCTTCTCTAACAATTGTGCCTAGATATTTGAATTTTGACACTTTTTCGAAACTGTATCCTCCTATTATCAGAGATCCACCAGTCGTTTTTCTTTTGGATGAAATCATGTACTTGGTTTTGTTTCCGTTTATTTTGAGCCCAATTTTACTTGCTGCCTCTTCACTTTTTTTTTATGCTTCGGAAAGTGCATCTGGTTTTGTCCCAGTTATCACCAAATCGTCAGCAAACGCGAGGTTTTGTGTTTCTCTGTTATAGATGCAACCGTCGGACCTTGTTCGTATTGCCCGAATAATTATTTCTAGCGTCATATTAAACAACACTGGGGATAAGGGATCTCCCTGTTTCACTCCTTTTTGTATCGCGAAGTCAGCGGACAATTCTCCTTGGACTTTGATTACGCCTCTACTGTACTGAAAGGTCGTTGTAATCATCCTTATGAGTTTTGGGGGACAGCATAGAGTCCTTTGGTTTTCATTAAGCTGTTGACTCTTAATGCTGTCATATGCCTATCTGTAATCTATGAAAAGGTGGTGCAGGTCAACATTCCATTCATAGCATTTTTCCAACATGTTCCTGATGGTGAAGATATGGTCAACCGTCGATCTGCCAGGCCGGAATCCACACTGATAATCACCTATTACTTTTTCTGCCATTACAATTACTCTTTTTAAAAGTAGAATGGCTAGTACCTTGTAGGCAGTGCTCAGTAGTGTTATTCCACGGTAGTTGCTGCATTCCAGTTTGTCACCCTTTTTATGTATGGGTATTATAATGGCTGTATACCATTCTTCAGGTATTTGTTCCTTTTCCCACATTTCCAAGACAAGCTCATATATCTCGCGTATCAATATATCTCCCCCACATTTAAGCATTTCGGCAGTAATACCATCGATTCCTGGTGCTTTGATATTTTTTAAATTTAAAATAACTTCCTCTACTTCTTCTGGGTCAGGGGGTTCTAGATCTGAATCGACTTCTATACTACCGTGTTCATTAACTATTGGGATGTCTTCGGGATCGGGGTTAAACAGTTCCCTGAAATAGCTTCTCCACCTTTCCATGATTTCCTTTTGTCCTCCCAGGAGTGATCCATCCTTGTCTTTACAGAAACTTACTCGGGGCTGGAAGCCTCTTCTCAACGATTTCATTTTATTGTAGAAGCCTCTGATATTTTTACCCTCGAAATCCTCAATAATTGCCTTTATCTCCTCCTCTTATTTTTTCCTCTTCTTGTTCCTGCAAAGTTTCTTGGTCGCTTCTCTCATTTGTTTATAACTTTCCACGATTTGCCTAGTTCTTCTCTGTATCATCTTTAAATAAGCCTTATTTTTTTCATCTACGGAGATTTGGCATTCCTGGTCAAACCATTGCTGTTTTCTAATTTTCACTTCCTTTCCAATTGTTTCATCCGCAGCCTTTATAATAGCAGACTTGATTTTATCCCACCTATTTTCTATGGTTTCTTCTTTTATTTGGTATTTTCTCAGATGTTCCTCCACTTTTTCTTTATATTCTTTTTGGATTGCGGGCGTTTTTAGAGCGCTGGTCTTATATTTTTTACTATTGCTCTTAGTATTTTTCCCCTCGTTCTTTTTGCCAGTTTCTACTTGTATTTCACCCATACCAAGAAATAATCGCTGGATACGTCTACCCCTCTGCAGCTCCTCACATCTTCGATGTCACTCTGATGCTTATTGTCGATCATGACGTGATCGATTTGATTTTTGGTTTTGCCATCAGGAGATATCCATGTTTGTAGGTGTGGAAGCCGGTGCTGGAATGCGGTGCTTACTATTTTCATATTTTTGCTTGTTGCGAAGTCTACTATTCTATAACCATTGTCATTAGTTATTTTGTGATAACTATATTTTCCTACAGACCTTCCCAAGTTCTCTCTTCCAATTTTTCCATTGAAATCTCCTAAGACGATTTTTACATCATATTTGGGCATTTTATCACATAACCTTTCTAACAGTGCATAAAATTCTTCCTTTTCTTCATCCGTTTTGTCTTCTGTTGGTGCATGTACACTTATTATAGACATATTGAAGAATCTCCCTTTCAGCCTAATGTAGCAAATCCTTTCATTTATCGTTTCATAACGTAGTATTGCTTGGTTTAGCTGTTAACCATAAATCCCGTGCCGACAATATTCTTGGTATGTCCACTATTGATAAGAATATATTTGCTTAATTCAACCATAGTAGGCTCCTTCCTCCATCTAATTTCCTGTAATGCTACCACATCTATTCCATACTCTTCCAGACAGTTTTCCAAAACGCGTCTTTCCCACTTCTAGTAGCCCCCGAACTTTCCAGGTGCCAATTATCAAGTGTTTAGTCCGTTCCATGCCAGATCGTTTACCGTAAGTCCGTCCGATTCCGAGGCCTTGTTGAGGTTTTTTAGCAATTGGTTTTACACAGGTTGGGTCGCCGGCCCAACTCTGTGTCCCTTTTAGTCGCCTTTTACGACAGGCAGGAGCTAACCCAGGATTATTCTGACCCGATCCTGGACGGGGCGATGGCGGAATAGTGGTCTTATTTAACCAACAGATGTTATTTTTCCTAGTTAAATAATAAGGCTAGGTCCTAACTTCTATAGAGTGATGGCTTCCTGTAGTAGTTTGAGTAGAAAATAGAAGAATTGAATGTGAATGTATATATCTCTGATTTTAAATGTATCACTATGGGCAGTAATCGCTGTTATTCGTACGATTATTTCAGCAATAAACATCCTATAGGATGATGTGGGGTGCGTTTCGGAGGTAACTGCGTAATTGTCTCGTTAAATTCAAACCCTCACCTGGTAACAGCTGTGGTCACCTTTACGGAGCATGAGACCTGAACACTGTATACAACAATGTATCAGAAATCAGCCACGAAAGTTCACTAAGATGATGTATTACGAGTTAATTAGGGTTGATCCTTCTATATCATTATGCGTACGTCAACTAATTACAAATTTATAGAAGTGGCAAATAATTTATCAATCCCTAATTAGTCAACTGAGTATAACGAGTTGTAAAAATATTAGTTCCAACCTCCTGATAAAGTTTTGTTATTCAACTTTTGCAGTATAGCTTTATCACTATATATTTACCAGTAGGCATTTTTTTCTTTGTTTTTTCTATTCTTTTGTTGACTTAAGCGGAACCTAAAGAAGCTGTTCTTCAAAATACTTTGTGACTTGCATTTCTCCTTGACAGTTTTTTTATTTTTAAAGCGCTTGTCCGCAGTCATCTAGTAAAACGTGGTAGTAGGGGCAAGTGCAGACTTCTGTTGTGTGACTTCTGTTATACACTTACCCTTATTATCATGTTTTGTCGAGGCAACTGCAGACTAGCGAATTAAAACAAAAATTATTTCTTATAAATTATTCAATTATATTCCGTATCCCACTTTCATATCTCAATAAAGATTTTAAAATGTGAATCTCAGAAAAGCTTTAACTTGTTTCGATGATTACAGCAGTATAGAATTCCTCCGGAAACCGAATTATTTTGCACTTTCCCCAAAATCGCTCCTGCTCCTACTAAAAACTACTCCACGTGAGTTTTTTTGTTTTTAGTATCGCCTTCTTATGGATCAGACATAAAAGTTGAGCACACCATTTCTATTTGTTTATTATCACTAAGTACAGTATTCAATTTCATCGTTTAAATATTGGCAATTATTTTTTGCTACATCATTTTGCAATATTGTGTTATGCCACAAAAAAATATTCCCCTTCTCATGCACCTTATTTCTCTCACCACGGTTTGTAAATGTCAAAAGGGCGCACTTTTCCGCTGTTCGCACCCACGCGCAAAAAATCCAATTATGCCATCGTACTAAGCTGTCGACCTATAAAAGTCTGTAGTCTGCGTCAAAGTCAGGCCTTCAGTCTCTTCCTTTTATTTAAATTTCTATGGTAATATAAATATATATCTTGGGAGAACGTAGTGAGCGGAAGTCGACAGCATTAATAATTTTAAATAATATCCAATCAAACCAGTAATAATTTTAACAATTCCGATGAATACGAATGTTAGAATTGAATACAAAATAGTTAGTTAGAACAAATGGCGTTAGAGAGTGGTAGTGCGGCGACCTTCGTGTAAGTTCGTTCCGAGCCAGTGATGACGCTCTCCGATTGTAAAGTTGTTCCAAATTTTCTGTCGATGTTTTAAAAACATAATTGATAGTCAAATAATTAATTATTAATAATTTACAACCTTCTGTTGTATCATATCTGCAAATATGATAAAATAATTACAAAAGATGAATCAATTTTTGGCGGGGCCACTAAGTTTTGGCGCCACTCAACGTCTTTAACATAACCTTACGATGTAAACAATTAATGATGAAACCATCGGGTTTTATGACACCAATGGTCTGTCTGTCTAAAGACAGTGGTGTAGAATTTAAATGGTCGCTCTATTTAAGTTTCAGATCAAATGTATAGTTATTAGATAATCTTGGAAATTATGTCACTCACAGATGGAAATGAAGAGCTGTCTCCGCATTTTTCAAATCGACTTGGTAGAGAATTCTTCGATATCCCTTGTCTTCAACTTGCCAAATCATTGTTAGGGCAGGTAAAAAATGTTATGTTTTATCAGTAACCTATGTTAACCCTTATTTATAATATCTTATCCTTTATTTATATTATTTAGATTTTGGTTAGACGAGAAAGTGATCTGACTCTCAAAGGTCGTATTGTGGAAACAGAAGCATATATTGCTGGTGAAGATTTAGCATCCCACTCTCATCATGGTAAAATGACTGAAAGAACTACACCAACATTTATGGCTCCTGGTACCATCTACATAGCCCGTGTCTATGGCATGTATCATCTCTTTAACATTTCCAGTCAAGGTCAGTATTAGTTTTGTCTTAACATCTCTACACAATTACTTTATTCTTTTACTTTTGAGTCAAAAATTGGCCTCCAGAGGTGTCCATAAGGTTATACTGTAGCTATCCTAACATGGAAGGTTGATCAAGTCCAAGATCACAGGAACACACTTACTGTACAGTGAGTTCTTGTCATCTTGGAAATACATTGAATGTCAAAAGTGGATGGAAGCGACCAATCTCCACACTTTCCTCACTGACAATCACTCCACTCAAACTGCTCCACACTATAATGGAATGATTTGGCTTGTAATATTTGTAGAATGTAAATATTACAAAACATATGTTGTCAGAGCATGAATCACTACCTGTCAGTTAAAAAAAATTCAAGAGCTCCACTGCTCTTCACTCCACTGTCTAAATCTAAATATTATATATAAATGAGGAATATATATGGAGTTCAAGAGGACTTCAAGGGCTCCACTAACAATCATTCCACTCCATTGTTCCAGTTTTTACTGAAAGATAGTAATTAATTAATGCTCTTGTAGAAACATTGGGTTAAATTTCAGCTGTTGTCCCCATCATTGCAGTGGAAGATTAAAGGACCAATCTGATGACAACTTCACTCCATCATTCCAGTTTTTACACACAGGTAGTAATTCATGCTCATTTATTACACATAAACACATCCATGAATTTCCAAGAACACACTGTATAGTAAGTTTGTTCATGTGATCTTGGTCTTGGCTCATCCATCATGTTGAAGTAGCTTATATGAAACAGTACTACTGTTGATGGGCCTACACATGTTCCTTAGCGGAGCTCATCAGTGCTTAATCTTCAACTAACATGTTTTAGCCTTAAGACCCATAAAAATAGATAATTTTATGGTCTTATTATTTGTCTATTTCTCCAAATTACATATATTAATTCAATATATCATTGTTATCATTTTATTACAATTTAATGAATGCCTTTCCTTGAAACTACATTTTAGGGGATGGAGCTTGTGTCTTACTGAGATCCTTGGAACCTATTTCTGGACTTGAAGAAATGAAGAGAAAAAGATCCTTCTTCGGAAAAGCTGCAAAGAAACAACTCAAGTCTTACAGGTTATTTGAGCATCAAATTTTTATTTGTATGTTAAAATAACCTTAAATAAAGAATAACACTAATTAAGTTGTTCAAAGAACAAATATTCATGCCACAACATATTCTTTATGATACTATTTAGAGCTATCATATTGATTGATTTACTAAATATGCTTTTTATGAAATATGTATTATGTTTATCATCAATAAGACACTTTGATTCTTTGCTAAGTCCTGGATATTTCCATCACCTTTCTGCCAGTTTCTTTGTCAAGAAAATCATTTATCGTTAAATAAACACAGATTCAAAGCCACTGAAATTACCCAGGGGCATGGACATCTTTTTTTTTTTTGGAGCCAAAAGCGTAGATCTTCTTTACTAAGAAAGCTGGCAATCACATAATATGAATCTGGTATGTATATATTTGTACAGATAAACATGTAGATGTTAGCTGTAGATTTTAATTCTATTTCTGTTAAGCCACCATATACCTAGTTCCATATACCTGGAATTTACCAGCGCTGGATGGTTTTCTCACCATAATAAAGATAGTGGCTCGTCCATAGCTACCTTCTATGTGGTGTGTTGTGATCCAGTCTCTGATTTATCACTTAAAATTTCAAATTTATTGAGTTACAGTGACTGGAATGAGGATTGGTTGCCTTTTTTGCTTTCTTGTGTTTGTTGCCAATTCTTTAATTCTTCGAAGATCCTGAAAAGTATCACCTGCTGCCTAATAAAACATCTTGTATGATAATGCACTGTATTCCATTTTAAAAAGCATTGATCTATGGCAGTGGTTCTCAGCCGGTCGTCCGCAAGAGGATCTGGCTGCACATATAAAAAAGTAGCCAAATAAATGAGGATTTCTAAAGCAACATTCATTAAACGAAGTGGGCCGAATATATCCAATAACTGACAGGTGTTGAATTAAAATTACAAGTTTAAAATGATTATTATTTTTTTGTATAAAATTATACAAAATAATAATAAGATAATTATTAATTATTATTATTATTATTAATGTTACAGTTATTTTACCAGACAAGGTATGACAACGTACTTAGTCAATTAAGCACTCTCAAGGATGAGTTTGTTCATTATTTCTCTGAATATGATAGCTGTGAGACTCAAGGTGTAAAAAAACATTTTATGATTTTGATATTCCTATTTTATGAAAAATTATTTAGCAAATCAAATTCAGTGTAGTGAAATATCATTAGTTAAGGAGGAGAGGAATTTTTTTAGTGCGATTTTTATGGCAAAACAGTTCAATAGTTTAGGGAGAGACAATAGGGTTTCGTTATTAACTTTTTTCTGGCTAATTACCATACTTTCTCTATCTAGCATAGTATACATTATAAAATTTAAATTAATAATGCATGATTAAAATGCTATTAATTTTGTTTTGTTTTAAACTGCTGTATTTTACTGTTTTTATTTTTTGTATTACTTAATAGTTGCTTGTATTTTATTTAATCCAACATTTCTTTTATTTCACCATATTTTGCAATCTGTAAATTAACGTTTGGAAAATCTGACCAACTTAATATATTTGGATGTTGATATCCAGAAACAATAAGTTAATATCATCAATAAATGTTTATGATTCTAAAATTAATTACGAAACTTATTAATGTTTTATTACTTCGACCATCTCATGATAGCTGCTTTGAATTTATCTTCAATTGTGTTTTGGAATTTATTGGTTTATCCTTTTACAATTTAAAATATCATCTTCAATTTTTTTTATAGATTACATGAAGTCTGCAATGGTCCTTCTAAGCTTGCTATTGCATTTTCTATTGACAAAAAATTTTCTGGTGATGATCTGGTTAAATCATCTGAACTTTGGTTAGAAGCTGGTCCCGAAAAAGTGAATGATGAAGAAATAGTTGAATGCCCACGTATTGGAATTGATTTTGCTGGTCCAGTTTGGGCATCAAAACCCTTCAGGTATTGTATTTTGGGAAATAAAAGTCTGTTTGTGCGTTTAGTTGATTTAGGCAGAAATTATTGAGGGATTTGCCTATTCCTTAATCAATAAAAACTATAGTTTCGATTGTATAGAATTCCATAATTCATTGACCTTTGCCTTTGATACCAACTCGGTAGATTTCTTCCCTCAGACATAGGCATGCTATAACATATCTGCCTCATCTGAAGAGTACATCTGTCACAGTTCAGCTCAGAAAATCTTGGAAATCACTGTACCCTGTCCTTAAAATTGGTGTTAATTGAAAATAATTCGGAGGTTAATGATCTTTTAATATGTTATATGGGGATGATCTGTGATGTAAAATCCAAATTTTGAACTTTGTGGAAACAACAGGGCACCCGAAATACTTCGGAATCTTCTGTTTATACAGTGGAATCTTGATAATTCGTAGCCCGGCAATTCGTATATCCCGATAATTCATACAGATTCTTTGGTCCGTTGAAAATCTCCCTTTAATTCTTATAAATTTTTCAGTTCCCTCAATAATTCTTATTTATTTTAGTCTTCCATCAATGTAAATGTCTTATTATCAAATTTACAAATAAAAAATCTGGTTAACCCGTAATATTTTTTAGAGGAGTAAGGAGAGTGAGTGAGAGGGGAATTCTTTCTATGAATTTTGATTAGTTTGCCTATTTTGTTTCTATTTATCTCTTTAAAAAAAAAAAATTGTAAAAAATGCGTAACCATATTGTTATCCGCCAACATGGATGGATCTGAAAAATTGAAAGCACTCATGATGGGCAAAGCCAATGTTTTTTAAAAATAAAAAAACGTTTCTGATGGCCTATCGTGCCAACAAAAAAGCATGGATCACGAGCTAAATATTCAATGAATGGGTGCAATCAGATGGAAAAAAAAAAAAAAAAAACAGTGAAAAATGTTACAGTTTATTGATAACTGTACAGCCTACAGCAGTACCCCACCACACAGCCATGTTAATGTTCTGTTTTTGTCTGCCAAAACAAGCTCTATACTGCAACCTCTTGACCAGGTCATAATCAAAAGATTTAAGACATTTAGCTAAAGGAAGTAATGATTTACGGAATCATCTTATCTTCAGCAAAGAACATTATTGACAAATCGTGACAAAATGTTGGTGATAGTACAATAAGAAATTGTTTTTGGGCTGGTGAATTTATGAAGTTGGAACAGCCGTCAACAGTTACTGTACATTTACATGATTTAAATTCTCTCTTGTATGGAATCATCTTTCTCCAAATGAAGAAGCTCCCATAACTTTCTGAGATTTTTTCCATTTTGACAAAGATTTAGCAGTAGGGATTTAGGGATCCTAACTGATGAGAAAATTTTTGCTCCGCTTGAAAAGGAGATGAAGAAGAAGACGATATGCCAATGATCAGTTCTAAAATTGTGAAATAATACATCTACAACGTGCGTCATTCTTTAGCAAAATTGGATGCTGGTGCTAACGTATTTTCTGCTCTGAACATGCTTAGCAAAGCTATTGATAAGATTCTTCTTCGAAGATTGTACTACTAGAAATTGGATTTTTTCAAGTGTGATATTTTAATGTTTGTTTGTGTTAACTTACATCGTTTGTATGTACTTAAATTATAATGAAATTTTATTATTAAGTTTTTTTGTTTGTTTTTTTACTCCCAATTATTGGAAATCTTGGTAATTAGAATATCTTGATAATTCATATTTTACCTTTGGTCCCTTTACCATACGAATTATTGGGATTCTACTATAACTCCTAGACATGTTCTAGCCTAAAATAGTTTATTACAAAAGTTAAAACGCATTAAATTGTCTACTATTTGCACTGTTTATTGATTTTTTTAAGCCAGATACATACCGAGATATTGACCTTCAAAGTTTGGAAAATGCAGGTTTTTCCCTTGTAACTTTCACAAGGGGATAATAAATGTAGTAATTTAGGTATCTCTAAATTGATTAATTTAACAGCTTCTCTCTAATATTTACTGTTAATAAAATAAAATAAAAAAAATTACTATTTATTGATCATAAATAATGTTTTCATATTTTAATATGTAGATGGTTAAAAACCCGGCCTTGTTCAGGATGTTCTGGTAAATTAAAATTTTATTTAAAATTTAAAGGCTGGGTTCAAAGTTTTGTAATATAAGAAAATTATTTGTGGTCCAGAAATCATAGATTTTAGAGAGATCCAATTTTAGTAAATGAAATAACTAGTCTTTGGGGAATCGGAAGATTCCATTCAATTATATGCAATGAAAACAGTATTGTTCTACGGAATGAAGTATATTTAAAAAAAAAAATTGTATTCAAAACTGTCATCAGATTTGTTTTTAGGATTTTAAAAAATATTCAAATTTTCAGGTAAATCTCAAAATTAAAAGATTTTGACAATGAAGATGGTATTGTTCTCTCACAACAAGCTAAAATATTGGACAGATGGAGACGCCACTATCAGGAACAATTTAGTAGCCAAGCACATCTCCCTCCCTAGCTGAAGACACCGTTTATTATGAAATGATATGGTAGGTGCTTCTCTTTGAGAAACTTAAGCCGCACTAGTGAAGCCGCAGGAAGAGATGGGATATCTCCAGAACTAATTAAGTATGGTGGTTCACGACTCACAAAAGTCCTACAGTCCCTGTTTCAGAAACTGAGGGACGAGAAAAGAATACCTGAGGAGTGGGAGTATTATTAAATAGTACCCATCCACAAGAAAGAAAATGCGAGTGAATGTAAAAATTACAGACCTACATGTCTATCCCCATAAGCTTTACACGTCCATACTAGAGGGAAGGCTTAGGCCATATATAGAAACGATGCTTGAGGACGAATGGGCTGCATTTAGACCAGGTAGACAGACCCAGGACCACATATTTTCTCTTGTGTAATGGAGAAATCCTGGAATAGAAATGGAAATATTTTCATGGCGTTTCTATACATAAAAGCTGCATTTGACTCCGTCCCAAGGCATGAACTATGGAGAGTGCTAGAGGCTAAGAATATTCCCTGAGAACTGTTAAATCAGCATATCAAAATCCAAAAGGTATTGTTAGAATAAATGGGGTGGAATCCAGACCTTTTGCCATGGAACAAGGAGTGAAGATTGCTTAAGTCCATTGCTGTTCATAAATTTCATGGATGAAATACATAAAAGCTGCAAAAGGAGAATGGCCAGAAGCATAGTAGAATTATAGATTCTGAGACATGTCAAGTCCAAGCTTTCTTGTACGCAGATGACATAGTCCTAGCGGCTGACACAGCAGAAACTACAGCAAGCTGTGCTTGAATGGCAAGAGGAATTAGGAAGAAAAGGCCTCTCCATCAATACAAATAAAAGTAAAGTAATACATAAGGGAAGGGAGCATCAAGCAATCAATATAATATGTAATGGCCAGTCACTTGAACAAACTGATGACTATACATATCTGTGATATGACTATACATCTATAACATATCTGGATGTTATATTGTTCAGGAATGGGAAAGTCGATGATGAGGTCAACAACAGGATTAGAAAAGCTAACAATATTTACTTCCAAATTTGCAACCCCATCGTGGGTAAGATGGAAGTTGCAAGAGATTTTAAATTTAGGAAAGCTGGGTAGCACTAGACAGACGAAAAAGAAGAAGAAAATTTTGTCTACCAAAAATCAATTATTTTTTATGTTCCTATATGTCCTATAATCAACAATGAAAAACAAATGTTTTGGTGGATAAACCATGTCTATATCATTTTCCAAATTAATTGCAGATTCGGCATGCTTTATTTTATTTTTTTTCTCAGCACATAGGACCCATTGAACGTAATGCTTGAACATGTCAATTTTTTGGTTCATTGTTTTTCAATTTACACCACCAAAAAATTGTTGATCGAAATCGGCGAGACACATCATGCACTCCCCTCGTAAGATGTTTTTACAGTATTGCTCTCTGAACTCAAAGCAAAACCGTGGTATTGTTATCTATTCAGAATGCAGGGATGGAAGGAAATCTTTTCGATTAAATAATGGATAATTTAAGTAGTTGCCACGTAATGAAATGAATATCTCATCAAGGGTAGGTTTTCTATTGTTTAGGTTATTGAACATTATTCTTATAGAAATGATGTAAAATGAAAGTTACTTGAGAAAAATCTGTATTTTTCTCAGTTCTTCGTTACTTAAAAAAAAAAATTCGAATCTTTGAAGATCCATATCTTGGTATGTATCTGTCTTTAAAAAAAGAAAGGTTAACCAGTGCAAATCGTAGAAAATTTAATGCTTTTTATCTTTTGTAATGAACTGTTTTCGGTCAGAACACACTGTTGAGGAGTAATAAACAAAAAAAACGAGAAAAGTCGAAAACTTTCGAGGTTTTTCGGGTGCTCTGAAGTTTCCATAGGGTTCTCGAATTGGAAATCTTAGATTCTACACCACAGAATACCCACATACAACTTTGGAATTATGTCTAGGTAAAAAGTACCTGATGACTGGACAATTTCACATAAGGATGTTGGGTTTTGTGAGAGAAAAAAAACCAATTAAATAACTTCCCATTAAAACATTTTTTTGATATTATAAATAACAGTTACTGAAATTATTACAAATAACTGGTCATTGGCATGATCTTTAATTCAAGTAAATTACACATTGATCTTTAAGAAATAAACCTAAGAAACCTTTACGCAAGTAAATAAATAGCTAAAATCATGGAAATAACTAGAATAATTAGAAAATTGTTTCGAGTTCAGCAATTTCAAGTCATTTTTTTTTTAACTGTAGCTATAATCAAATTTTCAGCCATCTTTTCATGTTTCAAGATCGCGTTTTGAGGGATTAAACAAAAGAAAAAAATTAAAGGCTATAGAACCTCTCATTTAATTATTTCATGTTACAAGTTCAGTAATGCTAAAGAATTGTAAAGAAGAGTACAGAGCTAGTTTTAAATTTTCAGCACTTTTTCTTGTTTCGAGTGTAGTAATTTTAAGGATTTTTTTAAAGTCAAAGAGCTAGGGATTTTTTTTTCAAAGGATGAATTTCACATCCGTTTATTTTTAAGAAATTAACAAACTGATTGACTTGAGAAATAATTGAGAATGATTAATAATAAACTAAAAAGAAATCTGTAAACCTCAAAACCGCTACTGCATAACTGGTGAATGTGAAATAAACAATGGAAATTTAGTTGTAGCCTGTGTAACGGTGTGACTTTATTTGGCATTTTTTGCTCATTAGGTTTTTTTTTTTTATGAAATTTATTTTCAATTGTTTTTTTTTTCTCCATTTTTTAAATTAAAAAAAAGATTATTCAATAAAAAAACAACCGGTTATCAGTTATAACGACCGGTTATTGAAATCCCTAATTTCAGGTTATCAATTTTAAGTCCACATCAGGATTCCCAATTGACTTAGAGGTATAGAAATCTTTGTCTTCAATCCTAAGCAATTTCTTCATACATAATCTTTAGGGTAGGGCTTTGCCTATTTCTAACCCTGTTGAATTGTGTTTAACTTGGAAAAAAAATTTGCATGTATTTTAGTGTTTTGCCCACTCCTTATAGAGATACTATAGCAACTGTTGTATTACAGTTTTATCTACAGGATTTGCAGAAGTAGGTGCATCTTGAAGATTGAAGAGTCTACAACAATTTTAATGCTCATTTTTCTGTTAATAGGGCATTTTAAAATTAATTTTATTCTATTGCAATACCATAGCAATGAATATGAACTTCAGTCTAGTATGGAAAGATCCAAAAACTTCACTAATCCATTCAACAAGACAGCCGTATTGCTGAACTTACTAAGCTTACTATGTAATAAACGAAAAATTATTGCCTTTTAGCATAAACTACTTTATTTTATCGTCCACATCAAAAACTATCCCTCATTGGACAATCTTCTGTCTTAAATTTATTGGACTAAAAAAATTGATGTTTACTAATGGATTCTTATATAAAAATGTCTGAAAAAAACAATGATGAAAAGTCTACCATTTCTTGGAGGTATGTAGGCTTTCAAAATGACCCCCTTATATTTTTAGGTTTATAGCCAATAAGTTCCATAACCTTTCCATTATTATGTATAAAACAATATATTTTATGAATCAAATATATGCAACAATATTTGTATTTATATCATAAATACATACCAAGAATACCGTATATATATCATTTATGATATCATACCAGCCTTTAAATTTAAATTGACATGGAGGAATCACCCTTCTTCTATGGAGCACCTCAGACGAAACCGAATATTTCCAATACATTGATACTTGAAAAACTGATTCTAATAACATTAGAATGTAAGTATCTCAAAGAAATTCGACTGATTGTAATAATTTGTGTGACAGGTGGAAGGGGCAGAGCTTCTCATCGCTTTGTCAGAAGGTGGGGGGAAACTAGTGCCACACCTACTTTTGCTCATTACCCGTTTTCTTCGATCCAATGTGATTTCGACCCCTTCACGTCACCCCGTCCATATCTGATACGGTGCAAGCATTTACACGAACCGTTTAAGGGGTGTGGCTTCCATTTTCTCCTCTCTAGTCCAATCGTCTAAAAGGCCTTTAAGAAAGCTTTAACTTTTTAAATATCAACATAAAAAACATATGTTTGTTTTTTTAGCCTTACCTCCAAAATTAAATTTTAATCATAAAAAGTAACTGCGTTACAAATGAAGATAAATCAGCAATCTCTAAGATGATCACACCCTGCATGCACCACATACAGATAAAATAATTACATAAAGAGATTATACAACTGACTGATGTAAACTTTCATATAAATTTTGCTTAATCTCTACAAATTTAAACCTTATATTTTTTAAAATATAAACTCTCAAACCCTCAACAGATTCAAAACTTGTCTGTCAGTTAACTCCAACAACATTCAGATTTATCTTGGTCAAACATAAAATGATCTGGGGTCCACACATTTATTTAGAAGAAAAGAAAGACAATATAAAATGGCCAATGTTCATTTTTTACTAGGCATTCAAACTTCGGCAAATTGAATACCTACACTGACTTATTGAGGTCACTTGGGTTTCATACCTCACTAATACTCGAGGCTGTTAAAAAGACTTGGATACTTTTTTATTATTAGGGATTATTAAAAGTTATTCTAAAATTTCATCATAAACTTGTAACACCGCCTTACAGGTACAAAAAACTGCCTACTTTCATTGCTAATGACTTTCTCTTCTTATAATTTATAGAATATTTCAACCTCTAAACGTCTTCCAGCATCTGTAACTCATTGGCATGGTCATATTTCGATCGAGTTTGAAAAAACAAATCAAGTTTGCTACCTAACTCCAAAACTGACCTAGGCAGTGTTACAACTTATATGATGATTCATTAAAGGATTTGATGTTTTGTTCATTCTTTTATATGTGTATTGGTTAGTAAATTTTATATAATTTGTATTGCCATTCCTTTTTTCTTTTTTAGGTATTATTTGATGGGAAACAGTTGTGTAAGTAAACGGAATAAACATGTCGAAGAACAAATTAAGGCAGTAACTAAAAATGTTGAATGACTAATGTTATCATCTACTGAGCATCCTTGGTATCAACTTTGTGAATAAACTAATATATTTTTTAATCACTTGTTATAATTTGGTAATTGTTTTGATGTCTGTAGATGAATAAATAATTTCATTTATTGAATAATGGTTTCACATGTTTTCTTTCCATTTCAAAGTAAAGCCTCATCAATAGTCAAATACTGACTTTCTCAACATTAAACAGTTTTAAAATGATAAGCTCCATTAGTAAAAATGCTAGAAATATTACTGGCTGAAAAAAAAAAATGTTCCCTCACTGCTAAATCTTAAAATTAAATTCCAAACTCTGAGAACAAAAGCTATCAAAGTACTGTAAGCATGGAATTAATTTTTTGTTCCTCTGACAAAAACTATTCCCATTACTTTCTCTATACCAGTGTTACTTTCTTATTTACAGCAGCGCGGCAACCCGTTGCCGAGTCAGAGCCTCCTTTATTAGCCTTTTCCAGTTTTCCTGATCTTGAGTTGCTGCCTTCCAGTGCCGGACCATTAGTAGCTCTCGTGCACTGTCCTCCCAACGAAGCCTAGGATGACCAACACGTCTTGTACCATATAAGTGCTCCTCCATTAATGCTTTTTTGAAGATTGTGCTATCTTCCATTCTCATCAGATGTCCAATCCACCTAAGCATTCACACTTCGTCAGATTTTGCAGAAGGGCAGAGAGCACAAAATACGGACTCATCATCTATTTGTAGACTGTAAAAATGCCTATTTTAGTATAGATAGACAAGAACTCTACAACGCTCTTGTAGAATTGGGTATATCCAAGAAATTAGTAAGACTGTGCCGAATGACCACGAGAGAAGTTAAATGCATGGTTAAGATCCAGGCTGATCTATCTTGGGAGTTTGATTTTGGAAAAGATATACTGCAGGGAGATGGCCTTGCCTGCCTCCTCTTTATCCTTGCTTTACAGAAAGCGGTGAGAGACTCTTGTATTTACACATCTAGGACTATATTTAATAGGACTGTTCAGATACTTGGATATGCGAATGATTTGGACATAGTTGAAAGATCCCTCAGAGACGTCTCAGACGCTTTTCGTGCACTTGAAGGCCCAGCAAGAATCCTAGTCTTCTAGGGTTCATTGTGATCAATGAACAAAAGATGAAATGTATAGTAACGGGGCAGAAGGCAATGCAAAATGAGGTGATCCAGAGGAACATTCACATTTGATAAGATGAATAAATTTATTTACCTAGGTAGCCAGATGAATATAGATGGGGATGTAACAACAGAAAATAAAAAAAAGTATCGCTGCTTTTAAGTTTTATTATGGCCTTTGAAGACATTTTAGGAGCAATATTCTTGCCAAAAGAACCAAACTTCTCTTATTTAAAACACTAATCTGCCCAGTCCTAATTTATGGCTCAGAGACATTGATCTTTACCAAGAAAGATGAGCAAGACCTTCTAGCTCATGAATGCGAAATCCTCTGCAATATCTATGGTCCAATCCATGTTGATGAACAATGATCAATGGTCAGAACAATATGAACATTAAACATTAATGTTTATGAATATTGATTAAACAATGAGATCAATGGCAGTCGATTAGAGATCTCATAAGCCCATAACTCGGTCATTTATAAAGATAGAGAGGAAATGTAAGGTGTTTTGGAATCAGCATAACAAACCATTAAAAAAATGAAAAACAAAAAATCTGTATAATTACCGATTAAAGATCTTATATACCCATAACTCGGTCGTTTATAAAAATAGAGAGGAAATGTAAGGTGTTTTCGAATCAGCATAAAAGGTGTTTTTTTTTTGTTTGATGCTTTTTATTGTATTTAAACGAAAGCTTTTCCTACAAAACGAACCAAAAAATCACTTAAATCAGACCACTATTAGTTGAGATATAGCGTAATGAACTTGGTAGACTGATTCTTAAGGCGGCTAGTCATCGTGGCCCTAGGCCTCCTGACTTATCTATTGGGCTTCTGACTTCCTCATATCTCTCTGCTGTATCCTTTCTTGGATTATTTCTGCACTTCCTTTAGCTTCCTTAGTCTATCTTTTTTTTCCCCCTACTGAAGTGCACATCAAATATTTCCTCTGTATCATTTTACATCACAGCCTACTTGTATTGACACAGTTTTTTAAATCAACGCTCCCAGTTCGGCACTCTCACGGCGATCATCTTGTGACAAGCTTCAAATTTCTTTTCCTTTGGTGCCTACTGCTTCATTTTTTTTACTTGGACAGAATAGATATTTTTGAAATATTACTAAGTGGAAATAATAAACCATTGTGTAATAATTTGCAGTGTTTATTACTTGTTTTAGGTGTTAAAATTTAGTGTAAAACAATGGTTTTCTTCCCAATTTGTGAGATGAACAAATCTGCAGCAGGAGAATAAAATATAAGTTAAGTGGGTTATTCAGTTTAAAATGTCGAAACCGTCGATTTCAAATGCTATATCTATTGACATTGACAGTTCTGATGTTGTCACGGAACACGAAGAAATCTCTTGGGAACTTGTTACCTACTGAAAGAAAACGACATATAATAACGGAATGAGACATTCTGAAACAAGAGCTTGCGTGTGTCAATAGATGGATGTCGCGACGTCGAGTGTCATTTTTGAGATTCTGTAATCTTCGAAAACCAGTATCCAAATTCAGGATCACTTTTTAGCCACTGATTTATAGTTTAGTAGGCGTACAAGGAAATCATGTGTTGTCTACATCAGATATTTTTTACTGATTTCGGGTCATGTTTTTGGCTTCAAAAACTTCATAAGTTGACTGCCGAGATAAAGAAAATCTCAACAGTATCTGTGTCAGTGGAGATCAGGCACATAAAAATTGTGTTTATTTCATTTTTACGCCAAGTGCCACGGGTCTTATGAAACGCTAGGTACCACTTTTTCCACTTTCAATCTAGTACTAATGAATAGGAAATTAAAACTTGGTACTTTCATATATATTTATAATGGATTTCACCTTCAAGTTTGGTTTTCTTTTTGCCTACGCCCAAAAATATAGAGTAGATTCCTAAGTTCGTTCGGTTTTGAAGGGTGAAATAAAACGTTTTTTTTTTTAAAGTTGAAATTAAACAAGTTTTTTTTTCATACAAAGAATAAATTTTATTCAATAATTTATTCACCGTTTTTATTAATGATCTCTTGCCATCTTTCTAACAATTTCATTATTCCATTCTCGTAAAACATCTGGGGCTGAGAAGCGAAAAACTGATCGAGATACGTTTTCACATCTTTCTCATCAGCGAACGATTTCCCGTTAAGAGAGTGGCATCCAAACATCGAGGCGAGACACGTAACCAAGCTGTTTTAAATGCCTTTGAACGGTTCCAAAACCTATTTCCAGTGTCTCCGCAATTTCTCGTACCTGTAGCGACCGGTCTTGTTCGATTAGATCCTTGATATTACTCGAATTAACCTCGGTGAGTCGACCGCTGCGGGGTGCATCTTCGAGACTCTTATCTCCATAACGAAAGTTGGCAGTAAGTTTGTTAAGGCATCGTCCCCGTAGACCTTACATATCTTTCTGTGGGCCCCCGAAGCTCGTTTGCCTTTTTAGAAATAAAATTTCTGATGTAGACAACTCATGACTTCGTGTCCCGCCTCGATGTTTGGGTGCCACACAAACTGACTAAGGCCAACCGAATATCAATCTGCAACTCTCTAAACGAAATAGGACCAAGCATTACGACAGAAACGCCCAGAACTAGTTAATCGCAATGGTGTTCTATTCCTTTATGACAACGCCAGACCATATTCCGCAATAATCACATAGCAAAAGTTAGTACAATTTGGCTAGGACCATAGCCACCGTATTCTCTGGACCTTGCACCATCCGACTACCACTTATTCCGGTCCCTCCAAAACTCCCTCAACGGGAAATCGTTAAAAATAAAACAACGAATTGAACTCTTTGTAAATAAAGAAATTTATGAAATACAAAGGGGTACTGTTCTCCACAAAAAGTTCTAGGATGTGTTTACTTCATTAAGACCTTTGTTTCTAGCTATTTTTATTTACAAATCCTTGTGACAAAATAGTTTAATTATGGTTATGTAGCAATATTGCCCATGCACTTTGTGTGCATTTTGGATGTGTGCACGTTGTCTCTTTGGAATATTAGAACCTAGCACTTCCGTTTTACAAAATCTTTGGATAATCGAAAAAAAGAGTAATTCTCCCAAAACTGGGCATTTTTAATATTGGAATTTCATTAAATAAAATGTTATATATTCGGCGGCTTTTTCACCAAAATCATTTCTTGGCATGATCACTAACACTTGGCTACCAAATTTCATTCATAGAAGTTTTGCGTTATTGATTAAATAATAAATTTATGATACAAAGGAATGAAGTGAATAGGTGAAAACTCTAAAAAAAAATTGTAGATTTTGGGTTCTAAAAATTGTTTACCAGTTATTTTCCAATTTTTTATTTATATTTTTAAATGAAAAAAAATATATTTTTCTTATTAATTCATGGTCGTAGTAATTTATTTTCAATATCCATATTTATTATACTTTTACTTATGCATGCGTACAATTTTAAATGTAAAAGAACTCAGATCAATTTAATTATTATAAATTAATATAAAATTATAAAATCTCAAATATAAAATAGTTTTACTGTAAAATAAGAGTACCTAGAATCGTATTTTAAAATCGATCTTTTTATACATTGCATAACCTAGTAAAAAAAAAACAGATAATAAATCAATAATTCCTTATATGTTTTTGACATTCAGTTTCTAATTAATTGATTCTCTGGTAAATCGTGATCAGAATTAATTTCACTATCGGTTTATCACACTTTACACTTGAACCACAAGACTATAAACTTATATTAGGTTGCATTAAGAATTAGATTCAGGCTCAAATAGATATATCAAGAATTATAATTTATTAAAATAAAACTGACAAACTATCACAATAACTTTCCCTTGGATACTGGTTTCAAATTCCATTAGGTTGCTAAACTCCAAAATATTCTTGAAATATTTTAAAACAATTCATAAATAAGATTAAAATATAATAACATCAAATATTGTTCAATAATTTTCTAATAATAAAGTCTCTTTGGAATATTAGAACCTAGCACTTCCGTTTTACAAAATCTTTGGATAATCGAAAAAATGAGTAATTCTCCCAAAACTGGGCATTTTTAATATTGGAATTTCATTAAATAAAATGTTATAAATTCGGCGGCTTTTTCACCAAAATCATTTCTTGGCATGATCACTAACACTTGGCTACCAAATTTCATTCATAGAAGTTTTGCGTTATTGATTAAATAATAAATTAATGATACAAAGGAATGAAGAGGATAGAGGAAAACTCTAAAAAAAATTGTAGATTTTGGGTTCTAAAAATTGTTTACCAGTTATTTTTCAAATAAAATAATTATTTTAAAATAAGTAATGCTCCGGAATTACGCGTGTATCATCGGGGATGGTTATTATGGCCCTGGAGGGTTCAAATCCCATTTAAATTAAAAGTCCTAATTTAAATTATTTGAATTTAAACTTCCAAAGTAAAAATCTCATTTTTTTATCAGCTATCTCATTATTATTTTAACAGCCGGCAGAACAATGAGAATTTGGGTTTCAAGAGGTGATAACCCAGTTATTTTTTACTTAAAAAAAAGCTTTGTCAATAGATTACTGGGTCACCCATTAGAAAAAGATATGAAATATTAACGTATCTGAAACATACTTACAAAATGATGTTTGGCAATGAGGAGAACGGGCACACCACAAGTTATTTTCTGTAATACGGCTTTAAGGTTATTGATTGTTAATTAAAACAAAACAGATAGTGGGAACACGTTAGGCGGGAACTGGCAGTGTTGCCTGACCAGAAACAATAATAAACTTAACAAGTGTAAGGCTCTGGGAGGAAATTCAAACATTGACTAAGGAATGATAATCGGATTGTGGGACTGAGATAAAATGAGTTCTGCATTAGAGGATTTTCCTTTCCTCACCTTAAAGTCATGTTTTTGGCTTCAAAAACTTCATAAGTTGACTGCCGAGATAAAGAAAATCTCAACAGTATCTGTGTCAGTGGAGATCAGGCACATAAAAATTGTGTTTATTTCATTTTTACGCCAAGTGCCACGGGTCTTATGAAACGCTAGGTACCACTTTTTCCACTTTCAATCTAGTACTAATGAATAGGAAATTAAAACTTGGTACTTTCATATATATTTATAATGGATTTCACCTTCAAGTTTGGTTTTCTTTTTGCCTACGCCCAAAAATATAGAGTAGATTCCTAAGTTCGTTCGGTTTTGAAGGGTGAAATAAAACGTTTTTTTTTTTAAAGTTGAAATTAAACAAGTTTTTTTTTCATACAAAGAATAAATTTTATTCAATAATTTATTCACCGTTTTTATTAATGATCTCTTGCCATCTTTCTAACAATTTCATTATTCCATTCTCGTAAAACATCTGGGGCTGAGAAGCGAAAAACTGATCGAGATACGTTTTCACATCTTTCTCATCAGCGAACGATTTCCCGTTAAGAGAGTGGCATCCAAACATCGAGGCGAGACACGTAACCAAGCTGTTTTAAATGCCTTTGAACGGTTCCAAAACCTATTTCCAGTGTCTCCGCAATTTCTCGTACCTGTAGCGACCGGTCTTGTTCGATTAGATCCTTGATATTACTCGAATTAACCTCGGTGAGTCGACCGCTGCGGGGTGCATCTTCGAGACTCTTATCTCCATAACGAAAGTTGGCAGTAAGTTTGTTAAGGCATCGTCCCCGTAGACCTTACATATCTTTCTGTGGGCCCCCGAAGCTCGTTTGCCTTTTTAGAAATAAAATTTCTGATGTAGACAACTCATGACTTCGTGTCCCGCCTCGATGTTTGGGTGCCACACAAACTGACTAAGGCCAACCGAATATCAATCTGCAACTCTCTAAACGAAATAGGACCAAGCATTACGACAGAAACGCCCAGAACTAGTTAATCGCAATGGTGTTCTATTCCTTTATGACAACGCCAGACCATATTCCGCAATAATCACATAGCAAAAGTTAGTACAATTTGGCTAGGACCATAGCCACCGTATTCTCTGGACCTTGCACCATCCGACTACCACTTATTCCGGTCCCTCCAAAACTCCCTCAACGGGAAATCGTTAAAAATAAAACAACGAATTGAACTCTTTGTAAATAAAGAAATTTATGAAATACAAAGGGGTACTGTTCTCCACAAAAAGTTCTAGGATGTGTTTACTTCATTAAGACCTTTGTTTCTAGCTATTTTTATTTACAAATCCTTGTGACAAAATAGTTTAATTATGGTTATGTAGCAATATTGCCCATGCACTTTGTGTGCATTTTGGATGTGTGCACGTTGTCTCTTTGGAATATTAGAACCTAGCACTTCCGTTTTACAAAATCTTTGGATAATCGAAAAAAAGAGTAATTCTCCCAAAACTGGGCATTTTTAATATTGGAATTTCATTAAATAAAATGTTATATATTCGGCGGCTTTTTCACCAAAATCATTTCTTGGCATGATCACTAACACTTGGCTACCAAATTTCATTCATAGAAGTTTTGCGTTATTGATTAAATAATAAATTTATGATACAAAGGAATGAAGTGAATAGGTGAAAACTCTAAAAAAAAATTGTAGATTTTGGGTTCTAAAAATTGTTTACCAGTTATTTTCCAATTTTTTATTTATATTTTTAAATGAAAAAAAATATATTTTTCTTATTAATTCATGGTCGTAGTAATTTATTTTCAATATCCATATTTATTATACTTTTACTTATGCATGCGTACAATTTTAAATGTAAAAGAACTCAGATCAATTTAATTATTATAAATTAATATAAAATTATAAAATCTCAAATATAAAATAGTTTTACTGTAAAATAAGAGTACCTAGAATCGTATTTTAAAATCGATCTTTTTATACATTGCATAACCTAGTAAAAAAAAAACAGATAATAAATCAATAATTCCTTATATGTTTTTGACATTCAGTTTCTAATTAATTGATTCTCTGGTAAATCGTGATCAGAATTAATTTCACTATCGGTTTATCACACTTTACACTTGAACCACAAGACTATAAACTTATATTAGGTTGTATTAAGAATTAGATTCAGGCTCAAATAGATATATCAAGAATTATAATTTATTAAAATAAAACTGACAAACTATCACAATAACTTTCCCTTGGATACTGGTTTCAAATTCCATTAGGTTGCTAAACTCCAAAATATTCTTGAAATATTTTAAAACAATTCATAAATAAGATTAAAATATAATAACATCAAATATTGTTCAATAATTTTCTAATAATAAAGTCTCTTTGGAATATTAGAACCTAGCACTTCCGTTTTACAAAATCTTTGGATAATCGAAAAAATGAGTAATTCTCCCAAAACTGGGCATTTTTAATATTGGAATTTCATTAAATAAAATGTTATAAATTCGGCGGTTTTTTCACCAAAATCATTTCTTGGCATGATCACTAACACTTGGCTACCAAATTTCATTCATAGAAGTTTTGCGTTATTGATTAAATAATAAATTAATGATACAAAGGAATGAAG